>BSYR01000013.1:8770000-9115000 GCA_030270665.1 Hibiscus trionum
AATTTTTTAACCCTCAATTATGCTTTTGTGTGTTCAACGATTTATTCCTTACATAGCATGTTTATTGAATTTCTTGCTTTTTTATTTTTATTTATTCTATGAAATTCAATATTTATCTTGAATTGATGAAATAATGCTTGATTAAGGGGGGAGTCTTTAATTTTAAAAATCATTCATGTTTAATTTTAAACTTACTCTCTATTATTACTTTGTTCATGTTTAATTTTAAACTTACTCTCTATTGTTACTTTGTTCATGTTTAATTTTAAACTTACTCTCTATTGTTACTTTGTCTCTAAAGATTGATTTTTTTAAAAAAAATAACAAAAAGAAGAGAAGTGAGAAATTCAATTTCAAAAAGAGAAAGGTGGAGCTTAAATATTTTTTTTTTAAATACTATTTTTTTCAAAATATTATTTTTTAAGGCATGACCTTTTTCAAAATAATTTTCAAGGTGTTTTGTTATATCAAAATGGGAGGTTGTTGAGTTAAATATTTTGATGTAATAATTTAAGTGAAAAATGTTTTTGGACTTGTTCAAATATTGAAAAAATAATTCAAAGTCCATTTTACATGAAAATTGTATTTAAAATGTTTTCAAAGTGTTTTTCTACTAATATTAATATTTCCAAGTGTCAAAAACAATCTATTAGTATAGGTACCAAATCCCCGATACTAATACCAACACACCCATACTGGTACTGCTCTTTCGAATATCGATACGAGGAGATTCTCTAAAATTTCAGTAAGGAATTTTGGTATTGGTATGCTCCTTCAGTATTGGTATCCAAAGCCCCGTATCGATACTCCATGTTCGAGTATCAGTACCCTATATATTTCTACAATGGCTATTTTTTATTTTTAACATGTATCGATACCCTAAATCGAATACCGATATCCACAACTGTAGAACTGCATTTAATGCTGAAAAATCAATCCCCCAATGGCTCCAAACTTCTCCAACGGCTGGAAACGGTCACAAACTCATTAAAGGACTTAAAAAGGACCTTCAAGTTAATCAAGATCTAAAAAATAGATTTGCACCGACATTTGTATAGAGAAATTTGTTTTTGTGCTTAAAAGTTTTTTTTTTATTTGTAAAGTTACTTGCGAGCCTTAATTGTCTATTTGCTAAGTGCTTATTTTTGGGTGAGCGCTTCATTGTGCAAACAATTGTCTTGTGAGATTTTTCTATTTGTTTGCTTCTTTTGTATTTCTCTTTGGGAGAGAGTGGACAAGATTTTGGGGTATACACCTTGTGAGTTGGTACGATTATTCTTCGTCCTCAAAAGAAAGATAAATTGTGATTTTTTTTAGAAAATCTTTAGTGTAGATAACTAAGGTAGTGGAGGTTGACTTAGTTGAGAAGTCGAACCACTATAAATCTTTGTGTCATTTTTTATATTTAGTCTTTTTATCCACCAAATTTAAAAAGTCAATTCACCCTTTTTGACACTTTCGGTTGATCGTATCGAGCTCAACATTTTCAAAAATTAAAAAAATTAATATTCAATAATTCCTAAAATAACATCAAACATAAAAAAGGAAAGATAATAAAAAAAAACAAGTGCACAATATACTAATCATACAATCCAACATATCAATATGCAAAAACTACAAGCACCAAACATTAACGCAATGTTATAATAGAAGCTTCAACTCATGGTTAAAGACACAAAAACTAGAAGAAGAAAAAAGATATAAAGTCAAAAAAAATACCCTTAACATTTGACTGAATAATCATTTTAGACCCTATTCTTTTTGTGAACTAATTTAAACCTCAACATTTTATTTTGGGTCAAAATGACCCCTCTACAGATGAAAATTGTTAGACAACTGACGATAAACGGCTTGAAATGACTTAACAGAATGACGCGTCAAAAGAAAAAATATTTTATATTTTATACAATTTTATAAAATGTTTTATATTTTTATACATTTTTATAAAATATTTTTGATTGACGTGTCATTATATAAAGTCAGCATATTTGTCTATATGACAATGCTATCGTTGTGTGCACTGTCATGTCGGTTTGTCACGTCATTTCAAGTTGTTTATTGTCAGTTGACTAACAATTTTCATCCGTAGAAGAGCCATTTTGACCCAAAATAAAACGTTCAGAGTTAAAATGGTTCAAAAAATATGAGCTAAAATGACTATTTAATCAAACGTTATGAGCATTTTTTATTCTTATACCAAAAAATTGTAAACAATACCATTAAGAACGCCCGGTTACTTTTATATTTAGACTTCGTAAGGTATTTAAAAATTTTCATTAAAAATGATAAATGAAATAATAAATTGTTGATAAAACGAATGAGAATTTACTTAGAATTTTTAGATTTCAAGTGTAAAGCAAGAGTATAATTTAAAAGTATAGTAAAAATTTATTATAATTTTCAAATTTTCAAATAAAATATTAAAAGATATTTTTTTGAAATTTTTTAAAAAATTATTCAATCTCAGTTGAATACGTGTCACTTAGTAATGAAAAAGGTTAATAGCGTCAAAGAATGTTATCCACTTTCAAAATATAAGAAGACTAAATTACTTTTTTAGAGACATCAATTTACTATTTTTAAACTTAACAGGGATCTAAGGGTGCGTTTAGTTCGTATAATGTAAAATTATTTTTGGGAATAAGGTTTTTGAAATGTAACATTATCTGATATATTACTGAATTGTGACATTACATTATTTGTTTTATTTGGTAGGAATGTAAGGCTATTGTGTTTGGTTGAAAGAATATAAGGTTACCTGAAAGCAAATTTATCAAATTGCATTGTGTTATATTTTTTTTGTTGGCTTAAATGAAATATCAACCGTTAATTTATATCCTTTGTTTGCTTTTAGCCCTTAAACTATTTTTTTGTCAAAACAAGTATCTAAGCTATTATTTTTTGTCACTTTAAGACTGATAGTTATTTAAGTCCAAAAATGTTATTCCGGCCAATAAGATGTTAACACATCACAAAGAATTTTTTTATCAAGAGATAGTTTAGGGACTAAAAAAAGGCATAGTTTTGGTACTTATTTTAACCAAAAAATAGTTTGTGGATTAAAAGCAAATAAAAGACATAGTTTAAGGGCTGATTTTTGTTTAAGTATTTTTTTAAGATGTTAAACTTTCAATGTAAAATTAAAATTTATTTTATATAATTAAAAATTATTTAATACTATTTTATTTAAAACTAAATTCTATTATTAATTAGATAAAAATGAAAAATAAAAACCCAAAAATCAATGAAATATTAGTTCTAGCTTTAAATAAAAACAAAAACAAAAACAAAAAGGGCACTACAACATATGTCCACAAAAAATGATAAATTCAATCCTTGATGCATAAATTATAAATATTTACATAAAATTTATAAAATTATTTTAATTTTCTATTTTATTATACTTTAAAATTTTAATAACAATCTAATTATATCGATTTAGATAGATTTATAGATAATATTAAAATAAATAAATATTATTTAATTATAAATATTAAAAAATATACATATAAAAAATTAAAATCACATCTCATAAATATTTCATTAAATAAAGTAAAAAATATTTAAACAATCTTACCATAAAAACAAAATTGAAATTAAAAAACATTAAATAAATAAAAATTAAGTTAAAGGTAACATCTACACCATAAAACGAAATTGAAAAGATATGAAACTATGAAGAACTTAGGTCACGATTCAACCATTTTTGAAAATAGAAAATTTTTTACGTTCTGCTTTAATGATATTCTTGCCTCTCGAGGATAAGATGAAACCAAACGTGAGAATATGATTCTGAAAAAAAATTATTCTTCCGAGAATGATCTTTTCCAAGATCCAAACACTCCCTAAATGTGTTTAGAAACCAACCAATAGTAACGTTAACTTTTTATACCAAAATATTTACTTTTTCTACCAGAACTAAAATAGATATTTCATAGTAAATGGACTAAAATATGTTTTACATAGTACTAATAGAGTTTAACTCGATAACTGATATGTATGAAAGTTATTTGCCTTAGTTTGGAAACAGTTGAAACGTCTTGTAAGATTTATTGAATTGTATCTTTAGATTAATATATGATTGTGAGTGAGATAAAAATTAAGACATCTTAATCAACTTGAAATTTTTAGTTGTTATTTACTTTTACCTCCGCTCCACAACCATCATGTTTCCGCCCATAAAGTAACATATTTCTGCTCGCCTATGCCTCTGAAGCTCTTAGCACACAAGCCATTATGGCCTTCGGAATCTCCACCTCCGGCTTACCTCCGGCTTACCTCCGACATGACAGTCCTCAGGTCCACCTAACCCACCAGCTAAGTCAAGTGACCACCAATCAAGTCTAATATGTCAACCCACGTGACCAAACTAAAAAACCTATCGGCTGAACTCATCAGTAATCGTCACTAGACTTGGCCCAGTCCCATAAACTAAATTGAAAAGATATGAAACTATGAAGAACTTAGGCCATGATTCAACCGTTTTTGAAAATAGAAAAAAATTACGTTTAACTTTAGGATTGATTCGTTTGAAAAAAAAAACAAAAATTTTAGGGCTAGTTTTGTAACCCCCTCGTCCCGGTCTGGTCGGATGACCGGTCCGAGTGGGCCACACGGGAAAAACCGAAGCGAAACCCGTTAAGGTTCCCCATCGGTTAACGACCCATCTGAATTTCTTTTTATTTATCTTGTCTAAATGCATTACCATTACCTATGTGAAACACGTCAGCGGAAACAAGAGCAATACAAAGATCAACCATTCAAGACATCACTCATAAAACAGCCCATTTTCTGTAATTAAGCAGACCGTATCGATACACCTGTTAAGGGTATCGATACGCCTTGACCAAAGTCAACACTCAGGGTCAACACAGGAAGACCGTATCGATACAGCCCTTGAGCGTATCGATACGCCCTTCCCAGTCAACTTCTCGTGGTCAACGCTAAGAGGAGCGTATCGATACGCCAAAGGCCCGTATCGATACCCAAACTTCCAGTAACTCCAATGACCAAAAAGGTATCGATACGCCCCCCGTGTATCGATACTCGTGGCCTGAAACACGAAGGCCGTATCGATACGGGTCCAGCCGTATCGATACCCCTGCACTGCAAGGCTCCCAAAATCAGCAAAAACAAGCAAGACTCGAACCTAAATGCAATTTAACACTTCCCTAGCCCCAACTAATCATTCATACAACATTTATATACCACTATTTAGCCATACAAGCACCCAACATGTACATACATCAAGGAAATCATGCAATGGATCAAAGATAACATTTAAGCATTCAAGTCTCATGCTCCAACACTCAAATATAAAGGCAACCTCAAAAGGCACATAGCCAACATTCATGGTAAGCAATTTAGGCATGGATTACAATTCAAACATGGCATCAACAAGCCATACAAAAGCAACATAACATGGAGTCTAAGTAGGCTCCTAAACAACCAACAACATCCATCAAAATAACTCATGTCCCATTGCTTAACTATTACATACTCAACGTTTAAAAGTTCATACTTGATGTACTCAAGCCAACAACCATACTTGGAGGCCCTCCACTTGCTCTAGCAACCCACGAACTAAGGATCTGCAATGTTGAACAAAGAGAGCGTAAGCAATGGTGCTTAGTGAGGGTAAGCTCTTAAAAACAAACCTCAACATTGCAGGGTCCGAGCACGATCTTAGCCAAGGCAAAACACATATTTACCAAGGATCCACAAGAGCCACAATATAAAGATGCATGAATAATATTCCATTAAATGTCATGCTCCACAAACTCTATTTTACAACATATGTAAACACATATAAACATCCAAGTAAGGATCGCATATCTCAACACATTGATACACACATCAATCAACATTGGCACCTAGCTATGACCCGAATACGCGGATAAACACGTTGGAACTCACATCCAACAACCACTTTACCTCACGGTGGGATTACACTCATCACCGGTCTAGCGGAGGGGATTCCACTCAGCCTCACGCCCCGTCGATGGGATTCCACTCATCATCGACTATATATAATTACAATTTCCGGGCGAACCCGTACTCCTCCTTGGTGACTCAACGCCACCAAGGCCACGCGCGACTTTTGACTCATGTGTACACACTAACATCCTAATGATCGATCATTTTTACTCAAGCATACTAGTGCCAACATTTAACTCATTCCACATTATCCATTCCAATCAATTCTGTGCTTAGCACGTACTCACCATGATCACAACCATGAACCATTACCATACATGCCATAAGCACCACAAATCATGCCTCAACTCACATGTATACACAATATACATAAATCAATCATATCACAAGTCATACGAGGCATACACATCCAAATACAAGTTCATCCAATGGCTCTAAATCAAGTTTAGGATTAGGCTACCACCCTAATCCTAACTCTAGGTGGGTCTACCAAGCCCAACCTAGTCCACATACTCGAACCAACCATTTAAAAACCATGTAAAATGAGCTCCAAGCCAAGCAAGCCACCACTCTCACAATCCCGGATTTCTTCCCGAAGCTTCTCCAACACCAAAATCTGCTTCTAAACAACCTCAAACACATTTCAAACAATTCCAAATCAGCCCAACATCAAAAGACCAACCCGGAATACAATTCAATCACAATTTCAATGTTTCAAGCTATGAACAAGTCCCATTTTCACCAACTCGGACAGCCCCAAAACCATGTCCAAAAACCATGTTTCCAACCTCCATTACACCCACAAATGATCCCAATTCAACCCCTATCCATAGTACTATCAATAGCCTATCAAAACCCACCTAAAACAACCTCCAAAACTCACCCAAAACCCTCCAAAAACCCTATGTTTACCCAAATCCGAAAATTGCTCAAAATCATTCAAAATTCACATATGTTATACCATTTGAACTCTATACATCATAACTAACCATATTAAATCAAAACATTTCACTTAACATCATAAAGTTTCCATTTTTAATCCAAACCTTAGAAAATTCCATTTTCTAAAACCTCCATGAAAACGAAAATAAAAGGTACTTTTAAAGAGAGGGGGTTGAGGGGAAGTCAAAAATGTCATTACCTTTCAAAATGGAGTTGAAATGGATGAGAAATGAGGTGGAATAGTAGCTTGGTAGAGAGCTCTTCTCTTTCCCGTTGGTGAAGAAGAGGGTGAATAGGAAAATTGGTGTTTTATTGTATAAAGGGGATTTAAATTGGAAAAATGGGTAAATTACAAAAAGGCCATTAATGAATGGCTATTCCCTTGTTCTTTAAATAGCTCTTCAACTTGCAATTAAATCAATTTGGTCCCATTTCAAATATTTATTTTGAAACCCGAAATTTTAAAGGATCATTTTAATTATAACCCGAGCCCAATTAATATTAAAATATTATTTTCACCTAACCCCTAAACCCGGGTGTTACAACTCTCCCCTACTTAAGGAATTTTGTCCCAGAAATTACCTGGTGGAAACAGATACGGAAACTGCTCAACCATATCCGCTTTCCTCTCCCACGTGGCCTCTTCCACGCCTCTATGTCTCCACAACACCTTGACCAACTCTATGGTCTTGCCACGCAACACCTTGCTATCAGAAGCAAGTATCTCAACAGGCTCTTCATTATAAGACAAATCCGGATTTAACTCTATCTCCTCAACGGGCATAACATGGGAAGGATCCGATCTATATCTCCTAAGCATAGACACATGAAAAACATCATGGATCTTCTCTAACTCAGAAGGTAACCTCAACCGATAAGCTACCGGCCCAATCCGCTCAACTATCTCATACGGACCAATAAACCTCGGACTCAACTTGCCCTTCCGGCCAAATCTCATTACCTTCTTCCACGGAGATACTTTCAGAAACACTTTCTCACCCACTGAGTACTCAATCTCTTTTCTCTTCAAATCCGCATAAGACTTCTGACGATCGGAAGCTGCTTTTAAACGGTCACAAATCAACTTCACTTTGTCGGTAGTCCCCTTAAGCAAATCCGGCATAGACAACAATCTCTGACCTGTTTCAGCCCAACAAATCGGAGTCCTACATCGTCTACCATACAAAGCCTTATAGGAAGCCATCTGAATACTAGACTAATAACTGTTGTTGTAAGCAAACTCAACTAGCGGTAAGTGTTTCTCCCAAGAACCCTGGAAGTCAATCACACAGCAACGAAGCATATCCTCAAGAATCTGTATCACTCGCTCCGACTGCCCATCGGACTGCGGATGATATGACGTACTGAAATGCAAACGGCTACCTAGAGCACTATGCAAGCAACCCCAGAATCTCGAAGTAAATCTAGGATCTCTATCTGAAACAATAGACTTCGGAACTCCATGAAGTCTCACAATCTCACGGATGTACAAGTTTGCCAACTTGTCTAAGGAATCCGTAGTGTTCACTGCTAAGAAGTGAGCACACTTAGTGAACCTATCAACAATCACCCAAACTGAAGTCTTCTTCGAAGGAGACAATGGCAACCCCGACACAAAATCCATGGTGATCCTCTCCCATTTCCATTCCGGAATCTTCAAAGGCTGCAAAAAACCTGAAGGAACCTGATGTTCTGCCTTCACTCTCTGACAAACCATACAATGGCTCACATACTCGGCTACATCTCTCTTCAAACCAACCCAGAAGTAATCATTCTTCAAGTCACGATACATCTTGGTACCACCTGGATGCATAGAAAAGGGACTCGAATGTGCTTCACTCAGAATCTGACGTCTCAACTCAACGTCTTCCGGCACAACAATTCTATCTCTAAAGCACAACAAGCTCTCACCACTGAAACTATACTCAGTCGGTCTTCATTCGGCGATGTCCTGAACATGAAGAACTAAAGTCGCATCTTGCAACTGCTTCTCTCTAATCAACTGAATCAAATAAGGCTTCACTTGCAACTCGGTGATCAACCCACCATCATCGGACACACTCAATCTAGCGAACATAGCTCTCAACTCAACGACCACTTTCCTACTCAAAGCATCGGCTACTACATTCGCCTTACCCGGATGGTACTCAATGGTCAAATCATAATCTTTTAGCAACTCTAGCCATCTTCTCTGTCTCAAGTTCAACTCTTTCTGTGTCATCAAGTACTTCAAGCTCTTGTGATCGGTGTAAACTATACACTTCTCACCATACAAATAATGGCGCCAAATCTTCAATGCAAAGACAACCGCGGCTAACTCTATATCATGAGTAGGATAGTTCTTCTCATGAATCTTCAACTGTTTAGAAGCATAAGCAACAACTCTCCTATCTTGCATCAAAACACATCCTAAGCCTATGTAGGAAGCATCACTGTAAATCACAAACTCCTTACCTGAAACAGGTTGCACTAACACTGGAGCATTTGTCAAAGCTTCTTTCAAATTCTCAAAGGCCTTCTGTCTTGCATCTGACCATTCGAACTTAACTCCTTTTTGCAACAATTTAGTTAAAGGAGCAGCTACTCTAGAGAAACCATCAACAAATCTCCTATAGTAACCGGCTAATCCTAGGAAACTCCTAATCTCGGTCACGGACTTAGGTTGTTTCCACTCAACAATAGCCTCAATCTTCGATGGATCAACACGGATACCTTCGGCCGAAACAACATGGCCAAGAAATACAACCTCTCGAATCCAGAACTCACATTTACTAAGCTTCGCATACAACTGATTGCTCAACAATCTCTGTAAAACAAGTCTCAAGTGCTCATCATGCTCTTCTTCTGTCTTTGAGTACACAAGGATGTCATCAATGAAAACAACTACGAAACGGTCTAGATAGTCTCTAAAAATTCTGTTCATCATATCCATGAATGCTGCAGGTGCATTCATGAGCCCAAATGGCATCACAAGAAACTCATAGTGACCATATCTAGTCCTAAAAGCTGTCTTCGGAACATCACATTCTTTCACCTTTAACTGGTAGTACCCAGATCTCAAATCTATCTTCGAGAACACTGAAGCACCTCTCAACTGATCAAACAAATCATCTATACGAGGCAACGGATACTTGTTCTTCACAGTCAACTGATTCAACTGTCTATAGTTGATACACATGCGCATACTACCATCTTTCTTTTTCACAAACAACACGGGAGCACCCCAAGGAGAACTACTAGGCCTAATGAAACCACGGTCTAATAATTCTTGCAACTGACTCTTTAATTCTTTCAACTTTTTCGGAGCCATACGATACGGAGCTATCGAAACTGGATTAGACCCTGAAACATTCTCAATCACAAACTCAACATCTCTATCAGGAGGTAAACCCGGCAACTCTTCAGGAAACACATCCGGAAAGTCACAAATTGTTCTAATATCTTTCGGTCTAGCTTCACTCATATCCGGATTCATAACATACGCTAAGTAGGCCCCACATCCGGAGTCCATCAACCTATGAGCCTCTAAAGCTGACACCACATTAGACAAGAACTTAATGTTCTCGCCTACTACTACTACCTCGTAGTCATCAGAAAGTTTCAAGGAAATTCTCTTTGTCTCAAAATCCACACTAGCCCGATGCTCAACCAACCAGTCCATACCCAAAATAATATCAAAACCATAGAAAGGAAGTTCCATCATATCAACTGAGAACACATGCCCCTGAATCTTCAGTGGATACCTCCTATACATACGTCTAACCACAACTGTCTCACCAAAAGAACTAGTAACATGCATACCTACATCTAAGATCTCAACAGGGATATCTAACTTCTGTGCATGCTCACTCAAAATGTAGGAATGCGTAGAACCCGAATCAACCAAAGATAGCAAAGACATAGACTGTAACTCGAAATTACCTGCTATCACATCAGTGTCGTTCCCGGCCTCTCTCTGGGCATAAACCCTCGCAGGTCCTCCCGCCTCTGGATACACTGCCACAACATGAGCAAGGTTCCTCTGAGCATCTACCCTAGGTGCATCAGTCCTAGGCTGGAAGTAGCCACGACCGCGCCCACGGCCTCTCTGAAAGTCAGTCGCTCTCGCAGGAGCCTGAGCAATGTTCGGTGCCTGTGCCGCCTGATGCGGACAGTCCCTCCTAAAGTGGTCCCTCGAACCACAGTTCCAACAAGCATGAAAGTTACCCCAACACTCACCAGCGTGCTGTCTCCCACATCGTGTACACTCGGGCAAGCGCCCTCCTCCTCTATGGCCCTGATGGCCCCTACCATGGTGGCCACCGCCACGTCTCTGGTCAAACTGATGTCCGCCACCTCTATGCCTCTTGGCATCTCTACCATCAAAGTGGTTATGCCTCTTACCAGAACTGGAACCACCAGATCGTTTGGCCGAACCCAAACTGTGCTCTAAGTCCTTGGCCCTCGCGACCAATACATCAAAGTCTGAGTAGTCAGAAGCTAACGTGTATCTCTTAACCTCTTCGTTCAACCCGTAGCGGAAACGGTTACAGCGTTCCACTTCAGTAGGAACCAACTCTGGAGCATACTGACTCAAGCGAACAAAACGGATCTCATAATCGGTCACAGAAGCATCTCCCTGAGTAAGGGCCATAAACTCTCGCTTCTTCTCATCCAAGTACCTCGGCCCCAAATACCTCTTCCTGAATGTGAACTCAAAGAAATCCCAGTCAATCTCTGCCTCTGGAACCCCGGTAGTAATGGTGACCCACCAGGTGTAGGCATCACCCTGAAGCAACGAGATCACACAACCCAATCTACGTGCACCCGCACAACCCATCTGAGCCAAGATACGAACTGTCTTCTCCAACCACAACTCCGATCTCTCTGGAGTAGATCCTCTGAACTCTTCGGCCCCCAAGCTACGGAGCCTCTCCAAAGGTAGACTGGCATCGTCACACCTAGGCTGAGCTGCAGCCTGAGCTCCCGCAACTGCGGCCTGAAATGCTCCCGCTATAGCTTGCACTAGCGGAGTCATATCAATTCCAGCTGGACCTTGGCCACCTTGGCCACCTTGAGGTCCCTCTCCTTCAGCTCCACCCTCACCTCCAGCTCCAGGCGGAGGAGGTGGTGGTGGTGGAGGTGCGCCAACTCCCGCGGCCACCGGCCCTTCTATGTGAGCCTCAACACCAACTGCCGGCTCAACAGGAGCCGCAACCCGTGGTTCCTGACGAACCACTCTCGGCCTACCCCTCGGCCTAGACATCGCTCTCACAGATATTAACTACAACCACAACATCCAACATACAAAGCTGGGTTAGCAAGGCAAGGCTTCCAAGTGTTCAAGTACGTTTCCTCACTTAAAAATCTTTTCCGATGTAATAGTAGCAATGGGACTCCCAAACAACATGCTTTTAAACAAAACAATCAACATACTTGTCACATAAGCAATCATACTTACAAGGCAAGCAAACATCATGCATATCAATTCAAAACTTAAACTTACCTCACTTACCTGCCCAAGGTCTCGATAACCTTAGGCTCTGATACAAACAAGTGTAACCCCCTCGTCCCGGTCTGGTCGGATGACCGGTCCGAGTGGGCCACACGGGGAAAACCGAAGCGAAACCCGTTAAGGTTCCCCCTCGGTTAACGACCCATCTGAATTTCTTTTTATTTATCTTGTCTAAATGCATTACCATTACCTATGTGAAACACGTCAGCGGAAACAAGAGCAATACAAAGATCAACCATTCAAGACATCATTCATAAAACAGCCCATTTTCTGTAATTAAGCAGGCCGTATCGATACACCTGTTAAGGGTATCGATACGCCTTGACCAAAGTCAACACTCAGGGTCAACACAGGAAGACCGTATCGATACAGCCCTTGAGCGTATCGATACGCCCTTCCCAGTCAACTTCTCGTGGTCAACGCTAAGAGGAGCGTATCGATACGCCAAAGGCCCGTATCGATACCCAAACTTCCAGTAACTCCAATGACCAAAAAGGTATCGATACGCCCCCCCGTGTATCGATACTCGTGGCCTGAAACAAGAAGGCCGTATCGATACGGGTCCAGCCATATCGATACCCCTGCACTGCAAGGCTCCCAAAATCAGCAAAAACAAGCAAGACTCGAACCTAAATGCAATTTAACACTTCCCTAGCCCCAACTAATCATTCATACAACATTTATATACCACTATTTAGCCATACAAGCACCCAACATGTACATACATCAAGGAAATCATGCAATGGATCAAAGATAACATTTAAGCATTCAAGTCTCATGCTCCAACACTCAAATATAAAGGCAACCTCAAAAGGCACATAGCCAACATTCATGGTAAGCAATTTAGGCATGGATTACAATTCAAACATGGCATCAACAAGCCATACAAAAGCAACATAACATGGAGTCTAAGCAGGCTCTTAAACAACCAACAACATCCATCAAAATAACTCATGTCCCATTGCTTAACTATTACATACTCAACGTTTAAAAGTTCATACTTGATGTACTCAAGCCAACAACCATACTTGGAGGCCCTCCACTTGCTCTAGCAACCCACGAACTAAGGATCTGCAATGTTGAACAAAGAGAGCGTAAGCAATGGTGCTTAGTGAGGGTAAGCTCTTAAAAACAAACCTCAACATTGCAGGGTCCGAGCACGATCTTAGCCAAGGCAAAACACATATTTACCAAGGATCCACAAGAGCCACAATATAAAGATGCATGAATAATATTCCATTAAATGTCATGCTCCACAAACTCTATTTTACAACATATGTAAACACATATAAACATCCAAGTAAGGATCGCATATCTCAACACATTGATACACACATCAATCAACATTGGCACCTAGCTATGACCCGAATACGCGGATAAACACGTTGGAACTCACATCCAACAACCACTTTACCTCACGGTGGGATTACACTCATCACCGGTCTAGCGGAGGGGATTCCACTCAGCCTCACGCCCCGTCGATGGGATTCCACTCATCATCGACTATATATAATTACAATTTCCGGGCGAACCTGTACTCCTCCTTGGTGACTCAACGCCACCAAGGCCACGCGCAACTTTTGACTCATGTGTACACACTAACATCCTAATGATTGATCATTTGTACTCAAGCATACTAGTTCCAACATTTAACTCATTCCACATTATCCATTCTAATCAATTCCGTGCTTAGCACGTACTCACCATGATCACAATCATGAACCATTACCATGCATGCCATAAGCACCACAAATCATGCCTCAACTCACATGTATACACAATATACATAAATCAATCATATCACAAGTCATACGAGGCATACACATCCAAATACAAGTTCATCCAATGGATCTAAATCAAGTTTAGGATTAGGCTACCACCCTAATCCTAACTCTAGGTGGGTCTACCAAGCCCAACCTAGTCCACATACTCGAACCAACCATTTAAAAACCATGTAAAACGATTAACCACTCACCTAAGCTTCCGAGCTCCAAGCCAAGCAAGCCACCACTCTCACAATCCCGGATTTCTTCCCGAAGCTTCTCCAACACCAAAATCCGCTTCTAACCAACCTCAAACACATTTCAAACAATTCCAAATTAGCCCAACATCAAAAGACCAACCCGGAATACAATTCAATCACAATTTCAATGTTGCAAGCTATGAACAAGTCCCATTTTTACCAACTCGGACAGCCCCAAAACCATGTCCAAAAACCATGTTTCCAACCTCCATTACACCCACAAATGATCCCAATTCAACCCCTATCCATAGTACTATCAATAGCCTATCAAAACCCACCTAAAACAACCTCCAAAACTCACCCAAAAACCTCCAAAAACCCCATGTTTACCCAAATCCGAAAATTGCTCAAAATCATTCAAAATTCACATATGTTATATCATTTGACCTCTATACATCATAACTAACCATATTAAATCAAAACATTTCACTTAACATCATAAAGTTTCCATTTTTAATCCAAACCTTAGAAAATTCCATATTCTAAAACCTCCATGAAAACGAAAATAAAAGGTACTTTTAAAGAGAGGGGGTTGAGGGGAAGTTAAAAATGTCATTACCTTTCAAAATGGAGTTGAAATGGATGAGAAATAAGGTGGAATAGTAGCTTGGTAGAGAGCTCTTCTCTTTCCCGTTGGTGAAGAAGAGGGTGAATAGGAAAATGGGTGTTTTATTGTATAAAGGGGATTTAAATTGGAAAAATGGGTAAATTACAAAAAGGCCATTAATGAATGGCTATTCCCTTGTTCTTTAAATAGCTCTTCAACTTGCAATTAAATCAATTTGGTCCCATTTCAAATATTTATTTTGAAACCCGAAATTTTAAAGGATCATTTTAATTATAACCCGAGCCCAATTAATATTAAAATATTATTTTCACCTAACCCCTAAACACGGGTGTTACAAGTTTCGTCCAAAATGATCAGAATTCTCATGTACTTAAGATTAGGAGAGGAATGATATTCCCACAAATTAGCCCAAAATGCGCTACTATAGGGGAAATGACATTCTTGCCTCTCGAGAATAAGTTGAAACCAAACGTGAGAATATGATTCTGAAGAAAAAATATATATTCCTCCGAGAATGATCTTTTCCAAAATCCAAATGCTCCTTAAATGTGTTTAGAAACCAACCAATAGTAACATTAGCTTTTTATACCAAAATATTTACTTTTTCTACCAGAACTAAAATAGATCTTTTCATAGTAAATGAACTAAAATATGTTTTGCATAGTACTAATAGAGTTTAATTGGATAATTGATATGCATGAAAGTTATTTGTCTTAGTTTGGAAATAGTTGAAATGTCTTGTAAGAAATTATTGAATTGTATCTTTAGATTAATATATGATTGTGAATGAGATAAAAATTAAGACATCTTAATCAACTTGAAGCTTTTAGTTGATATTTACTATTACCTCCATTCAACAACCATCATGTCTTCGCCCATAAGCAACATACTTCCGCTCGCCTATGCCTCTGAAGCTCTTAGCACACAAGCCATTATGGCCTTTGGAATCTCCACCTCCATCTTACTTACGACATGACAGTCATTAGGTCCGCCTGACCCACCAGCTGAGTCAAGTGACCACCAATCAAATCTAATCTATCAAATCACGTGACCAAACTAAAAAATTTATCGGCTGAACTCATCAGTAGTTATCACTAGACCTGCCCAGTCCCATCAAACAATATCACTCACTACCCCTAACATGAGATTTTAGAGGCCTGAGGTAAACCGAAAAATTAGGCCCCTAATAATAAGTGTTGAAAAAAAATTGAATTCTAAGAGTATGTCTCTAATAATAAATATTGAAAAATAATAAATTTTAAGAGTATGCCAATAATAACAAATATTTAAAAAAATTGAATTTTAAGAATAAACCCTAATAACAAACATCGAGAAAAAATTGAGCCTCTAATAACAATTATTGAAATATTTTGGCCCCGAATAAAAAAATTGTAAAAATAAATTTTAAGAGTAGGCCCTTAATAATATTTATTGAAAAATAATAATTTTAAGAGTATGCCCCTAATAACAAATATTTGAAAAAATTGGACCCCTAATAACAAATATTAAAAAATGAATTTTAAGAGTAGACCCATAATAAAAAATATCGAAAAAAAATTAAGCATGCATCTAATAACAAGTATTGAAAAATGAGCCACAAACAACAAGTATTGAAAAAAATTAAACCCCTAATAACAAATATTAAAAGAAAAAAAAAACTAAATTATCATTAAAATCTCAATTATGACAAGAACCATTAATGTTTAGAGTAAATAAATTTTTTAATTAGGGATTGTGGACTCCATTAATAAATATTTAAATTTTAAAAAACTATATATAATTGAAAATTATAAATAATGGGCCCCGGGTGGGTAGTGAGCCCTGGGCATGCGTCCTTTCTGCCCACTTTTAGGGTCGGCCCTGACGTAACAAAACTGAAAAATCGATCGACTGAACCCATCAGTAGCCGTTGTAACACCCCAAAATTCGATTTAGTCAGGAATAAGTTCTGGTGATCAGAAATTTTGCATCGATAAAGTCTAAACATAGTATCAGTTCGTTAATTGTTGGCATTGGACTCTATTTGAGTTAATTTACTAGTGACCAAATTATAGCTATCGGAAATTTTAAGGGTAAAAGCGTAAATAAAAAAGATTCGTGGGACCTCCTTCGTAATTATTCCTTTTTTGTGTATGAGTCATGGGATACTCCCACGTAAACCTGTTCATCTTGTCTAGGAAAGATAATAAAAAAATTCTATCACATTATTTAATTGGAATAAAGAAATAATAATGATAATTAAAGCTTACCCTTTATGAAGGGAAACCTTCCTATTGGCTATTGGAAAGGTGGGAATCGGGTAAGCTTTATGAGAAAAGAAGGAAAGCCTTTCTTTGTTTGAGATAACCAAAACGATTCTCTACCAAAATAATTATCTCTTGCGTTGGAGCAAGCAAGCACCTCCCCTCCTCCTATCAAGCACACACCTAAGCTATATTCCTCAATCGATTATTGAAATCCATGGATACATCAAACTTAATCTTAAGCTATGGTTTTAATAAACCATGGATATTTCATCATTGTTGTCTATATTGAAATTGGATATCGATTTTGATATTGTTATATTGATTTTGATCTCGTATTATCGACCCTAATAATCTCCCTATTGTTTTCCTAGCTCAAGATAACGAAGAGTGTCCATCGAATTCAATAAAGGCTAGGAACAAGGGGGATATCATCCGAGAGCTTTGAAAGCTTCGGATTGTCAAAGTGAGTGTAGTCGGAGTCTCGGGAATAGGCGAGGAGCCCTCCCGAATATATTATTGTTGATTTCGGTTTAATAGCTAACATTCCTTTTAAGGAAGTTGCATCGGATTGATAGTCGGATCCATTGGTAAGCATCAGTAATTTAGTATTGAACATCAGACATAGTCATTGGTATTGTCATCATGTATTGTTAACGATATAACTATTGATAATGAAACATTGTGAATGAACCACCGGATAATGACATTGTAAAACCTATGTTTGATTTTTATATAACTAAGTATGTTAAGGACTCAATTGAAAACTTGAAATATATTTCTAAGTCCCTTAAATGATTTATAAATCACCAACACTTTAAACTGATTTGAAAAACTCAAACTCCAAATGTTTTCTAAGTGTTCCAAGGCCAAAGTATTGAAAAACTTCCAAGTGTATCGATACGCCTCCAGCCGTATCGATACTTTTTTTACAAAGTTGGCTACTAGAAAGACGTGTTTCGATACGCTCTTATCTGTATCGAAACAGCATATCGAAACATATTCGATCTGTATCGATACTCCCCTTTTTAAAAACTGAAGGAGTTTGAATGGTGTACCGATACGGCTCCACCCGTATCGGTACGATTTTAACGGAATTTTTAATTCGAAGAGCTTTAAATATTTTCGACCGTTGGTGTCAATTGTTAGGTAACTAATATTTAAAGTGGTAGTTGTCCTGTATCGATACGGTGTACCTCGTATCGAAACGGAAACTTCCAGTGAGCTAAGTTGAGAAAAAGGTATTGATACGGTCTCTTCCGTATAGAAACGGTCTCTGTCCCGTACCGATACGTTTACACGCGTTTCGATACGCCCTATTTATTATGTGCAACAGCTCTTTCTGTTTTGAGACAGGTACCGTTACGAGTCTTCGTGTACCGATACGGGTAGCTCCAGAAGTGCATTTATGGTGGAAAGAGAGGGTCCCAACGGCTATAATTAATACCCTAACCACCGAAATGGCTAGAATTGATAGAGAAGGTATAAATTGAAGCTTATTGAAGACCAACAACAACTATTGCATCAAAGATAAACATCCAAGCAAAAATCCAACCTCATTGTGCTTATTTTCCAATTTCTTGTAAACCCCAAATTGTGCTGTATTCAATTCCTATCCTATCTTAAATTTGGGTTGAGTGTTTGTACTGAAAAGGGCAATATTGTATTTGAGAGATATCTTTCTTGCCTAATTTCTTCTTTGTTTCACTTGTGAGGGTTTGGTCAAATTTTGGGTAGAAAATTTGACCGGTTGTGTAAAGGTTACCTCCTAAGCCTTGAAAAGGGGAAGAACAAATTAGTGAATTGTTGCAAATCCTTAGTGGTAGCTAAGGTAGTGGATGTAGAGTTCATTTGGAACTTGAACTACTCTAAAATCCTTTGTTCTTCATTTTTAGCTATCATTTTTCACCAACAAATTTTTAAAAGCCCAATTCACCCCCTCTTGACATTGATCAATCCATTGATCCACTCAATAATTGGTATCAGAGCCTACATCTTTAAGGGATTAACAACCACAAGAGGAGTTCCTAGGAAGAGTGTGATATTCCAAAAATCAAGCTATGGCATCTACCTCCAGCTCAAGCATGTACAAGTCTCAATCCACCACAAAACCACCATTCTTCAATGGTGACAACTATCCATTTTGGAAGAACCGGATGCGCCTCTTCATCAAATCTAACGATTACCTTATTTGGGATGTCATTGAAGACGGTCCCTATATTCCTTTGAAGAGGGATGATGAAGGAAAGTTAGTTTTAAAGAAGAAGATTGAGATGAGTGAAGATGAGAGAAAGAAGATCCAAATTAATGACAAAGCTCTTCACATGCTCTTTTGTTCTTTCAGTCCCGACATCTACTCCAAAGTCTTCTCCATTGAAAGTGCCAAAGAAGTATGGGATACACTAGAGACCACCTATGAAGGAACTAGTGATGCAAAGGAGACCAAGATTGGAATTCTCAATCTTAGTTGTGAGAATTTCAAGATGGAGCCCGACAAAACCGTGTCCAAGATGTTCGATCGCTTCTCAACTATCGTCAACGGGCTTAAAGGTTTTGGAGAGACAATACCGGAAGACAAACTTGTCCGGAAGCTACTCTACTCACTTCCTGAATCTTGAGATGGGAAGAGAACTGCCATCATCGATGCCAAAAACTTGAAGACTCTAAAACTTGATGAGCTAGTGGGTTTCTCTCCTTACTCATGAAATAATGAAGCAAGGAAGTGAAGATGAAAAGAAGAAGGAAGAGAAAATAGTGGAGAAGCTAGAGGTAGAAAAGAAGAAGAAAATGGGAGTGGCTCTCAAAGCTTCATTACATGAGGAGAGCACTTCTAGTGAGGAGGATGATTTAGAAGAATTGACTATGATAGCCAAAAGATTCTCACAATTCATGAGGTCCAACCGAGGAATGAAGATTCAAAGAAAGATGGACTTCAAGGGTAAAAACAAAGAAGAAGTGAGGGATCAAATCATTTGCTACGAGTGCAAAAAGCTCGATCACATTCGTTCGGAGTGCCCTCAACTCAAGAAGAATGGATTTGAGAAGAAGAAGAAGCTCAAAGCCAAGCTTGCTACTTGGAGTGATGAGGAGTCATCCGAGGATGACGAACAAGAAGTGGCCAACCTTTTCCTCATGGCACTTGAGAAGGATTCCTCCATGGTAACCTCTAACTCATCATCTTTTGACTTTACATTTGATGAATTACATGATGCATATGATGAGTTGCAAGAGGTTTATGATGAGTTAGTTGAGAAATACAAAGAGTCGATCATTACAAATAAGAAAATTATTTTGGAATTAAATGATAAAAATGACTCACTTTCCCAAGCTAACTTAAAATTTGAGAAAAAGATTTTAGGTTTGAAAGATGAACTTAAATTCTTCAAAGATGAAAATGTATACCTAAATAATCTTCTTTCTCAATGCAATAGTGAACACCAAAAGGTGTTAGATGAGCTTAACAAGCTCAAAGAGTCTTTCAAAAAGTTGGTAATGTGAAGTATGAAAAAGGTGAATCATCAAAAATTAACCAACCTAGGAGAAAGACTAATAACTACAAACAAAGTAGCCTCCCTAGACATAATAGACCTAAAAGGATTAGGAGTGTATGAGTTCCTAAGGAACTCGTCAAGTCTAATGATTTTGTTGCTATGTCACCTTGGATTCCTAAGGGAACCAAGCTTTTGGGAGCTAACACACGTGGACCCAAAATGATTTGGGTACCAAAAACAAAAGTTTAATATCTTTGTTTGTAGGGGGGTCATTGCTACAAGGCCAAAGCACAAAGTCAAAATTCATGGTACCTTGATAGTAGATGCTCGAGGCATATGACCGGAGACAAGAGTAGATTCATGGACTTAAAAGCCAAAAAGTGGATGAGTAGTGACATTTGGTGACAACTCCAAAGGTCACATTAAAGGTATTGGCTCCATAGGTAATCACTCTACCATTCTTATTGAAAATGTTTTGTATGTCGACGGTCTTAAACATAATTTGTTGAGCATAAGCCAATTATGTGACAAAGGGTTTAATGTCTTATTTGATAAAAATGGGTGTAAAATTGTTGACATTAAATCAAATAATATTATGCTCATAGGTCATCGCATAGGTAACATTTACATGGTGCATTTAGATGACATACATACATCCCATGCATGTTTAGTAGCTCAAAATGAAAATGATGCATGGCTATGACATAGGAAACTAGGACATGCTAGCATTAGTGTTTTAGAAAAATTAGTTTCCCTAGATCTAGTTAGAGGTTTACCCAAAATTAAGTTCTCAAATGATAAAATTTGTGATGCATGCTCTAAGGGTAAACAACATAAGTCATCCTTTAAATCCATTAATGATGTTTCTACAAGTAAGTGTTTACAACTTATTCATACGGATTTATTTGGTCCTATTAGGACTATGAGCTTGGGTGGTAAATCTTATGCATTTGTACTTGTTGATGATTTTTCTAGATTTACTTGGGTTCTATTTTTAAGTACTAAAGATGAGGCTTTAGAAAAATTCATCAGATTTTCAAAATTAACCCAAAATGATCTTGAACTTAGAATTTCTCATATTAGAAGTGATCATGGAACCGAATTTCAAAATCTAGGGTTTGAAGAGTTTTTAAATGAAAATGGTATTAACCACAATTTTTCGGCTCCTCGAACTCCTCAACAAAATGGGGTAGTTGAGAGGAAAAATAGAACTTTACAAGAAATGGCTAGAACCATGCTTTGTGAAAATAATTTACCTAAATATTTTTGGGCGGAAGCCACAAATGTCGCTTGCTACATTGTAAACCGAGTAATGATTAGACCACTTTTAAAGAAAACACCATATGAGATTTTAAAATCTAAAAAGCCTAACATTAGCTATTTTCATCCATTTGGTTGCAAGTGTTTTGTTTTAAATAATGGAAAAGACAATTTAGGTAAATTTGATGCAAAAAGTGATGAAGCTATTTTCATAGGATATTCCTTAACCTCTAAAGCCTATCGTGTATTTAACAAGAGAACTTTAGTAGTAGAAGAATCTATACATGTTGTATTCGATGATAACCTCCTTCCAAGGAAGGATTCTTGTGATGATGATGATGTAGGAATCATTAATGCCTTTGATGGAGGACAAACTTCAAAGGATGATGAGATTCCAACAAAAGAAGAGGAAACACAAGATCCACCTCTTGAAGCCTTGAAGGACTTGGCTCTTGAGGAAGAGGAAGTGAGCTACCCAAGGGAGTTCAACTATGTCAAAGGTGGTGAAATCTTGGGTGATCCATCCAAAGGGGTAACCACTAGATCTTCTCTTAAACTTATGAACCATGTTGCATTTACTCCATGCATAGAGCCTAAGAATATAAAAGAAGCATTAAAAGATGACTTTTGGATTATGGCTACGCAAGAAGAGTTGAATCAATTTGAGAGAAGTAATGTTTGGACATTAGTTGATAGGCCTAGTAATCAATCTACTATAGGAACTAAATGGGTCTTTAGGAACAAACTAGATGAGAGTGGTAACATTGTGAGAAATAAAGCTAGACTAGTAGCACAAGGTTACACTCAAGAAGAGGGAATAGACTTTGATGAAACCTATGCACCCGTAGCTAGAATGGAGGCTATTAGGATGTTGCTTGCATATGCATGTTATCATGATTTCAAGCTTTTTCAAATGGATGTTAAAAGCGCATTTTTAAACGGTTTTATAAATGAGGAAGTGTATGTGGAACAACCACCGAGTTTTGAAGACTCAAAATTTTCAAAATTATGTTTTCAAACTTACTAAAGCTCTTTATTGTTTAAAACAAGCTCCTAGAGCTTGGTATGAAAGACTTTCAAACTTTTTGATTGAAAAATGTATTGGAAAAGGTAAGGTGGACACTACACTTTTCATAAAAAGGTATAAAAATGACATCTTAGTAGTACAAATTTATGTTGATGATATTATTTTTGGATCTACTAATGAGTGTCATTGCAAAGAGTTTGCTAAGTTAAGGCAAGGTGAATTCGAGATGAGCACGATGGGGAGCTCTCATTCTTTTTGGGACTCCAAATCAAGCAAAGGAAGGATGACATCTTCATCAATCAAGAAAAGTACATCAAGGATATGCTCAAGAAGTTTGGCTTGGAGAATACAGAGCCTCAAGCCACACCTATGAGCTCATCTACAAAGCTTGACAAAGATGAAGGAGGTAAGTGTGTTGACTCTAAGCTTTACCGTTCTATGATTGGATCATTGCTTTACCTTACCGCAAGTAGACCGGATATCTTGTTTAGTGTTTGCTTGTGTGCTAGGTTTCAAGCTAGTCCTAGAGAGTCTCACCTTATAGCCGTTAAGAGAATCTTTAGGTACCTTAGAGATACTCCTTGTTTAGGACTTTGGTACCCTAGAGACTCCACCTTCAACCTTCATGCTTATTCGGATGCGGATTATGGGGGATGTAAAATCGATAGAAAAAGTACTTCGGCAACTTATCAATTCTTAGGTAGTATGCTCATATCTTGGTTCTCTAAGAAACAAAATAGTGTAGCTCTTTCTACCACCGAAGCCGAGTACATATCCTTAGGGAGTTGTTGTGCTCAAGTCCTTTGGATGAAGCAACAACTCTTAGATTATGGTATTAAAGTTGAAACCATACCCCTTAAGTGTGATAACACTAGTACCATATGCTTGACTAAAAATCCCATCCAACACTCTAGAACCAAACATATAGAGATAAGACATCATTTCATTAGCGATCATGTCCTTAAGGAAGATGTTGTTATAGAGTACGTTGACACCTTAAACCAACTAGCGGACATCTTTACAAAGCCTTTAGATAAAGAGAGTTTTTGGTCCCTTAGAAGAGAGTTAGGTCTAACTAGCCTTTCTTGACCCTTTAGGACCCTTTTTAAAGTTAAAATTGCTTGATCTTGTGAAATTGCATGTTAATGTGTTGTAGCTCTTGAAAATATCCATGCTTATAGCTAGGGGAGTATGATTCTGTTAAAATATGCTTAGAACTGCTCATTCATCATTTGCATTCATTTAGGAGATGTTAGAATCGAGCTTTTGGTTGTTCTTAAAGCCTAAAATGTATTTCTGGGCATAGGGTATCAATACGACCTTATGCGTATCGATACGAGTATTGTATTAGATTCCCAGATTACATTTTGCCTAAAACGGGTATCGATACGGTTAAACCCATTTCGATACGAGCAACAATCATTTCGATACGAATTGCATACGTTTCGATACGAACCTTCAACGAGCATTTTAAATGGAATTACGCTTTTACCCCCGTATCGATACACCTTCAGGCGTTTTCACTCTATAAATAGCCTCTCTTTTCCTCATATTTTCACACCACAACTCAAAATCTCTAGAGGGTTTTCAAAATCAAGCAAAGCTCTTAAGCTTTTCATCAATTGGGTGCTAAGCTCTTCTCTCATTCCTCTCTAACCAATATCAACGTAAAACTCTTTCTTTTTCTTTTAATTTTCATTTCAAAATTTTTTTTTTGTTTTTTTTTTGTTTTTTCTTCTCAAACCAAAATCTCTTTTCAAATTTTTTCTTTATAAAATTTTTTTAACCTTGATTATTGGTTTTCAATGAGTTGAATGAAGAAAACTTAATGCATACATTGTTTTTAATCTTTTCTCTAGTTCATGGCACCTCCTAAAAAGAGAACACGTACTAGTGAAGCCGGTGAAAGATCCAATACCGGAGGTGGTGCTCGCCCGAATCTCACTCATATCTATCAACACTCCTCTAAGTCCCCTAGAGAACTCACCTATTTTCGCCAATTTCAAAACTATAAGATCCGTCCGGAGAGGGTAATCTCTATTCCTTTTCTTAACTCGGAGCGTTTCAAATTTGAATATCTACCCTTGCTCCAAGAATGGAAGTTTATGGATTTTCTCACAATTCCCGGATTTTTCTTTCGCATCTTAGTTTTGATCTTTTATGCTAATGCTAAGTGTTGTGCCAATCGAGATGGTGTTGTTACGGGCGTTAGCTCTTATCTTACGGGTAAAAAGGTCACTATCGATGTTCAATCCATTTGTGATGTATTTAAGTTGGAGGATAAAGGCTATGATGATGAGAATGCCCTCGGCCATGTCCTAAGTGGTTCCGTCACCACCCTAAATGCTCAGGATCAGATCCTTCATTTGATGGTTTCTTGGTGGTTTAGGCTCTTGGGAGGGAAGTATTCCACTATCTGCCAAGTAGATGATTTTTGGATTCGATGCTTCCGTGAGAGAAAACGTCTGAACCTTGCTCGTATTATGTTTGCAAAGATTGTCTATCTCGTGCAACATCGCCACACCACAGTTGTCACTTCCTTCACCTATGGTACGACCTTGAGTTACTTCTTCCAACAAAAGGAGATAGATTGCTCGCATGACTACCCAACCTCCCTCACTGATCCTATCGATGAACGATCTCTTGCAAGGGGTAAGTTCCATTACTTTAATGGTAATTGGCTTCGTCTATCCGAGCTCCCTAGTGAGGCCGCGGAACAATTTGTTAATCCTCAAGTTAAACAAGTTCCTCAGGCTCCTCCTCCACCTTCTATGGACTCCCTCATGACTTATCTCAATGAGCAATTCACGGGTTTGCGCACGGGAATGGCCTCAATCGATCAAGTTATGAATTCGGGATTTACCGCTATTGATATAAGGTTTACAAGCCTTGAAGATCGTATGAAGAATGTGGAGACTCGACTCACTTCTCTTGAAGGCGGTCACAACTCAATGAACATCTCTCTCACCGCTTTCCATGACGAGTGGCGTCAAACTAGGAGGAATGATGATGCAATTGAGGAAGATGATGAAGATGATGAAGAAGGCGATGGAGATGCATAGTAGCCTATCTTTGCATATCATTCATATCATTTAGGATATTTATTTATGCACCTTTGATTTATGTTTTTAGGACTAAGTTTGCATTATTCTAAAACATATGCTTTGATTTTCTGTTATTTGGATTTTAAGTTGATGTTATCTTTTATTTGAACTTAATGATATTATGTTGCTTGGTTATTTATACATTTTTCCTATTTATGCATTTTATATTATGTCTCAATTATTTTTGATCTAACACAAAGAAGGAGAGGGAAGCTCACACTTAAAAATTTTGATTTTCAAACTTAAAAGTTACATAGCTAATATTAAGGGGGAGTTATTTTGCAAAGTTTTTCAAAGTATCAAAATTTTCAAGTTTTGGTTTTGTTATATCAAAAAGGGGAGATTGTAAAACCTATGTTTGATTTTGATATAACTAAGTATGTTAAGGACTAAATTGAAAACTTGAAATATATTTCTAAGTCCCATAAATGATTTATAAATCACCAACACTTTAAACTGATTTGAAAAACTCAAACTTCAAATATTTTCTAAGTGTTCCAAGGCCAAAGTATTAAAAAACGTCCAGGTGTATCGATATGCCTCTAGCAGTATCGATACCTTTTTTACAAAGTTGGCTACTGGAAAGACGCGTTTCGATACGCTCTTAACCGTATCGAAACATATTCGATCTGTATCGATACACCCCTCTGTAAAATTGAAGGAGTTTAAATGGTGTTCCGATACGGCTCCACCTCTATCGATACGGTTTTAACAGAATTTTTAATTCGAAGAGCTTTAAATATTTTTGACCGTTGGTGTCAGTTGTTAGGTAACTAATATTTAAAGTGGTAGTTGTCCTGTATCGATACGATGTACCCCGTATCGAAACGGAAACTTCCAGTGAGCTAAGTTGAGAAAAAGGTATCGATACGGTCTCCTCCGTATCGAAACGGTCTTTGTCCCGTACCGATAAGCTTACACGTGTTTCGATACGCCCTTTTTATTTTGTGCAACGACTCTTTCTGTTTTGAGACAGGTACCTATACGGGTCTTCGTGTGCCGATACGGGTAGCTGCAGAAGTGCATTTATGGTGGAAAGAGAGGGTCCCAACGGCTATAATCAATACCCTAACCACCAAAACGGCTAGAATTGATAGAGAAAGTATAAATTGAAGCTTATTGAAGACCAGCAACAACTATTGCATCAAAGATAAAAATCCAACCTCATTGTGCTTATTTTCCAATTTCTTGTAAACCCCAAATTGTGTTGTATTCAATTCCTATCCTATCTCAAATTTGGGTTGAGTGTTTGTACTGAAAAGGGAAATATTGTATTTGAGAGATATCTTTCTTGCCTAATTTCTTCTTTGTTTCACTTGTGAGGGTTTGGTCAAATTTTGGGTAGAAAATTTGACCGGTTGTGTAAAGGTTACCTCCAAAGCCTTGAAAAGGGAAGAACAAATTAGTGAATTGTTGCAAATCCTTAGTGGTAGCTAAGGTAGTGGATGTAGAGTTAATTTGGAACTTGAACCACTCTAAAATCCTTTGTCCTTCATTTTTAGCTATCATTTTTCACCAACAAATTTTTAAATGCCCAATTCACCCCCTCTCTTGGCATTGATCAATCCATTGATCCACTCCACAAACATTGACATTGAAATTATGAAATATTGATATTGAGTCATGTTCACTAATGGTAACTTTAAAGACATTGGTTATTGGGATTATTATTGTTTATTGACATTGGTATTGAAACCTTGGATTTGAATGGACTTTGGATACAATTGGCATGCCATAGAATTCATTAGCTAAGTGTACGAGTGGACTACGATCCTAGGGCTATGACCTATATTGATTTGGCGAGGCAAAGGGATGTGTTTTGATATTGGTCATATTGGCAATGCAGAGGGATTAGACCATTCATTGATTTGGCGAGGCGTAGGAATTCGCGTATCCACTATCTTGATTAAATTCAAGGGTTAATAATGGAATTGATATGATAAACATGATATTGTTATTGGAAAGCATGAGAATATGTACTTGCATGGTTTATTGTTAATATATTGCATATGACTACCTCACTAGGCAATGCTTGCCTAACATGTCTCATCTCATGCGTTTCAGGTTGAGGAATCAACCCTTTTTTGAAGATCGAACAAGTCACGGCAAGACAAGTCATTGTAAGCCAAGTAATGTAAATTGTTCTTAAGAACTTCTAGGAAGGTGGCAAAGTAGTTGAACTAGTCTCATATGCCTATTTTATTATGTCTAATATGTGTAATAGATGAAAAGTGGTTAAGGGCCTGAAAATGACTTTTGGTTTGGCTTATAACTTGACAAAATGGTATAATTGGCTCATAAAGGTTAAAACCTAGTAAACGTATTCATATGATGATGAAATTTGACATGCCAATAGTTTATAACATTTAAAAGTTGTGTGTAAAGTTTCATTGAAGGTCATGTCGTATCGATACGGGGTAATGGCTTATCGATACGAGTAATGGTGTATCGATACAGTTAAGCTTAAATGAACCTTAGGAACAGGGCGTATCGATACGGTTTGAGGCCGTATCGGAACATTTTGCTATTGGAATTCACTGTTTTGATATTGGTCTATAGTATATCGAAACAGGTCAAAGTGAAGGTCAAAAAGAGTCAACCCGTACCGATACAGGGCTTGCCCATATCGTTAAGGTTTAAAGAACAAAGTCAACTTAGGTTGACCATCGTACACCCATTTCTAAACAGCCTTAAGGTGTTTCGATATAGGGGGTAGTTAAGTTGGTTAAAAGGGCATAATATAAAGGTTTACATTATTCACAATTTGGTCACTGTACTTAAGAAGATTAAATTGGATGTGCAAATGGATTCCGAATTGCATGAAATTTTATAGGCTTATTGTTATTGTATTGAATTTCACTGTAGTATAATTAATTACATCGAAGGACCTCTAATTTACCGAGTTTATAGTTTGGTCCCTAAAACTTGCAATAGTTAAGAATTAGTCCTAGATGATTAATTATTGCTTCATAAGGATTAATTGGACTAAGGTGCATTTTGGTAATGTGTTATTGTACATTATTGTTTTAAATTTTGATAATAAAATGAAATTTTATTGCACCGATCACTATATTGTTCGTCGGTATCACCTTCCGACCCGATTCTCGACCAAACCGGGAAGGAGGTGTTACATTTGTGGTAGCACAACTAAAGCTTAGTCGATTCTAGGACTAAACCAAAGTTTGTTGCATTGTTATTGTGTTACTTTGACACCTAGGAGTTATATATTGTGTATATTGTGACTTATCGACTAATCCGATCATTCATATAGATATGTCTGAGACTAACGAAGCTCACATTGACGAGCTTGCTATTGGCTCCTCTACTCATGGCGAGGAAATCCTACGAATCCACTGCATCCGTAGGATTCTCCTACTCAGAATACCGAGCTTGTAGCACCTACCGCTCAGGCCGAATGTTACAAGAACATGGTTGACATGTTCAAGCAGTTTATGACTGCTATGAGGGCTGAGCAAGTCGTGCAATCTATCGCTCCTACTGTCCAACACACCCGAGCTCCTATCGATAAGCTTTCACAGTATCGATCTTACACATTTATTGGACAAGATGGCGATAACCCTGAAGTTGCTGAATACTAGTTGGACAACACCCTACGGATTCTGAACAAGCAGTTACAATGCTCGGACGAGCACAAACTCGAATGTGCCATCACATTGCTGGCTGACGAGGCACTCCATTGGTGGGATACTATTATATTGATGGTCTCCGAGGACACTGTAACTTGGGAGTTCTTCCTTAAAAAATTCCGCAAGAAGTACATCAGTGAGTTTTATCTCGCTGAGAGGCAAAGTATCTTCCTCCACCTCAAATAAGGCAGACGACCAATCAAGCAATATATCCATGATTTCTGCAAGTACTGTAGATACGGTGCTGAGTATATAAAGAAGGAGGAAGAGAAGTGCCAGATGATCATTGCAAGGCTCAATGATGAATTACGCCCTATGTTTATTGCATTGAGCATTGTTGATTTCCAAGACTTGGTAAATTGAGTTAAGGCCACTAAAGCTGCACAGAGGGCTCAACGAGCTGGTGGGTCCAGAAAGTCTGATAAGAGGTTCAAGGATAATTCTCGACCTCCAATATGGAACAAGAAAGGCAGATATCAAGGCCCTAAGCAGAATGTCTATCCACAGCCCTCCCGTTCTAGAAATATTGAGAGGCCTCAGTCTGTAACACAGTCCTTTGCTGAGGCAGCATCTGCTAATAGCACTAGAGGTTCAAATCGAGGCAACCAACATCTAGTTTGCAATTATTGTCAGAACATGCACCCATTGGGTCAATGTCGTAAGCAGACTGGAGCTTGTTACTACTGTGGTAAACAGTGACACTTCATTCGTGACTTTCCATTGAATGCAACCAAATCTACTGCTACACCGACTACTGTTGCCTCTCCTGCTCAATCCTTTCAAGGTAAAGGATCAAAGCAAGGGTCGATAGGGACCTATGGAAGATCGAGTGGTTCGAGGAAACCATTCAATAAGTAAGATTCTAAAGCCCCCGCCCAAATGTATCACGTGAGGAGCAGAGAAAATGAGGATGAACCTGACGTCATTGCAGGTACCATTGAGTTATATTCATATCCTTTTTATGCATTGATTGACCCCGATTCCACTCACTCTTTTATAAGCACCATTCTAGTTAAGAAGTATAGTATGTCTTCCAAACCAATAGCATCGAAAATCTCTATATCCAATCCCTTAGGAGATTGTGTCACCGTAAGGGTAGTGTGCAAGAACTGCCCCTTTATTTATTCAAGGGATTCCTTTTTTGGCCAATCTGTTGGCCATACCGATCCACGAGTTCAATGTTATCTTAGGCTTAGATTGGCTTAGTGAGCATCAAGCCTGGGTAGACTGTTGTAAAAGGAAGTTGTACCTTCGAGGTCTCAGCAAAGAAAGTGTTGTTTTGATGAACGCGAGAAATTCTTCATTGTGTGCATTGACGTTAGAAGCTAAAGATAAATAACACTTTCGGGACATTGACACCGTATGTGAATTCCAAGATGTCTTCCCTGATGAACTTTCGGGTTTTCCCCCAACCCGTGAAGTGGAGTTTGGCATCGAGGTGCAACCTGGAACTGCTCCAGTTTCTATTGCACCATATCGTATGGCAACTGTTGAATTAAAAGAGTTGAAAACTCACATTCAAGAATTGTTAAGAAAGGGATTTATTCAACCGAGCTCTTCGCCTTGGGGAGCTCTGATTCTCTTTGTAAAGAAGAAAGATGGTTTTGTGTGATTGCGCATTGACTATCGACAGTTAAACAAGGTAACTATCAAAAACAAGTATCCATTGCCTAGAATAGACGACCCATTCGATCAACTAAAGGATGCCTCCATGTTTTCCAAGATCGATTTAAGGTCGGGCTATTACCAAATGAGAGTTAAAGATTGTTATGTACCGAAGACTGCTTTCCGTACAAGATATAGACACTACGAATTTTTGGTAATGCCCTTTGGGTTAACCAATGCACCAACAACCTTTATGGATTTGATGAATCGGGTTTTTAGACCATATCTTGACAAGTTCTTAGTGGTTTTTATAGATGACATATTAATCTATTCCAAGAATGTAGCAGAACACCGAGATCATCTTCGTATCGTGTTTCAAACCTTACGGGAGAAGCAGTTGTATGCAAAATTTTCCAAGTGTGAGTTTTGGCTCACCGAAGTTGCTTTTCTTGGACACATTGTGTCAGCTTCGGGTATTCAAGTGGACTCGAAGAAAATTCAAGCTATTGTAGATTGGCACCTAACGAAGAAAATTGGAGAAGTTAGAAGCTTCCTTGGGCTTGTTGGCTATTACCGAAGATTTGTAAAAGGGTTTTCTATGATAGCCGCTCCTTTGACTAAGCTATTGAGAAAAGAAGCTCCTTTTGTTTGGACTGAGGTTCAATAATGGATTTTCGACTAATTGAAACAAGTTTTGACCCATACACCAGTCCTGACCCAACCCAAGTCTGGAAAGGACTACATAGTTTACAATGATGCATTACACCTCAGGTTAGGATGTGTATTGATGCAAGAAGGCTAAGTCATCGCTTATGCTTCGAGACAGCTTAAGTCGCATGAAATGAATTATCCCACCCATGACCTTGAATTGATTGCAGTTGTCTTTGCATTGAAAACCTAGACATTACCTCTACGGAGAAAAATGTTACCTCTTCTTCGATCATGAAAGCCTCAAGTATTTATTGACCCAAAATGAGTTGAATCTTCAAAAATGAAGGTGAATGGAACTCCTTAAAGATTACGATCTTGTCATCGATTACCATCAGGGCAAGGCCAACGTCGTAGCTGATGCACTCAGCCGCAAACCTTTGCTTGGTAAGTATCGATAGTGAATATAGAGTTATATGTTTTGTATGGTACATTAACTCATTGTAATATTTCTATATTGTAGCCTCTCGAGCAATTAACGCTCACTTCCGGTTATGGAAGAATCGTTGTCTTGTAGCTGAACTTCAAGTTCAATCTACCATTGTTTCTCGAATCAAGGATTTGCAAGAGCAAGATCCTGAGCTTCAATCAATTGTCTCTAAGTTATCGAACAACCTCGACTTCAGAATTAATTCTAAAGGGCTCTTGTGTTTTCACGACCGGGTCTGTGTACCTAGTGATGAATCTCTTCGCACTGATATTCTTTTTGAAGCTCATGTGAGTTCTTTTTCCGTTCACCCCAGGTCCGTGAAGATGTATAAGGACCTACATGAACTTTATTGGTGGCCGGCATGAAGCAGGCCATAGTCGATTATATATTCAAATGCCTTACGCGCCAACATGTTAAAGCAGAACATTGTGATCCTGCTGGATTATTGCAACCTATCGATCCACTGAAATGGAAAAGGGAGAAGATCACTATGGATTTTGTTTGTGGTTTACCTTTTAACTCCCGCGAAGCATGATGCCATATGGGTCATTGTAGATCGTTTCACAAAGTCAGCTCATTTCATACCGATTAGAATGGACTACGGTCTTCCTAAATTGGTTGACTTGTACATCAAGGAAGTGATCCGACTCCACAGAGTACCCAAGTCTATTATCTATAATCGAGATCCTCAATTTGCATCTCGGTTTTGAAGAACCTTACAAGGAGCTCTGGGCACTAGAGTTAATCTTAGCACATCCTTTCACCCTCAATCTGGCGGCCAGTCGGAAAGGGTAATCTAGATCTTGGAAGATATGCTTCGAGAATGCATCATTGACTTTGGTGGAACATGGGAGAAATCTCTACCCCTTGTTGAATTTGCCTACAATAATAGTTATCAGGCATCAATCCAAATGGCCCCGTATGAAGCATTGTATGGTAGACGATGTCGAACTCCATTGTGTTGGTCTGAGCTTGGTGAGGGAAAGATGTTGGGTCCTGACTTACTCCAGGAAACCGAAGAGCGGGTTACCATTATTCATGATCGTTTGAAAGCTTCTTTTAATCGAAAAAAGGCTTCTGTTGATCTTAAGAGACGAAACATTGAGTATGAAGTTGGTGAAATAGCCTTCCTCAAGGTATCACCATGGAAAAAGGTTTTAAGGTTTGGCAAGAAAGGAAAATTGAGTCCCTGATTCATTGGACCCGTTGAAGTTATTGAAAGAGTTGGGCCCGTGGCATATCGATTATTGTTACCCTCTGAATCGAGTAAAATCTACGATGTTTTTCATGTATCAATGCCCCGGAAGTACCGTTCTAATCCTTCACACATTGTGGAACCTGAATTTGTAGAGATTCGACCAAATTTGTCTTACGAGGAAGAACCAGTTTAGATTCTTGCAAGAGAATTCAAGAAGCTTCGCAACAAAATTATATCGTTAGTTAAAGTGCTCTAGAGGAGCCACACCATTGAAGAAGCTATCTGGGAACCTGAAGAGACCATGAAACAACAATATCCACATCTCTTCGGTTCAGGTAAAAATTCGAGGATAAATTTTTCTTAAGGGGGAGAGAGTTGTAACACCCCAAAATTTGGTCTAGTTGCAAATAGGTTCCGGTGATCGGAAATTTCGCATCGATAAAGTCTAAACATAGTATCGGCTATTTGAGTTAATTTACTACTGACCAAATTATAGCTCTCGGAAAGTTTAAGGGTAAAAGCGTAAACAACAAAGATTCGTGGGACCTCCTTTGTAATTATTCCTTTTTGTGTATGAGTCACCTACTTGCTTGAGATACTCCCACGTAAACCTGGTCATCTTGTTATGGAAAGATAATAAAAAAATTCTATCACATTGTTTAATTGGAATAAAGAAATAATAATGATAATTAAAGCTTACCCTTTATTAAGGGAAACCTTCCTATTGGCTATTGGAAAGGTGGGAATCGGGCAAGCTTTATGAGAAAAGAAGGAAAGCTTTTCTTTGTTTGAGATGACCAAAACTGATTCTCTACCAAAATATTTATCTCTTGCTTTGGAGCAAGCAACCACCTCCCCTCCTCCTATCAAGCACACACCTCCATTGGAGGATAATCCAAGCTTTGATTTTTCATAGTTCTCTTATCCTAATTATAGCTATCGTTCAGGTAAGCTATATTCCTCAATCGATTATTGAATTCCATGGATACATCAAGCTTAATCTTAAGCTAGGGTTTTAATCAACCATGGGTATTTCATCATTGTTGTCTATATTGAAATCGGATATCGATTTTGATATTGTTATATTGATTTTGATCTCGTATTATCGACCCTAATAATCTCCCTATTGTTTTCCTAGCTCAAGATAACGAAAAGGAATGTCCATCGAATTCACCAAAGGCTAGGAACAGGAGAGTTATCATCCTAGAGCCTTGAAAGCTTCAGATTGTCAAGGAGAGTGTAGTCGGAGTCTCGGGATTAGGTGATGAGCCTTCCCGAATCTATTATTGTTGATTTCGGTTTAACAGCTAACATTCCTTTTAAAGAAGTTGCATCGGATTGATAGTTGAATCCATTGGTAAGCATCCATAAGTTAGTATTGAACATCGGACATAGTCATTGGTATTGTCATCGTGCATTGTTATCGATATTACTATTGATAATGAAACATCGTGTATGAACCATTGAATAATGACATTAACATTGAAATTATGAAATATTGATATTGAGTCATGTTCACTAATGGTAACTTTAAAGACATTGGTTATTGGAGTTATTATTGATTATTGACATTGGTATTGAAATCTATGATTTGAATGGACTTTGGATACAATTGGCATGCCATAGAATTCATGAGCTTAGTTTACGGGTGGACTACGGTTCTAGGGCTACGGCATATATTGATTTGGTGAGGCGAAGGGATGTGTTTGGATATTGGTCATATTGGCGAGGCGGAGGTATTAGACCATTCATTGATTTGGCAAGGCATAGGAATTCGTGTATCCACTATCTTGATTAAATCCAAGGGTTAATAGTGAAATTGATATGATAAACATGATATTTTGAGACATGGTATTGTTATTGGAAAGAATGAGAATATGTATTTGCATGGTTTATTGTTAATATATTGCATATGACTATCTCACTATGCAATGCTTGCCTAACATCTGTCATCTCATGCATTTCAGGTTGAGGAATCGACCCCTTTTGATGATCGGACAAGTTGCGCCAAGACAAGTCACTGCAAGGCACGTAATGTAAACTATCCTTAACAACTCCTAGGAAGGTGGCAAAGTAGTTGAACTAGTCTCATATGCCTATTTTGTTATGTCTAATATGTGTAATAGATGAAAAGTGGTTAAGGGCCTAAAAATGACTTTTGGTTTGGCTATAACTTGACAAAAATGGTATAATTGACTCATAAAGGTCAAAACCTAGTAAACGTATCCATATGATGATGAAATTTGGCATGCTAGTAGTTTATAACATTAAAAAGTTGTGTGTAAAGTTTCATTGCATTTGAACACTTTTTGGTAGGTCAATTCGATTAAAAACCAACAAAAATCTGTCATTACAAGTCAGGTCATATCGATACGGGGTAATGGTGTATCGATGCGGTTAATGTCAAAAAGATTGATTTTCTTATAATTTTGCAAGTAGGAAAACCTATTGTTAAATTTACAAGTCTATACTCTAGCTTAGGAAACTTCTAAACTAGGAAAGATACTAAACTAGACATAGAATACAATCCCTTAGAGTTAGGGATCCTAAAATATTTACAACTAAAATATTTACAAATCTTATAACTTAGGAAACGAATCTCTGACACTCCCCCTCAAGCTGGGGCATGGATGTCTTCCATCCTCAGCTTGCATGTTAGCTTCTGAAAGTCTTTTCCATGTAAACCCTTGGTAAGTATGTCTGCAACTTGATTCCCAGTAGTCACATAGGGAGTACAGATCAAGCCACTATCGAGTTTCTCTTCTATAAAATGTCTATCCACTTCAACATGCTTTGTTTTGTCATGTTGAACTAGATTATGAGCAATATTAATTGATGACTTTTTATCACAGTATAACATCATCAGTCCATCCTATTTTACCTTCAAATCTTCTAAAATGATCTTCAACCACAATAGTTCACAAATTCCCAATGTCATAGCTCGAAATTCAGCTTCTGCACTGGATCTAGCAACTACATTCTGTTTTTTGCTTTTCCAAGTAACATACTTTTGCTGTGAAATAAAGACTCCATGTTGTGAGTGTGCCACCTCAATACCAAGGAAGTATTTTAATCTTCCAAGTTCCTTCACTTCAAATTCTTTGACAAGGTATTTCTTCAAATTATTGCTCCCTTCTTAATCATTACCTGTAACAATTATATCGTCTACATACACCAGTAATATAGTTACTCCCCCTAAAGGAGAGTGTTTCACAAACAAGGTATGGTCCCCCTGGCTCTCCTTGAAACCTTGATTTAACATTACCTTAGCGAATCTCCCAAACCAAGCTCTTGGGGACCATTTTAATCCGTATAGAGCTTTCTTCAACTTACAAACTGCCTGTCCAGTAGTTGAAGTAAATCCAGGTGGAACATCCATGTACACCTCTTCTTCAAGATCTCCATGTAAAAATGCATTTTTAATGTCAAACTGCTGCAAATTCCATCCTTGATTAGCTGCTAATGAGAGTAGGACCCTCACTTTGATCATCTTTGCAACATGTGAAAATGTCTCAAGATAATCTATCCCATGGGTTTGAGAGTACCCCTTTGCCACCAATCTTGCTTTGTACCTTTCCAAGGAACCATCTGACTTGTATTTTTCAGTGAACACCCATCTGCATCCCACTATTTTTTCCCTTCTGGCAGCTTCACTAAATCCCAAGTCTTGTTTTTCTCTAGTGCATCCATTTCCTCTTTCATAGCTTTTTTCCAGTTCTCATTCTCTAATGCACTGGCTGCTATTTTAGGAATGGTAATGTCATTTAGGTTGGTAAGAAAGGTTCTGTGATTGGGGGACAGGTTTTTGTAGGTCATAAACAAATATGAAGGATGTTTAGTGGTGCAGGTTCTTTTTTCCTTTCTAATTGCATGGGAAACTCAAACTCAGAATCAGATTCAATATCATTATGTTCAGAATGAGTTTTGAATGTACCTCAAAATGTATGGGAATAGGAGCAGGAGTAGGGGATGATTGAATTCTCATATGTGTCTTCCTCCTTGAATAAGTCCTTAGAGGACAAGTAGTATCTTGAACATTGGGCTGAAAAACATTAGTGTTTGGGGCAGGAGTTTGAGGACTATTAGGTGCAGCTTGAGGAGAAGATGGAGCAGAAATATGAGGAGTGGAAGAAGATGGAATAGATGGTGTAAGGGCATGCTTATTATACTAAATTTCTGCAGAACAAATAGTATTAGGAAGCTCAATGAGGGGTTGTTGTTGTTCAAGTAAAAATAAGTGTGCATCCTTATATTCCTTAAAAGATATCTCCCCCTGAAGATAAGGAACAGTAAAATAACTCTCTCTCTCTCTCACCAAAAGTAACATCAGCAAAAGTATAGAATTTTCTAGTAGGTGGATGGTAGCACTTGTATTCTTTTTTAGTGGAGGAATATCCAATGAAGATACCATTTAATGCTCTTAGATCAAGTTTACCTCAGATTTGGGAATGAATATGAACAAAGGCAACACACCCAAACACTCTCAGTTGAAGGTTACGAGATGGATTGAAGTTAGGAAAGAATTGTGAAAGGGTTTGAAGGGGACTTTGGGATCCAAGGGCTTTAGTGGGTAATCTATTCATCATATAAGTAGCTGTTAAGACAGCTTCCCCCAGTATCTTTTAGGAACATTATTTTGAAACAAAAGGGCTCTAATTATGGCAAGAACATGTCCATTCTTCCTTTCTGCAATCCTATTCTGTTGAGGAGTGTTAACGCATGAAGATTCATGTAAAACACCTTTTTCTAAGAGATAAGGGGACATAATTTGGTTAAAGTAATCCTTGGCATTGTCGGATCTGATTTTTTTTTTATTTCAGCCCCAAACTGAGTCTTAATCATGGTGTAAAAATTCTTAAAGGTAGAGAAAACATCAAATTTTTGTTTCAATAAATAAATCCAAGTAACTATGGTATGATCATCTATAAAAGATACAAACCATCTAGCCCCAGTTATGTTAGGAATTGTGGAAGTTCCCCAAACATCACTGTGAATAAGATTAAAGGGACTGTTGGTCCTTTTATTATTTGCTGAAAAAGATGAACGTTTATGTTTTGCAAGTTCACATACTTCACAATGAAATTCCTCAATATCTAAGGTTTTACTTAAAGAAGGGAACATAGATTTTAAGAGTTTAAAGGGTGGATAACCAAGACGAAGAAGATGTAACCAAATTTTGTCTCTATTGTTTGCAGAATTGGATTAAAAAGATAAAGGTTGGGTGTTCAAAACTCTAACTTGTCCACCAAGGTTCTCAAGGTAGTAGAGGCCATTTATTTTCTTAGCACGCCCAATCATCCTCTTCGTTTCTTGCTCCTGAAAAATACATTGTTTAGAATGAAACAAAACACTGCAATTAGTATCCTTAACAAGCTTAGGAATTGAAATAAGGCTTGTAAACAGTTTTGGTACATGTAGAACATTTTTAAGAAAAAAAGTTTTACTAAAGGCAACATCTCCTTGACCAGCCATTGTTACCATAGTACCATCAGCCACTGTAATTTTTTTGTTGCTAGGGCAAGGTGTGTAGGTAAGAAATTTAAGGGGAGAATTGGTCATAGGATCAGTTGCTTCCGAGTCTATTACCCAGGAGTTTTGGGTAGCTATGGATGATTCCAAGGCATTAGATTTCTAAGAAGAGGATGAAGATATACCTGAGAAAACAAGATTGCGTGTACCTGCAGCTGTTGGTTTTTCTAAAGATTCCAGAAGTGCCTTCAATTTTTCAACTTTTTCTTGGTTGAACTCAACACTGTTCATCAGATTCCTTAACTACCTCTCTAGTTGTAAAGGCTCAGCTTTGCCCTCTTATTGATCCTCCATTTTTTGTAAAGTTCTTTTTTGCTGACTGGAGCTTTCCATGTAACCTCCAGCACCTCTCTTTAGTGTGACGAGGTTTTTGGAAATAAGTACACCATAAGGAATCCCTATTTGATGTCCTTGTTGTTTCTGACCTGCCTTCAAAACTTTCCAAATGTGGTGGTCCTTCGGAAACTACCTTAGTAACTAAGGCTGGACTTTTTATTTGATTGTGTTCAATCATCGTCACCCCTCTTCTTCCTTCTTCAGCACGAACAATAGCAATAACTTCATTCAACGAGGGAAAATCTTACTTTCCTAAACTCTGGACTCGCACTGCATCAAACTCTATATTTAGTCCAGCAAGAAAGTCATAAATTCTATCCTTTTCAACAAACCTATTTAGAGATGATGCATCCTCACTGCATCTCATATGAATGCATTGTTAATGGTCCAACTCTTGCTAGAGATTCTGCATCAGATTAGAGTATTCTGTAATTGATTTGCTTCCCTGCTTGGTAGTAGAAATCTTGCTCTTGATTTCGTAAATCTGGGCAGCATCACGAACTTTCGAATAGGTTTGTTTCACAGCCTCCCATATCTCCTAGGCTATTTTGAGAAACATGCAGGTATCACTAATCTCAGGTACCATTGAGTTCCACAACCAAGACATAACCAACGAATCTTGTTCATCCCAAGCCTCAAATCTAGGATCTCCTTCTTTCGGACCCTTTCCAAGAAGATGACTGAGTTGACCTCTCCCCTTTAGAAAGGTTCGAACCAATTAGGACCTCTTAAGGTAAATTTTATCATTCAACCTATAGGATGCATGAATGTTTTGTAAGTCACTCATCTGATTGGAGTGACTTTCTTCACTCATTGTGTTTTCTTGAGCAGTTTTGGTACTGCTTGAATCAGCCGTATCTACCATACTCTCTTAGGAGAAAAAAGATAAAAAAAAATATTGTCCAATAAGAATAGTAAGGCCTAAGAAACGAGAGGCTCTGATACCATGTCAAAAAGACTGATTTTCTTATAATTTTGCAAGTAGAAAAACCTATTGTTAAATATACAAGTCTATACTCTATCTCAGGAAACTTCTAAACTAGGAAAGATACTAAACTAGGTATAGAATACAATCCCTTAGAGTTAGGGATCCTAAAATATTTACAACTAAAATATTTACAAATCTTCTAACCTAGGAAACGAATCTCTGACAGTTAAGCATAAATGAACCTTAGGAACAGGGGGTATCGATACAGTTTGAGGCTGTATCGGAAAATTTTACTACTGGAATTCATTGTTTCGATACGGGTCTATAATGTATCGAAATGGGTCAAAGTCAAGGTCAAAGAGAGTCAACTCGTACCGATACAGGGCTTGCCCGTATCGATACGATTTAAAGAAAAAAATCAACTTGGGTTAACCATCATACACCCGTTTCGAAAAAGCCGTAAGGTGTTTCGATACATGGTTAGTTAAGTTGGTTAAAAGGGCATAATATAAAGGTTTACATTGTTCACAGTTTGGTCACTGTACTTAGGAAGATTAAATTGGATGAGCAAATGGATTCCGAATTGCATGAAATTTTACAGGCTTATTGTTATTGTATTGAACTTCATTGTAGTATATTTAATTTCATCGAAGGACCTCTAATTTATCGAATTTACAGTTTGGTCCCTAAAACTTGCAATAGTTAAGAATTAGTCATAAATGATTAATTATTGCTTCATAAGGATCAATTAAACTAAGGTGCAGTGTGGTAATGTGTTATTGTATATTATCATTTTAAATGTTGATAAAAATGAAATTTTATTGCACCGATCATTGTATTGTTCGTCGGTATCACCTTCCGACCCGATTCTCGACCAGATCGGGAAGGAGGTGCTACAGCCGTTATTAGACCTGACTCAGTCCCATCAAACAGTATCACTCACTTATATATACCCCTAACACAAAGAGAACCACTAAGGTGAAATCCCCTGACCGAAGCCTCCGCCACCTCTCTCTACTTCTCCCCATCATCATCAGTAGTTCTTCATCCACATCAGAATGGGTGAACCACCACCAACCGCCATCAACCATCGTCCTCTTACCCATCTTCACCTCCTTGTTTAGTGTCTAACATTTTTAACATCAACAACTATTAGTTTAGATTTTTAACAACGTAAAAGAGAATTAATTGAACTTCTCTAAATGCTTATGTAGGTCCCAAGTAATCACAATTCACACACATGTATATAAATCCAGACTCCAATGGCATGTGCCCTATATATAAATATAATGAGACAAGTTGCTAATTCTTGTTTAATCATTGGATTTCTTTCGTTATCTTTACCTTTTCCTTTGAAATAAAATAATTAAAATTTTCCTCATGTTATTACATTAACTAACCAATCGTTGTCTATTAAAAAAAACAACAACAACCGTAGTAGAATTGTAACAAGAATTACACAATACTACTTTTGTAATAAAAATTACACTTACACACAAATTGTGACAAATTTTGTAATGTCTTATGTAACAAGAACTACTGATGTGTTGTATGGATGCGCAATTAAAAGCAAGTATACTTGTCGTTCAAGTAATAAAGTGATGAGTAAAGTGTCGAACCCACATGAATTGGAGTGATAAACTCAAAAAAATTGTACTTAAGAATTAGTAAAATAATATCGGTGTGATGATAGGATTATAAACTAAATGCAAGAAAAGTAAATTGTAGCAATGATCAGATGACAAATAGATGTCGTAGCAAAAGTCTAGTGATTATGGACGCTAGGTTTATTGCCTAAGAACTATGTCAATTACCATTCGAGTGCTATAGCGATTATATACACTTATCTACTCAACAAGGTTTTCTAATAAACTTCTAAATTCCCTCGATATCTAGAAGTTAAGAATAGAATGCTATGACAATACATGTTTGCGTAAACCCTAACAACTTATTATCTATTCAAGTTCCCTTTATTAGTCGTTGAAATCCTAAACTTATGTCTAAACCAGATTAGAACCTAAGTTAACAGCTCAAGCTCTACTGTTCATGTGGTCTAACTTAACTCTCTCGATATTAAGTCACAAATAATTAATTGTCTCTCCCGATAGCTCTTTTCCAAGCATTTAACTCATTTCCAAGCAAATATCATCCACAATAAAAACAATATAAGCCATGGCAGTTTATAACGCAAGAGAGAATGAAAGTGGAACGTCCTCAAGCTTATCCTTCAAGCCCACAAACTGTGCCGCAACACTCTGCACTCCTTAAACCTCTCTCGATAGCTCTCTTCGTGTGGAGACTCCTCTTGACCTCAACGATGGTGGTTTTTAGATAGTTGAAGACAAAGGGCTATTATATCCTCGTTCAAGCTCCTCTGCGTGTTTGTGCGTTAATTACAGCTTTCCCTTCTTGTGGTATTCCCCTTGCATTTTATAAGAAGTGAAAACCCTAGGGTTTTCTACTTTTGATCAATTAAATGTCAATAAAAGAATATCTTATCACGTGCTTTTAATAAAGTGTCATATAATCCATTAAACAAGATCTTTGCTTTCCACGCAAGTCATTGATGGCCCATAAAGTAAAGGAGTCCATGCGTTAATTAGCCATCAAAGGGTCAAAGATTCATCTCCAGGTTCATCGCGATGTTGTGGCATCAAGTCCATCACGAGACAATGCTGCTCCACTACTCCAGCGCTCCATTGCTTCCTTTCACTCCATTCTTTCCTGCAAAAAAACCACTAAAATACACTACCTTCCCCCATCAATAGCATCAATATATATAAATCATTAAGCTCAAGCATAAACACCATAAATATATGCTAAATGATCCTAAATGTAATTATATGGGCTCGAATGCATGCAATATTTCAAGTAAAAGGACACAAAATATAAATTTTCTATAGAGTTATCAATTATAGACAACATTAGCCAAATACATAAATTATTGCAAGTTTCCTCATTTTGTATAACTATACAAAATGATTACCGAATTGCACATATATCATTTTTCCATTCTTGTCTTAAGATTGAATGCATTTGAGCGGTATTCACTATTCAATAGTCAATAGTCATTGCCACTTGCATTATTTTATGGTCTAGTGCCATTTTTTAACAAAGTAACACGGCATTCATAAAACACAAATAAAGATACGAGCGACAAACATGTGATCACAAGCGGTTATAGAAACAGACCGACAAACCAAAGCCAGAAAAGAAAAACACGACAGAAAAAACAATAACAAGCACTTATCTAAAACAAACATGAGAAATTTGGGAAGATAACAAGAAATCATAACCACCGATCAAAGTTGAGATAAAAACAAAGTCAGCAACCAGAGTTTCCAAATACATGTTGCATCGGAGGTCATCGAATGATAGAAACATTAGAAGATATTCAGAGTCACACTATACTCACTAGGTGGGAATAGTGTGACGTTTTCCTCGGTAACGGCGCCAAAACTTGATAGGTGAAATAACGTCACACAATTTGTGCTAGCGTACACACGTCGATGCAAGTGTAGTTGACAGGTAGTTCTTGTCGGATATCGATCCCGCGAGGACGGTTGTTCGAACGTCTACCAATGTCAGTGCAATAAGTAAGAAAAATAAGGTAAATGCAATAGGTAATGTCGAAGAAATAAAAGGTAAATGGTGTAGGTAATGTCGCAACAATGTACTAAAATTAAAACATAAACAATATAATAATGGAAGCGGGGTTCGCTTAGTGATTCATCAACAAAACAACGATGCTAGCAAGAAACAAAAGAAAAGATGATCATCGATGCAATAAAGCACATGCATATCTTACCAATCAACTTCTACCATTAATCAAAGACTTATATGAGCCCACTCACCACACCTCTCATTGATGACTAATAAGCAAATACAAGATCACAATTGAGTCAACTTTCATTGTACTCCCATGAAACTTTTAGTGTAATGGCTTGTTAACTTGAACTGTCACTGCAACTCTCATTGACAGTGACTGCAATAAACACTTTCGTGCACAAAGACATTCAAATCCAAAGATCAAAAGATAAAGAAAAAACTTAATAAGATAAACATTCAGTCAACATTCATAAAGTATTTTGTTGCGTGTAAAATAGTTTATCGCAATAGAGTGCAAGTGTACACGGCGCAAGTAGTAAAGTGATACACGAAGTATCGGATGTCGAATCCAGAGGGACTGGAAATAGCTTTATCCTTGGATTGCTGCACAAAAGAGAAAGAAGAGAGTTTAATTGTTGTAGAGGAATAATGAAGAATACTGAACATAAAAGATTAAAAGATTCAGGGTAAAGAAATAGGCTGGTATTGATTTGCTCGGTAGTGCAGGTGTTGCACTGTATAGAACTTCATGTTCTGTCGTCGTTCCTGTCGCGGCAGCACCTGCGGCGGCAGCAGTCAGTTGTTGTCGTGGCAGCAATCACACAACTCTGTACTTCAAGCTTGGCAAGAATCTCTGCTGTGACTTGTCCTATCCCTAGGTCCAAGTCTGCCGATGAACACGTCTTAGATGATACCTCCTGGCGTAAATCGAAGGATGAACACCGATGTTGTTGAATTCTTCCTTAGCCACTTAACCTCGTCATATCCCTAGGTCCGAGATAGTTCAACCATAAACTGGAGAACCCGCACTTATTCCTTTCGTATACTTAACTCTCCCGATATTAAGTAAATGAATAATCTCACAATGCTCTCCCGATACTCTTGCAAGATGTTGAAAACCAGAATAATCAAACTTGAAGTTTATTTTATTGAACAGAAAAATCCTAAAAACAGTACAATCCTGGCAACTACTTTACAGAATCAACGCTAGCCCTAGGGGAAGTTTAGAACATGATGAGAAAGGGAAAACGACTAGGGTTTTAGGGGAAGACGGCTAGAGAATAAGATGTCCTTCCCTAGGTCGAATTACATGCCTTTATATAGGCCTTGGGTTCAAGTTTTCTAATAAGGTAAGAATACAAGTTCAAACTAAAGTACAACTCTAATTAAGACTAAATCTTCAGAGTAGATGCCTTTAATTCGTCCTCTTTTCTTGCTTTGGGTCTCTTCCTTGAACTTTGGGCTTGGCCTTCATTCTGATCTAGGGCTCAGAAAAATATAGGAGTGGCCCACGACAGACCGGCTTAATTTCCTCTATCTGTCGAGCTCTACTTCACTTTTCCCTTCACCATTGCTGTCGTCATTGGCTGCCACGGCAGGGACCACAGCAGCGTCTTCCTTATCGACTTCAGTCCTGTGTTCTAGCTCTGCTTCTTCACTGCCCTGCGTCTGCCACAGCAGCTACCTGCAAAATCAGCCAAAATCAGTAGCAATTGTGCCAATTTATATAATTGTGATGTATATGTGAAATCTATCCTAAATGCAATGAATTATGATTGAATGCAGCAGAAATATGGGTTAAATAGGGGGTAAAAAGTAGAACTTTTGCATGCTCAACACACCCCCAAACTCAAATTCTTGCTTGTCCTCAAACAATTAAGACCTAAAAAATTTAAAATAAAACTTTTTGTTTGGCTTAAAATAGTGAACTTTTCCTTACTTACCATTCATGCCCTATTGCGAACAATACCTTGTTGGACATTTCAGGATTCATTCGAAACCTTGCTATAATTCTCGTGTAGTGTGTGCATGTTTTGTGAACAATTATATGCCTAGACTCTTTTAGTTTACTAGAATAGCTAAGCCACTCACTTGAATTTTTATGCCAACTTTCATTTTCTTGGAGGCAATTCTTAGGCTCCTTTAGTTTGTTTTCTTAGACTCGGTTTCCTTTTGTTGATTTAAGTTTGACTAGAGCATGTTTTGGGCACCTCTATCTAACTTCCTAGAGCCGATTTTGGGCACCTCTAGGTGTATTGAGTCTACTTTTCTTAACTTCTTTTCCTAGAGCCAGTGTTAGGCACCTCTAGGGGCAACTCAAGTGTTTAAGCTTTTTCCTATTCTAGTTTACTAGTAGAAGTCTAGACAGTATAAGAGTCACAAAGGGTGTTTAAAGATCAGAACTATAGTAAGGCTCTAAATTGTTCCTAAAAATATCCTAAAGGCACTGCCACGACAGATGCTGTCACGGCAGGTAAGTTTAGTTCAAAGACTTAAGCCAACTTTTTTTGACAAAAATAAACTTAATTAATAATTAACACTTAGACACAATTTTTTTAAAACCTAAAAACACTTCATATTACTGAAGGGATGCCACCCCCAAACTCAAGGGTTGCATTGCCCTCAATTCATGATAACAGAGAAAAAAATAAAACAAAATACATCACAATAATAATAAAACAGCAACACAACAAAAATAAGATACAAACTTAATTTCAAGTGTTGTCATCGCTGCTGCTGCTGCTAATCTATAGCTGCCAGCGGGCAATGACCTTCATTGTCGGTGCCGGCAGAGTGCTCGGAGAGGCGGAGGCAGACTTCTTCTTAGCTTCCCTTGGGGGCTGGATGTGAGTGGGTGAGATCTGGGGTGGCTTTTCCAGCACTTGTACCTCATCTGATGAGCTGCTGCTACTGCTGCTGGCAGACTTGCCCTGGTCGGACGATCCTTCACCAGTGTTTGTCTTCTGCCTTTTCATAGGAGTGAACTCCTTGGAAAGGTTTCTGGTGACAGAGGGCTCCCCGTCAGATTCTTGCCAAATGGAGGATGATGAGAACCCTGCGAAGTAGTCGTCATCGAGTTCTGGCAGCGGTTCCTTTCATTTTTCTCCTCTAGCAGAGGCAGTGGCAGTGTGGCTGCCGCCTTCAGCTGTCGCGGCCGGGGTTGGAGTGGATGCAGCAGAGGGTGTTTTTGGTGTGGCAGCATGAATGGGAGTATGGGCAGGTGTAGGGGCAGCAAAGTAATGCTCTGGGAAAGCAGGAAATTGTACATTTGCAAAATTTAAATTGTTTTGAATAAAATGTATCGTGGCTGCCGTGAAGTCTCTGACGAAACCATCAGACCAAGCTGTCGTTCCTCCATCTTTTTCAGTGTGGCCAGAATTTGAATGGAGGAGTCTGATGGAGGGGCTGCTGCTGCTCTGCGGCGGCAGGTTCTGGCTGAGTGGGCTTTGTTGGCTCTTCTGCAGCGGTAGACAGGTTGAAGAAAGAGAGGGGTGTGGCTGCTTTCAGTTCCATTAAGCTGAATATGTTGCGCTCTGACCATCCCTTCCCTCGGACCTTGAAATCTTCGGGGATTTCTGGAACGTTTTGGCCGCGGCAGATCTCGGTGATGAGGTATGGGAAGACAAGGGGTCCCGATGGTCGAAGGGCACACTCCAAAATCCACTCTCGTATATACCAGCCGACATTTATGGGTCTCTCATTTAAAATAGAGTGAACGAGAGCTAACCTGGGTCGGTCAACCGTGCTGTTGTGGGAAGAAGGCATTATCCACTTCTTTACGAAGTGGTTCCATAGTTTTGCCTCTGGAATGAGTTGAGTGCGTTTCACTGTCCACCGATGCTTGGGGTTAGTATTCCACTCTGTTCCTTCTTCAGTTACCTCTGCCATGACAGCATCATAGTCTACCGGCGACAGATTCTCCACGAACCTCTTGTGTCTGTTTTCTCTTTTGCTGACGTAGATGCCATAGAGGGTATTGATGTATTGAGGTTCGAAAGTAACTTCCTTACCTCGCACTGTCACGGTCTTCGTATCCTTGTTGTCGACAGCAGCGTAGAATTGTCTGACCAACGTGACATTCATCTCCTCTAGCTGGGCAGCAAACATCAGCCATTTGAGGGCTTTGATTTTTCGAGCTATGAACGGTTCGAGTCCGAGGTCTTCCGTGCGTTTGGTGTAGAGATAGTCGGTTGTGGCAAAGCGGTTAGGGATGGTATCGTGGCTGGGTGTGCTGGCTGCTGCGGCAGAGCTGGAGGCAGTACTTCGTCGTGTCTGTCTGGTACTCATAGTTGCAAGGTTGTGGAAAATTGAAGAAATTTGAGATCTAGAGAGAAAGCAAGTTGAGAGAGTAAAAGTGAGGTGAAAAATGAATAGTAAAATGGGGTTTATATAGATGAATGGTTTGCTGCCCGTTAGAGCTATAACGGCAGGCGCAAATAACGGGGCCAGCTGTTACGCGGTTTCTGACGCATCTGTCACGTGTTTTTGTGTCTGTTGCGCGTCTGTTACGTGTTTGAGTGTTTGTCGCGCGTCTGTTACGCGTTTGCATGTCTGCCGCGACAGCGTGGTGACAGGCTATATTTTCCACGTCTCTCACGACAGCTGTTGACAGGCTGTGACGACAGACTCCTCCTTTGGGCTTTTTGGGCTGCTGTGGAAATGGTGGGCTGATTCATTTCTTCTCCTCTCCTTGTTTCCCTTATTTCCTAAAAAATTGATTAAAATAAAAACTTAGTTCCTAAAAATAAAATAATTCTAATTTCCTAATAAATAAAATACATAAATAATAAAATAATAATAATAAAAATAAAATTAAGTTAAATTAGGGATGCCTTGAGGGGCATCTCCTAAAGTAACCACTTCCTGCATCCTCGAGGCTTCAGTCCCCTGATAATGCTTTAGTCTCTGCCCGTTGACTTTAAATCGGTGCCCGTCTTTTAAGGATTTAATCGTGATGGCACCATGGGGAAAACTTGCACAACTTGGAATGGACCGGACCATCTAGATTTAAGCTTCCCTAGGAAAAGTTTCAACCTAGAGTTAAATAACAACACAAGCTGCCCTGGGCAGAACTGTCGTGGTAGCAACTTCTTGTCATGCCACCTCTTGGTCTTGTCCTTGTAAATTCTTGCATTGTCGTAGGCCATTGCTCGAATTTCTTCAATTTCATTCAAGTCAAGTAACCTCTTTTGTCCTGCCTTATCTAAGTCCATGTTTACTGCCTTGATAGCCCAGTAAGCTCTGTGCTCTATCTCAACAGGTAAATGGCATGTTTTCCATATATCAGCCTGTAAGGTGACATTCCCAATGGTGTCTTGAATGTTGTTCTATAGGCCCAGGGTGCATCATTGAGGTGTAAAGACCAGTCCTTTCGAGTAGGTTTAACCATCTTTTCAAGAATTTTTTTTACCTCCTTGTTGGATATTTCGGCCTGTCCATTGGTCTGAGGGTGATATGTTGTTGCGATCAGGTGCTTTGCGCCGTATTTTCTTAAGGCAGCAGCGATTACCCTATTGTCGAAGTGTCTCCCTTCATCACTGATGATCGCCTTAGGTATGCCAAACCTGGAGAAAATATTTTTGTGCAGAAATCTCTGAACAGTCTTGGCATTGTTTTTCTGTGTGGCGATCGCTTCAACCCATTAGGATACATAATCCACTGCCAGTAGGATGTAAAGGTTCCCACATGATGCTAGGAACGGTCCCATGAAATCAATCCCCCATACATCGAAGATTTCTACTTCAAGGATGTTTTGCAGTGGCATCTCATGCCACAGCTTTTATAGAATGCTTGGGCATCCTTGAACAGTGAGGGCCAATAAAATCCAAATTGCAAAACCTTGGCAGTGGTGAAGTACAGCTTCCTGCTCATCCTGTGGTACACACCTCCTGATGATTTGATCTGCACAATATTTGAAAAGAAGAGGTTCGTCCCAATAATAATGTTTTGCATCATTTTGGAACCTTTTCCTTGCTTGGTAATTAAGTTCAGGAGGTAATATTCCGCTAACTATGTAATTAACAAAATCAGCATACCAAGGAAGTTCAGAAAACTTACCTGCCGCCATGGCTGTCGCGGCAGTGCTTGTGGCAGCAAACAGCTGCTCGTCATGGAAGGTCTCCAGTATGTGTGTCTTGTATGTCGGTAGACTCTTTCTCATCTCTAATCTTGACAAGTGGTCTGCAACTTGGTTTTCTATCCCCTTTTTATCCTTGATTTCAATGTCGAACTCTTGCAGCAGCAGAATCCAACGTATCAGTCTAGGTTTTGCATCTTTTTTAGCGAACAGATACTTCAGTGATGAGTGGTCTGTATGGACTACCACCTTCGTTCCAAGTATGTACGAACGGAACTTATCAATCGAAAACACCACTGCTAACAGTTCCTTTTCTGTTGTGGTGTAATTTACTTGGGCATCGTTTAGTGTTTTGCTGGCGTAATAGATTACGTGGAATAGCTTGTCCTTCCTCTGGCCAAGTGCTGCCCCTACAGCGTAGTCACTGGCATCACACATAATTTCAAATGGCAAACTCCAGTTTGGTGGCTGTACGATTGGGGCTGTTACCAGCTTTTCTTTCAAAATTCTGAATGCCTCAGTACATTCAGTATTGAAATCAAATGGACGATTCTGTTCCAGTAAGTGGCATAGAGGCTTGGTAATCTTCGAAAATTTTGCAATAAACCTTCGATAAAAACCAGCATGCCCTAAGAAACTCCGAATTCCTTTGACTATGGTGGGTGGCGGCAGCTTTTCAATCACTTATATCTTTGCTCTGTCGACCTCTATGCCGCGGCAGCTTTCCTTGTGGCCTAGGACTATCCCCTCATCCACCATGAAGTGATATTTTTCCCAGTTTAATACCAGGTTCTCTTTCTCGCATCTTTCGAGCACGTTCTGTAGGTTGCCTAAACAACCTTCAAAACTATCTCCAAAAATGGAAAAATCGTCCATGAATATCTCCAGGAAGTCCTCCACCATGTCAGAGAATATCGTCATCATACGCCTCTAGAATGTTGCTGGTGGCGGCAGCTTTTCAATCACTTCTATCTTTGCTCTGTCGACCTCTATGCCGCGACAGCTTACCTTGTGGCCTAGGACTATCCCCTCATCCACCATGAAGTGACATTTTTCCCAGTTTAATACCAGGTTCGCTTTCTCGCATCTTTCGAGTACCTTCTGTAGGTTGCCTAAACATCCTTCAAAACTATCTCCAAAAACGGAAAAATCGTCCATGAATATCTCCAGGAAGTCCTCCACCATGTTAGAGAATATCGCCATCATACACCTCTGGGATGTTGCTGGTGCATTGCAGAGTCCAAATGGCATTCTCTGGAAAGCGTAAGTGTCGTATGGGCAAGTGAAAGCCATTTTCTCTTGATCCTCTGGTGCAATAGCTATCTGGTTATAACCTGAGTAACCATCAAGAAAACAGTAATAAGGTTTCCCCGCTAATCTATCAAGCATTTGATCAATAAAAGGTAGGGGAAAATGGTCTTTCCGGGTAGCTTTGTTAAGCTTCTGGTAATCCATACAAACCCTTCAACTGGTCACAGTCCTGGTTGGTATTAGTTCGTTCTCTTCATTTGTCACCACGATTATTCCTCCCTTTTTCGGAACGCATTGCATCGGGCTCACCCACTTACTATCCGAGATGGCATAAATTATCCCAGCATCAAGCCATTTGATAATTTCTTTTCGAACCACTTCTCGTATATCGTCTTTGGGCATCAATGGTCGGCTTATGATCATCCTCTAGAAGAATTTTGTGCATGCATAGTGCCGGGCTGATGCCTTGGATATCAGCTATCATCCATCCAATAGCCTTTTTATGTTGTTGTAGCATCCCTATCAGCTGTTGTTCATGTTCCTGTTCCTGCATTAACTTGGAAGATATGATTACGGGCAACATATCATTTAATCCAAGGAAAACATATTTGAGTTGCCCTGGCAGGGGCTTAAGGTCTAAAACAGGTGGTTCTACAGTTGAGGGCTTTTGGATTATGTGTTCATTCGAGGTATAGTTTAAGGGCTCGAATAACTTACCTGGACGATTGCCTATCCGATTTACCTCCTCTTGACCTTCAATGTCAGATATGTCAGAATCTGAGGAGCTGCTGTCGTTGTTGCTGCCGTGACAGTCTTCCAGATGGCTACTGGGGCAGTGACCAAATTTAATGTCATGGCAGCTCGACCTGATGCAGGGTTGGTCAAAGATTACTGCAGTGATGGCCTTGCATTCTTCTTCTACATCAGCATATTTAATTGCTTGGAGAACATTAAGCTTCATCTCTTGATCATTTACTCTCATTGTAAGTTCTCCCTTTTCTACATCAATCAGTGATCTGCCTGTGGCTAGGAAGGGTCGCCCCAGGATGATTGGTGCGTTCTCATCTACTTCACAATCTAAAACAAGAAAGTCAGCAGGAAAAATAAACTTATCCACTCTTACCAGAATATCTTTGATCTTCCCTTCTGGTTGTACGTAAGAGCGGTCTGCCAGCTGCAGCATAACAGTCGTGGGTCGTGCTCGTCCAATACCTAATTTCTGAAACACAGATTTTGGCATTAAATTAATACTAGCACCTAGATCACAAAGTGCCTTACCCACGAATTTATCACCAATTATGCACGGTATGATGAAGCTCCCAGGATCCTTCTTTTTTTGGGGTGGATGTCTGTGCAAGATAGTCATGCATCCTTCTGTCATGTTAACCATCTCAAATTTCCCAAGTCTGGATCTTTTCGACATAGCATCCTTGAGAAATTTCGCATAACCGGGCATCTCCTTGATGGCCTCTAACAATGGTATATTGATGTGAACCTGCTTAAAAATATTATAGATCTTTTTGAGCTGGTACTCCTGTTTCTGCTTTTGTAACCATTGTGGAAAAGGAGGTGGAGGACGGTAATCTTCAAATCGTCCTTCACATGGTATCTGGATCTGAGGAGGCTTAGGTTCTTCATCCTTCTTGTCTTTTTCATCCGTTCCTTCTGCTGTCATGACAGGTGTGGCGGCAGCAGGTTGTTTATTTTATGTTGAGGCAGTGTTCACGACAGTTGATTCTATGGCTGGTTCCTCAACCGGTACGGCTTTCTTCTCCGACCCTGGCAGTTGTTTCCCACTCCTAGTTGTAATGGCCTTGCACTGCTCATGTGTGGGTTGTCTAGCGACCTCAGTATCGCTAGGGAATCCTCCGTTCTGCCTTGGCTTAATATGCTGGGAAGCCTGACCCATCTGTGTCTCCAGTGATTTCAGTGTAGCTTCATGGTTAGTCATTCTCATCTCTGTTTTATCCATGAACGACTCAGTCTTTTTTACAAAGTGATCCATGTTTGCCATGTAAGCTCCTGTCAGTGACATGAATGTGGCCAAAGTCTGCTCTAATATACTAGGTGCGGCTGCCGGCTGCTGCTGCGGTTGCTGCCATGTCAGAATTCTGGGTGCCCCCTGGTTTTTAGTGTTCTGCACTTGAGGATTCAGTGCGTTTTTTGGTTGCTCCAGGAGAACTTGGGGTCTTTCCTCCAGTTGGGATTGTAATTGTTGGAATCGTAATTTCTTGGCTTGTTATAGTTTCCAACATACATCCCTTCCTCTAGCTGTAACGGGCAGTCTTCCGAACTGTGATTCCCACTGCAAGTTTCACATACCTCTTCCGCGGAGTAGACCGATTTTGAATCTTTCTTTGACAAATTTTCTACTGCCTTTGTGAGGTACGCAACCTGTGTCTTTAGGGAATTGTCGGCTTCATAATCCTTCACAGCTAGCACTCGTTTACCTCTCCTTACTGTGGGAAATTGCTCTTCATTCTTTGCTAGATTTTTCAACACTACCACGGCTTCGTCTGGATCTTTATCCAACAACAGTCCATTTGCTGCCGAATCTATTCTCATCCGAGTATGTGTGTTGGCAGCATTGTAAAATTTGATGACTTGATTCCAAACGGGGAATCCGTGCATCGGGCAATTCCTCAGAAGAGTGGTAAACCTGTCCCATGCCTCGTGCATTGGCTCATCATCTTCCTGTTGAAAAGTAGCAATTTCATTACGTAATCGCTCAGATAAATGGGAAGGATTAAAACGAGATAAAAAATCACGAGTTAGATCCGCCCAAGTTCGTATTGAACCCGGCGTTAGTTTGTTCCACCAAGTTTTTGCTCTGTCCCTCAGTGAATGAGGAAATAACCGAAGCCTCAGTATCTCCAGATTTACTCCTGGTAATCTAAACGATCCACAGAATTCTTGGAACGTTTTCAGATGTTCTCTGGCATCCTCTGTAGCAGCACCACTAAATTGGCCAGCGGAATTGATCTGGCTGAACATCACAGGTTTCAGCTCGAAATTTTCAGCTTCCATGTCTGGCAAGGTGGTCTCCAGTTCCATATGATCATTGATCATGTAATCACGGCATGACCATCGCGCGGCCACGGCAGCGTCAGTCTGTCCATTTCCTTCATCCCTGATATGATCTTCAGGATCTTCGGGATTCCTTGGGTTGTTCCTCCCGTTATGCATAGCTTCTAACTGTTCCCCAAGATAATCGTTTTTGGCTATCAAACGACGGACTCGGTTCCTGAGATTGCACGAGCGTTCGATTTCAGGGTCTAGTTTATACTCAGGTTCTTTGTCTCGTCTAGATCTGCACATAAGCAAACGAAAAACCTTGTGAAAAGCACAGGGTGAACAGTCTCAATAAAAACAGAAAAATTAAAAAGAATGTGCAGTAAAAGTAGGGTAAAGATATGTTTCCAGGCCCCGGCAACGGCGCCAAAAACTTATTGCGTGTAAAATAGTCTATCGCAATAGAGTGCAAGTGTACACGACGCAAGTAGTAAAGTGATACACGAAGTATCGGATGTCGAATCCACAGGGACTAGAAATAGCTTTATCCTTGGATTGCTGCACAAGAGAGAAAGAAGAGAGTTTAATTGTTGTAGAGGAATAATGAAGAATACTGAAGATAAAAGATTAAAAGATTCAGGGTAAAGAAATAGGCTGGTATTGATTTGCTCGGTAGTGCAGGTGTTGCACTGTATAGAACTTCATGTTCTATCGGCGTTCCTGTCGCGGCAGCACCTGCGGCGGCAGCAATCAGTTGTTGTCGCGGCTGCAATCACACAACTCTGTACTTTAAGCTTGGCAAGAATCTCTGCTGTGACTTGTCCTATCCCTAGGTCCAAGTCTGTCGATGAACGCGTCTTAGATGATACCTCCCGGCGTGAATCAAAGGATGAACACCGATGTTGTTGAATTCTTCCTTAGCCACTTAACCTCGTCCTATCCTTAGGTCCGAGATAGTTCAACCATAAACTGGAGAACCCGCACTTATTCCTTTCGTATACTTAACTCTCCCGATATTAAGTAAATGAATAATCTCACAATGCTCTCCCGATACTCTTGCAAGATGTTGAAAACCAGAATAAGCAAACTTGAAGTTTATTTTATTGAACAGAAAATCCTAAAAACAGTAAAATCCTTGCAACTACTTTACAAAATCAACCTTAGCCGTAGGGGAAGTTTAGAACATGATGAGAAAAGGAAAACGACTAGGGTTTTAGGGGAAGACGGCTAGAGAATAAGATGTCCTTCCTTAGGTCGAATTACATGCCTTTATATAGGCCTTGGGTTCAAGTTTTCTAATAAGTAAGAATACAAGTTCAAACTAAAGTACAACTCTAATTAAGACTAAATCTTCAGAGTAGATGCCTTTAATTCGTCCTCTTTTCTTGCTTTGGGTCTCTTCCTTGAACTTTGGGCTTGGCCTTCATTCTGATCTAGGGCTCAGAAAAATATAGGAGTGGCCCACGACAGACCGGCTTAATTTCCTCTATATGTCGAGCTCCACTTCACTTTTCCCTTCACCATTGCTGTCGTCATTGGCTGTCACGGCAAGGACCACGACAGCGTCTTCCTTCTCGACTTCAGTCCTGTGTTCCAGCTCTGCTTCTTCACTGCCTTGCGTCTGCCACAACAGCTACCTGCAAAATCAGCCAAAATCAGTAGCAACTGTGCCAATTTATATAATTGTGATGTATATGTGAAATCTATCCTAAATGCAATGAATTATGCTTGAATGCAGCAGAAATATGGGTTAAATGGGGGGTAAAAGTAGAACTTTTGCACGCTCAACATATTTTCATACAAAATGAAATTAAACCATAATCATCAGCGTTTAAACAAAAGAAACAATAAAAACCAAATGAGGAAAGCTATTTCTAGATAACTCGATTGCTCCTTGATGCTTCCTCTTGCCTCACACTTTTCATGGCTACTTAATTCTGCATCGTATTCACCTCGATTTTCACATGAAAGCTTTAAGTTGTCATAGCCATCAAGAGAAAGCTCCAAAACCAAAGAAAAAGATGATAAGATATGAGCATCCTCTTTTAGGGTAAGAATATATGTATATATACCCTTATCACTTTCTAATCGGGTGTTTACAGGTGTCCTTAATTGATTTTCTGGATAAAATTTTTTATGGGATAGTTGTACTAATGGATAGCTCATAATTCTTTGATCTAATCTGACAACTATCATTGCGGCGACAACAATTGTTTCATTGCGCCCACATCAGGTCCGGACAAAAGTTGTTGTAACTAACTTCTAGCTCATTGCCATTTGATCTTATCTTCTTCCTAGCGTCATTTGATCTTATCTTTTTGACAATTGTCAATGCAGCGAGAGTCCTAGACGCACTCTAAACAACATTTATGCAGCGACATCCCAATGCAGCAACAGTCCTAGCTGCAATTTTGGAAGAACTCATGTAACGCCATTAGTAGTAAAAATGTGATAAATTTACGAATAATTCAAGAAAGAGCTATTAAGTTAAGAAAATGCAAATACAAAGATAAAAAAGATGCTAAAATGCATGCAAAGGATAACATTATGGGGACAAATTAATCAATAAAAAAGGTGAAAACACATGTCTTTTAAAGTACCATAAAAAATCATCATATCAAGATCGTAGATTGTTTATGTCTGAAAGAGCAAAGGGAGACAGAGTCAGAATGCCAAGCCATCGAACAATTATTGACAGAATCGAAGTGAAGACGATGTCAGCAAACCACAAAGACACTCTCACCACGCGTAACCACACTTGCAGAGAAACAACAAGAGGGCAAAAACTCAAAACCATCTAAAAGAAAAGCAAGAAAAAGAAGAATAGGAAACAAAATGTGCTTCCTCTAATGCTATCGTCGTTAGATGGTCAGTTCTCTTTCACTGAAAGAAAACTTCCTCGCCTGGTACAAAGACACCTAAGAGAAGAGCTTCAACGAAACCTACCAAAACCAAAATCGACGGAACAAAAACAAGAGAAAAAGGACAAGAACAGTCGAAGACGATGGAAGGAAAGGGGGGGAAATGAAGGGCTTGATGGCACTCGACAAGGCCGAGGTCATCGACAGGGAGTATTCTCAGGATCACAAAATAAAAGAGAAAAACAAACGAGAGCTTTGGGAACAAGAGCTTTTTAGGCCCTGTTTGTGGTTGCGTTTGGCAACCCAAACGAGCTTTTTTAAGTGCTTTCACTTGTTTTTTGTTGCTTTTAAAACTAGCTTTTCCACCCAAACCAAAAAGTTAGATTTTATAGCTTCTTGGGTGGAAAAGCTAGTTTGAAAATAAAATTACTTTTTTACCCTTATTATTTAATTATAATTTATTGTACATTATGCATACATAACTATAAAATAATATATATTTTATAATATTTATATTGAGAATAAAATTATTTTATTTTTAATTTATTTTATATATATTATTAATTTGTAAGTGATATGTCCGTATATAATCTAGAATGTAGTTTATATTTTCAAATTAAATTTTATAAAAAAATAAAATTTTATTATAATTAAAATTGACTTATTTCATATATCATAACATTAACTATTTGAACATCACCCAAATTTACTTTTACTTTTCAATATCATGTCTAAAATAGACATTTTATCACCTCAAAATCACTTTTTGACATCAATGACAAACACTAACTAGCTTTTTAAAACTACTTTTCAACAGCTAGTTTGAAAATCACTTTTTTCACCGCACTTTTTAAAAGCAACCGCAAACTAAGCCTTAGTGCCATTTTTTTGCGTTCAAACATTTCAAAAGAGGTTATTCTATCTCTTGATTTTTTTTCTTCTCTTTAGCCTTAAAACTTTGATTTTTTTTTATCAAATTGACTAGTTGATGAAAAAAATAAAAATAACACCTTTTATTTTTAAACCATTTTTCATATATATATATATATATAATTTATTAATTTAAATACAATTTTTAATATTTAAGTTTTTTTTATAGAAACTACTCAAAAGAACAAAATAAATGACATTAACATTGACAAAAGACAAAACAGTTGACGTTAGCTTAACAAGTCTGTTACTTTTTCCTCGGCTAGTTCAATTTGACAAAGAAAATAATTGTTGGGAGTCAAAAGAGACGAAACAAGTTTAAAAACTAAAATGATTTTTTTTTCTGAAAAGTTTGAGGATAAAAAGTGTCATTAAACCCTATTTTATTTTTTTGGTACAATTTATTTCTATTTTATGGTCTATGTTTGAGATTTGTAGTTCTCCCGCCTAATAATGTCGTCTCAAAGATTTAAATTTAATTTTTTTTTTAGGAGTGCAATATGTCTTGCCATTGTATCCAACACTTATCAGACAATAAACCTTATTTAATTTAACCATGATGGTACTACACTTTAAGGTTTAAAATAAATTATTAAGGTTTTAACTTTTTTTCGTCCTTTAAGCATATGAAAGTACTAATACGGAGTAATATTTTCTCAGGTACCCTTAAAACCTTACCATTTTAGTTTTCAAAAATGGTCTTATTTATCTAATTGTAGTGCCGGAGTCTTGTTGTGGTTAGAAAGATAAATATCTCCTCTCAAATTTTTAGTATAGTAGAATTTTAGTTAGTTTTTATTTTAAATGTTAATTAAACAAATGTCTTTATTCCATCTAATTATTAAATTTAAAGGTTTAATAGACTCTTATTTCTTTTAATATTTGACTATAATACCGTTCTCATCTAATTGTAATTGTTTGCATCGGCAAAGCACAAAAAGAACACGTCAAGGCATGCAAGGACGAAGGTGTTGCAAGGGTTGGGGTGTGGTCCTCTATAATTTTTTATATTAAAAATATAATGATATTTTTACTCATTTGAGTCTATAATTTTCAATTTATGTGAATTTTACCCCTTTCATTTTGTTATTAATTATACTTTGCCCCTAAACATTATTTGTGGCTCCGTTCCTTAAGGCGTGCACTTTGTTTTGGAATAGATGTTCCAACATTGAGGTTACTCGTCTCTTTGCTATGCGGCTATGCCCACACCATTTATTCATCACTTATTTTAAATAACAACAATAATAAATTTGTGAAGAAAACAATTCCAATTGGAAAAGTCTATATATTAATAAACGGATAAGATTTTAATGGCATCTAAATACTTTATTAAATGTGTATTCAATTTATTGATTGATTAAATCTGGATTATGAATTATTGGTAGAGTTCTATTATAAAGGTGATCCTCTCAACTCAATTTGCTATATTCACAATGTTATAATGACCCGTCCCTTTTATACCAATTAATGTAAATTAATCGTCAATCTTATAAAAAGATTGTAATTTGATAAGTTAGTTTAGGAAAATAATCAGAAAATTACTCCCATTGATGGTTATGTAGGAAAAATACCCCTTTTCAGTCCACGTAAGTCAAACTCGCTTTTGGCTAAACACGAGTTTCAAACTTGCTCTTAGCTAAACGTGAGTTATGTGTTGAGTTGGTAGGTAAGAAATAAAAATAATAATCTACTAAGTTTTTTTTACACAAAACTCTCTTTTAGCTAAGCGCGAGTTTTAAACTCGCTTTTGGCTAAACGCGAGTTTGCCTTATGTTAACCTTGTAAAAGGTTAACATTCCGTGCCTTTTTACTTAGGCTATTGTATGAAATAAAGTCCATTTCATCTCATTTAATAGCATATAGGTGCATTTAGTTCACGTAGTTGCATTTGGTGTTGTTGGTTATGGTTTCTTTGTTTAGTTGTAAGAATGATGTTGCTCGGGAAGGTTTCGGTTTTCGTGGTGATGTGCATGGAAATAAGGAGCCATACAGGGGAAATTGCCATAGCATTTTGGATAGCATTTTTGGGCGCGCTAGAGGACAAAGAATTGAGAACACTTTGCATCCCCACACGTGAACCTATCAACCAGCTGTGAGCCCACATGTTAAAGGAATATTCCCTTGGAATTTAGGGCACAAAACCCTAGGAGCCCCACTATATAAAGGACAAGACACCCACATTAAAGATACATCCGAAAAAAGGATATTTTGTGAGCTAAGGAAGAGAGAAAGACGACTGCCTTCCTTCATCTTCTCCATCGTGATGTTCTCTATTATTGAAGCTCCAAGGAGTGTTCTTGATGGCCTTTGAGAGAAGTCGCAGGCTTAGAGTGGTTCACAGCAGTCCATAACAGCTGTAGACTCTCAGCGTGGATAAATAAATGTTGGCAATAGGGCGTAAAGTATATTGGAAATGTATGAAAATAGTGTCGAGTAAAGTCTATTGCGTGCAAGTATACACGGTCTGCAAGTAATACAACAGTTAAGCTGAGTTATCGATCCCACAGGGATTGCATTCAAGGGTTTAATTGCTTAGCCAAGTACTTGCTTTATGAAAAGATAGTTTTGATTGGAAGTGATTTTGAAATGTCTGATAAGAAAAAATGAAATAAAATAAAGTTGAAGGCAAGGAAAATGTTTTAGCAAATGATGAGCGTTGGCAAGGAGTGCCTGGTTTTCACGCTATTTATGTCATGCTAGCCTTCAATAAATCCTGTCTTGGTATTGTTTGTCGAGCAGATTCAAAGGTAGCAATACCTCTCTCAATGGTATTACCCTAAATCAATTACAAAAAAAAAAACTTTATATGTCTATAGTGAATGTTTTTACATAAATCAATTTGATTAAGTTTCAATATTTACTCCAAAAGATTAGATTTCACTCCCGAAGTAAGTTTATCTACTTGAACATCTTCTTTCGAAGCATCTCTCCTTTGTATCTGGCAATCGATCGTTGCCACCCAAGTCAGTTATGATATTGAGTTGCAATAAGCTAACTATGCTAGCCGTCGCTTGACATAATATTTAAAGAGATAGTGCCTACGGTTGCGTGGCAACACACTTAAAAATGAAGAACATGCTAGATAGAAAAACAGTGTCGAGGCAGTGTTGATTTATTAAAAGCTAAACATTAAAAATGGCGTTCAAACGCAAACACCCCTCACCAACTATTAAATCAGTTCATGGTGAGGATGTCAACCAAAAAACCATAATCATTTTCAACTTCCTTCATCATTAAAACTAAGAAAAGGAAAATAACAACAAAGAGGATGGGCTAGAAGAGGGTCTATCGATGCAGCTTTTCACGGCCAGGCTCTCGATTGTTGCTCCTTTATCTCCAATCACTCTCCTCGATTCTCCACTGTCGTCTCTCCCTTTCTTGTTTTTCTTTGATCGGGATTAAATAGGACTCTATGGATAGCCTAAGATTATCTTCAATTTGAATTTGAACGTGCAAGGATAAGGTAGGCGATCGTCTTATCCAATGTTTGAATCCTAAGGTTGATCAGGTTAGGGCTGATGTCATCGTGCCAATACTCCTTCGGCGTCAAAGCTTGGCATGGTACTGCCAACCGTGCTTGGCACTGCTTGCCCCCTATTTTCTCGGAGATTAATCTGGTCCCTATTTTTTTGCAGCCTGATCTGGTCCTATTTTTTCGGAGTCAACATCTACTTGGCATGACATCAAGTTCTCTTCTCTGCCGTCTGGTGCTTGGCATTAAAGGTCCTTCTGCGCCAATAGCAACTCGGCATCCTCCTTGGTTTCGTCTCCTGCTCCGCCAACTACCGTGCCATCAGCTATGCCAACCTGCAAAAAGGTGCCAAAAACAACCCCTTCACAATGAAATAACACCAAATCCTAACTCTTAATGCAAATGCATGATTCCTAAGGCAAAATGCAACTAAATGTACTTAAAAGACAAGTAAAAGCATGTGAAATTGGTATATAAATTAGTACTTTTGGAGCGTCGACACTTCCCCACACTTTAGCTCATTGTTTGTCCTCAAGTAATGCAAAGGAAAATACAAAAACTAAAAAAATGTTAAAATAATACCTCGGCAATGTTTCGGTCAGCATGCCAACAGATGCAGGCAAGTAGAATTTGGCATAGATCTATCCTCAGTAATCTCAGTGCAGTAATGCCAAGCAAGTAGAAAATTCAAGAGCAGCAAAATAACTCTAGTCATAGGGCATGAAAGTACATGAAGTGTAGGTAATATGCATTAAGTTTCCTTTCACTCCCTTACTCAATTTTACTACCTAAACTTAGATTTTTATTTTTTATTATTATTTATTTTTTTCAGCCAAAGGTATACTCTTTTTTATTGCTGGCATTAGATTAGGGTAGCGTCGTGCACTGTTTCGCATGAGATATAAGAGGGAGCATACCACGAATACCCACGTTAGTCCATATTACATCACTTAATAACCTATTACACTCATACCCTAAGTCATGTTGGCTTGAGAACTAAGATGGAGCAAACCACGAAGACCCAAGTTAATAATTTTTTCTAAGGCGAAGGAGTGTTCTAAAGTCCTTCAGCATTTGGCACACATTGGTGCACTATTTTTACCTTGGCACTTTATTCTTTTTTTCTGAGCATAGTTTCAAACATCCTAAGTTTGCTAGGGAACTAGATACATATCACGTGTTAAGTGTAAATTCAATTCCCAAAACTAGAGATCAATTGGTAAGCAATCATGACATTACTACTCTACTCGCATAGGCATCTAAAGATTTTAAATTTCTTCATCAGACAGACACCAAAGTCAAACTAAACTTGCCTAACAGATGTTAACATGCTTCAAAAATTAGCCGAGATAAAATTTTCTTTCTTTTTTAGTGGTTCGGTACGCAAACTAGCCTAACCTACATGGCATGGCATGAAAACAAAATTTAAACATGAATGCATGGCATGACTATGAGGAAATAAACTCCCCCAAACCCAAGATGTGCATTGTCCTTAATGCAAAGAGTTAGGAAGAAGATGACTCCCCTTTGAAGACTTCTTCTTGGTGGGCACGGGCTTCCTCAGCCATCTTGGCACGAGTCTTCCTCTGAGTAAGGCTCCCATGTTCAGGGGCCATTCACTTCTTTCCACTCCAACCAGGCTTAAAAGCGGCCGTCGAGGAAGAAGTTTCTTTAACAATCTTTACAGGCTCGGAGGAAGTCGGCGTGGTAGTGGGCTTCTTCTCACTTTCAGCAGCAGATTCATGTAGAAAGGTGGACTTAGTACATTCATCATGAGCAGGGGAAATCAGTTCTGTAACATTAGAGGGCACGGGGCTAGCGACTGGACTGGTTGGCATGGCACTATCATCAGCAAAGAGCTCCTTCGGGAAGGCAGGAAATGCTAGTAAAATGCCTGGAGAAAGGCTCACCGGGGTTTCTTTCACGGCCAAATCTCAGGCATGCATATACCGCCATAGCTTCTTCTGGCTCTCCTCACTTTTCTCCAAATTAAAGAGAATCAATTGTTGGCGCTGGGAGATCTAAAAAAGCAGTGCCATCGAATTCTTTGGCATTGAGGCGGATGGCATTGAGGCTGATGATTTTGTCCTTGGCGTTTTAGTCCTGGGCTTTGGCGAAGCAGCCTTGCCCTTACCCTTGTAAGACACAACAATTCCAGTGAGGTTTTTCCAATCGGTCGGTGTGATAGTGTAGCCTTTCACCTCAAGGGCAACATTTTTCTCAGTCATGGGCACCTCGTAGTGCCTGCAAATGTTACAAATCAACAGCGGGAAGAATAAACCTCCAATCGGCTTAAGGGCACATTTGTAAATTTCATTGATGATGATCCGGCCAACATTGATTTTTCATCCAAAAAGAATGGAATGCAGCAATGCCAGACGATCCTCTGAAACGGTCTCGTTGTGTGTTGTCGGCATCAGACTAGCCTTGAGAAAGTGCTTCCAACCCTTTGCTTAGGGCTGGAGTTCTGCTCTCTTGAACGTCCGCGAGCCCTCGGAGGATACAATCCATTATGTGCCCGACTCACATAGATCTTTTAATAGCATTTGGCGTTTGGCATCCATAATCTTGGCCACGAACCTGCCATGATCATTTTCTCCGTCTAGCTTGAGCATGATATTGATGGCTCATTCATCAAACCTTACACATTCACCACAAATCATTAAAAATGGATTTGACTTAGTAGTTAAATGGGCATAAACTTCTCAAATAAGATTCGGAAAGATCTCACCCTTTTGTTGGCAGAATGTTTTCCATTTGTGCTTGGTGACTATGTCCATGAACTCAGGGGGGGAATACTTGATTCTTCTCGGGGTTGAAGTCAAAATTCCTTTCGAAGCAAAAGATTTCGAGGCGAATTGATCATGGTACTTCTTCTCTATCTCTTCTTTGAAAAATCTTTGAAAAGGCTTAGATGGCTATGGAGAAAGAAAAGAAAAGCTTGATTTTCTTGAAATCTTGAGAGAGAGTGTAAACGTCTAAGGAAAGAAGGTAAAGTGAAAAGTGAAAAGTGAAAAAGTTGTGGGAGTTGAAAGAGGGAAAGGTTGAGTTTTATGGTAAGTTTTTAATTATGAATGGTGTAAGAAGGGTAATACTGAAAAGACGGTGTGTTATGGGGAGAGTAAAATGGGATGATGTGATAAGTATGGAAAGGATAAGTGATAATGATAGATTTTTAAGTGATAAGAAGTGGAGTGAGAAAGCGATTTAAGTTCAATTTTAAATTCACCTTAAATTGTGCGGCTAGGGTTTATTTTCTCTCTCATGGTTTAAATTAAATCAGACTTGGGTAATTTTCTTTTTCCAAAATTATTTCCGTAACATGCCAAGCTCAACTACTAGCATTAATCACGGCATGGCACTGCATCTACTCTCTCGTCCTGTAAATATATGTATCTACACAGGTATACTTCCTGGCACAAAATCTGCATGCACTCAAACAAAAACCCTTCAACACATCAAAGAAATATGAAATCTAAACAAAATAAATAAAAGAAAGAAAAACTGAAAACAAAAAAATTATAATCCTACTATTTACAAGAAAATACCAACTCGAATGCATCATGGTAGTTCTGCCAAGAGGATGACCTCTCTGGCAATATTCTTCTCTCCATCCCAATAATGCTTTAGGTGTTGCCCATTCACCTTGAAAGTATCACCAGTTTTTATGTCCTTAATGTCCACCTCTTCGTGGGCATAGGGTTTCACAACCTCGAAAGGGCCTGGCCATCTTGCCCTGAGCTTCCCTGGAAACAATTTTAGGCGTGAGTTAAATAAAATGACTTGTTGACCTACCTCGAGGTTTTGTGGAAGAATCCTCTTGTCATGCCAACGATTGGTTCGTTCTTTATATAACTTGGCATTCTCATAAGCATTTGCCCTAAATTCTTCTAATTCATTTAGGTCTGACATCTGTTTTTCTCCCGCGGCTGCCCATGCCATATCCAATGTCTTAATCGCCCAGTAGGCTTTGTGCTCGAGCTCTACCGATAAGTGGCATGACTTACCATATACAAGTTTAAAAGGTGAAGTGCCCAACGGAGTTTTGCAGGTGGTTCTATAAGCCCATAAAGTCTCATCTAACCTCAAAGACCAATCCTTCCTCGAAGGATTCACAGTCTTTTCTAGGATATTCTTGATTTGTTTGTTAGAGATCTCAGCTTGCCTATTTTTCTGTGGATGATAGGCCTTGGTTATCCTTTGTTGTATCTCATACCTGCACAAAGCATTAGAGATTAGATTGCATTTAAAATGGGTGCCCTCATCTTGAATGATCATTCGAGGAGCACCAAAACGTGTAAAGATATGTTTGTGCAAAAATTTGGCAACGACCTTCACAACATTTGTTGGAAAGGCTGTAGCCTCTACCCATTTGAAAACATAGTCAACTGCCACTAGGATATATATATTGCCAAAATATGGGGAAAATGGTCCCTTAAAGTCTATTCCACAAACATCGAACAAGTTCACCAGCATGATGTTCTGGAGCGGAAGTTGGTGTCTTCCAGAGATATTCACAGTCCAATGGCATGGATCACATGCCTTGGTAAAGTCATGAGCATCCTTATACAGCATTGGCCAATAAAAACTTGACTGCAGTGCATTGGTAGCAATTTTAAGTCCAGCAAAGTGTCCTTTATATGGTGCGACATGACATGCTTTACAAAATAGCATGGTGCTCATCTTCTGGAACGCAATGACGAATCACTTGATCGGCACATTGCTTGAATAGAAATGGCTCTTCCCAATAATGCTACCGGACATAGCGTAAAAATTGTTTCTTGGCATTGTACCCTAAATCTGGTGGCATGATCTTACTTACCAGATAATTGAATTTGTCGGCATACCATGGCGTGATGTTGTCCGGGAGTAAATACTCGTCTGGGAACTCATCTATGACGACATTAGTCTTACCATCCTCTCGGTGATGCTCTAGTCGTGATAGATGGTCAGCTACTAAGTTTTCACCGCCCTTCTTATCTCAGATCTCGGGGGTCAAATTCTTGAAGTAAGAGCGTCCATCGAATCAATCTCGGTTTGGCATCCTTCTTTACCAAGAGGTACTTTAGTGCCGAGTGATATGTAAAAACAACAACTTTATTACCTATCAAATAAGGTCTAAATTTATCAAAAGCAAATACAACTGCTTGAAACTCTTTCTCAGTTGTTGTGTAATTAATTTGTGCTTCATTAAATGTCTTGATGGTATAATATATGGCATGAAAAACTCTGCCATGTCGCTGTCCAAGTACTGCTCCAATGGCATAGTCACTGGCATCACACATGAGCTCGAAAGGCTCATTCCAGTCTGGTGCCACAACTATAGGGGAGTTAATCAGCTTCTCCTTAAGGACCTGAAACGATCTCAAACAAGAATCATCAAATGCAAAAGTGACATCCTTTTCTAATAACAAGCATAAAGGTTTAGAAATTTTAGAAAAGTGCCTAATAAATCGTCGATAAAATCCAGCATGACCAAAAAAACGTCTTACACCTTTAAAACTCGTAGGGGTGGTAATTGCTTGATTACTTCCACTTTTGCGGGATCAACCTCTAGTCCATTCTTGGTCACTCTATGCCCGAGAACAATACCCTCCTTTACCATGAAGTGGCATTTTTCCAGTTCAAGACTAGGTTAGTCTCAACGCACCTCCGAAGAACTTGCTCCAAACTTAGGATGCATTCTTCAAATGTGTTACCAAACACTGAGAAGTTATCCATAAATGGACATCATACAACGTTCAAACGTTGTTGGTGCATTGCAAAAATCGAATGGCATTCGCCTAAGAGCAAATGTTCCATATGGACAAGTGAATGTGGTCTTCTCCTGGTCATTGAGGGCTATCGCAATCTGATTATAACCTGAATAACCATCTAAAAAGCAATAGAAAGCTTTACCTGCCAGTTTGTCTAACATCTGATCGATGAAAGGCAAAGGGAAGTGATCTTTCCTCGTGACCTTGTTCAGCCTCCTATAATCCATGCACACTCTCCATCATGTAATTGTTCTAGAGGGAATCAACTCATCCTTGTTATTCTGAACAACAGTCATGCCACCTTTCTTTGGCATGCACTGTACCAAGCTAATCCAAGAGCTATCGGATATAGGATAAATTATTTCGGCATCAAGCCATTTAATAATCTCTTTTTTACAATCTCTTTCATACTCGAGTTCGGCCACCTTTGGCCTTCAATAGTCTTACCATGATATTACTCCAAAATAATCTTGTGCATGCAAATGGTTGGGCTTATCCTTTGGATATCTGCCAAGGTCCATCTCAACGCTCGCTTATAGGTTTTTAATATTGCCAGTAATCTTACCTCCTGATGTTTCCTCGACTGATGGTTTCGGTTTGGTTGTTGTCCTACTGGCTAACTCCAATGGCTCAAAATAACTCACATCTTCAGCCTCCAAGGTTGATTCCTCAGGTTCCTCAAAAAGTTCAGCAATGCCATCAAGCATGTTGGCATCAAATTTTGCATCCCGACACAATTGTGCCATGTCCAGCGTAAAAACGGCCTCCATCATATTCTCATCTTGACATTTATCGGATTCATCTACACATTTCAAAGCTTGAAACACGTTAAAAGTGACATGCTGGTCATTTATTCGCATTGTTAGTTCCCCTTTATGAACATCAATAACCGCCCTACTCGTGGCAAGAAATGTCCTACCCAAAATAATTGGCACATTAGTATCAGCTTCATAGTCTAAGATGATAAAATCAGCTGGAAATATAAATTTGTCTACCTTTACCAACACATCCTCAATCTTACCCTTTGGATGTGCATATGATCGATCTGCCAACTGGAGTGTCAACGTGGTAGGTCTCGCTTCTATGGCAAGTTTCCCTAAAACATATAATGGCATTAAATTGATGCTTGCTCCTTAATCACACAATGCCTTACCCATGAATTTATTACCAATTGTACAATGAATAGTAAAACTCTCTGGTCTTTAAGCTTTGGAGGCAATTGATTCAAGATCATGTCACTGCATTCTTGCATGAGAGCAACAGCTTCAAATTATCCAAACTTCCTCTTCTTGGACAAAATGTCTTTCATGAATTTAACATAGTTGGGAATTTGTTCAAGGGCCTCTACTAGTGGAATATTAATTTGCAATTGCTTAAGCTCTCCCAAGAAACACTTAAATTACTGGTCCTGCTTGTGCTTTTGGAGTCTGGCAGGAAATGGTGGTGCTGGATATACATATGTTGGCACTATCGACTTTTCCGAGGCAGTACTTGCATCAATATTCGCATCCATTTGCTTGTCATCCTTGTGAACTTCATCATTGGTACTGGAGCTGACATTCTGCTGAGCACTGGAGTTGGCATGAGAATTGGCATTATTGTGGGCATCATCACTGCATCATCTGCTTTGGCTTTTTCTTCTCTAATTCCATGGGCTCCATTGTTGGCATTGATTTGCCAACTTGGCAGTCAACCGACTGCTTGGCAGTCGTTTCTACCTCATAATGTTTACCACTTCGAAGGGTTATGGCCTTACATTGTTCATTGCTTTTGTGCCGAGCATCTTCAGTGTCACTTGGCAAAACTCCTTGTGGATGATTATTGAGTGCATTCGCAAGATGTCCCATCTGGATTTCTAAGTTACGTATTGACACTGTCAGGCTATGAACTGTGACTTCATCCTGCTCTGTGTATTCTGTGCGATTACCCCCTTGATTGAGTCTTTGCCTATGCTGGAAATTGTTTTGAACTCCCTGCGGCATAGTGTTTTTGCCGAATGCTGGCATGGCATTCTGATTTTGCCTCAGGTCATTCTGGCGTTGTACATTGTACTGATTTCCCCTTCAGCTTCCCCAAGCTAAGTTAGGGTGTTGCCTCCAACCTGCATTATAAGAATAGGAGTTAGAAATATAATAACGTCCATAATTGCCAATGAAATTTACAGACAGAGGATTGGCAGAGCATTCATCCGTATAGTGGTTCTCTCCACAGATAGTGCAAAATGGCTTTAATGCTTTAACTGCTTGGGACTCGTTACTCTTTTACAGAGTTTTCACCATACTAGAGAGGTTAGAAATCTCAGCATGGATGGACATTAGCTCATCCAACCGTAATTTCCAATGGCTTTGGCTCTAGTCCCAAGTCTAGCAACAGGATATTCAAAATCATTTATGGTTATCCTTTCAACGATGCCAACAGCTTCTATATAGTTTTTGTTGAGTAATAATCTGGTTGTTGATGCATCAACAACGGTTCTTGTCTGTGCGCTCAATTCATTGTAAAAGGTTTGTATCTGGGTCCAATTTGGGAACTCATGCATAAGAAACCTTCTTAGTAAGTCCTTAAATCTTTCCCAGGCATCGTATAGGGTCTCATCCTCGGCCTGCCGAAAGGTAATGATCTCACCATGCAGCTTAGCAGTGAGCGTTGGCAACCGAAATCGTGTTAAGAACATCTGGCATAGATCTGCCCAGGAGGTGACTGAGCCAGGTGGCAAAGGATTGAGAAATGTCTTTGCTCTGTCCCTCAAAGAGAAAGTAAAAAGTTTCAGCTTCATGGTATCCTCAGACACTCCTTGTTGCTAAAATAATTGGCAAATCTCTATGAATTGCTTTAAATGCTACCTTGGATCTCTAGACAGTGCTCCATTGAATTGTCCTACATTCAAAAGAGTTGACATCATTACATGTTTAAGCTCAAAATTTGATGCATTTACCTCATTGCCAATAACTCTTGGCACTAATCTCGTGATGTCATGTGCTGATTGTTCTCGAATGGGTCTATCTTATTCGGCATTGTTGACAGCATTGTCATTGTGTAATGGTATCCCTCTATTGTTTGGTTGATTCTCTGGATTGTTCTGGGCACCATTTACTCCTTCGTTCCCTTGAGGAGGGTGGTTTGGTTGTGTGATGTGCAGGACGCAAGAATACAAAGCGCAGAAAAGAAGGAAAGCTGGGAAATGCTATAGCATTTGAGGACTAAAGGAACTGGTTGACACGCGAGCTACAGAAAACACGCGAAGTGTAGAAAAGACAGATCTGACATGTGTAGCCGCCAGTACCACCGGCAGATTGTCCTCCTTGTCCCCTAGGGCGGAGCATTGTCAGTGGATATTCCTTGGGATCACCAAAGGAATCTTTAGGGCACCAAACTCTAGGAGCCTTCACTATATAAAGGGTGCAATTCCCTCATTTAGAGGGAGGCAGAAAAAAAGGTGATAAGCAAGGCTAGGGTTGGAGAGAGAAAGCCTTTCTTCCCTTCTTCTTCCTCAACTTGGTGTCCTCCATTGTTGAAGCTCCAAGGAGTGGCCTCGCCGGCCTCGAGAGAGGTGGCGGGCCTAAGACAGTTCGTGGCAGTCCATGGCGGATTGGGAGTTCTTCTTCAATTCTGTTTGCTTTAGCATTTATTTATTTCATTTGGAAAGGGTTGTAATGTTTGATGATACGTTGAATGTTCACCCAGCCATGAACTGATTTTAGGTAGCTTGGGTTTGATGGATTATTTTTATTTAAGTATTTTTAATGCACACCTATGATTTTCAGCTTTAATTGTTGTCTATGCTTTGCTTATGTGCTCTCATTTCCTTAGGGTTGTAAGAGCCTTCGAGAGTTGGTCGTTCCTTAGGTGTAGAATCAGGTTGGTGATCGAGAGAGCTAACCTTAGATCCCCATAAGCAATGGAGTTGGCTGCTGAGAGGTATATCTCTAACATGCCTTAGAGATAAGTGATAGGTTTCAATAGCTAAGAATGGTAGTACTTGAGGGGTTGGGGAGTGTTAAGGGTTTACGCCGAGAGGTATTGCCGTAGCATTTTTGTCTCCCAGTCTCCTGGCTAGAGATAGTTTAGGGGCATCCTTAGTAAATCCTATCGAGCATAGAAGATGGTTGAAGACCTTAGACTGGGTTAAGAGGCTTAGTTTAGTTGTCCAGCAAACCCAACCAGTCATTCTATAGATAGTTTCACACACGAGAGAGGACCTGTTTGTCATCTGATTCACCTCAACGCTATTTACTCTTTTTGCTACAACATTTCTGATTACTGCTTTGATTGCCTCAGCATTACCAACTGCAAACACAACTTACACTGCATTATACATAAACCGTGCACACCTCCAATCCATGTGGAAATGATACTCACTCACACACTTTACTACTTGTTCGGCGTGTATACTTGCACTACTCGCGTATCATTTTAGTACACCTTAGCACGCAAACAAGTTTTTGGCGACGTTGCCGGTGATTGACAATTGGTTGTTCACGGTTTCTTGTTCATATTGCTTGTTATTTTTACTTTGTACATATTCATTAGTGTTTTTGTTTTTCTTTTCGGGTGTTCCGCTAGTGTATGACCAGAAGAAGACCTAGAGGACCCTTACATCATGTTGTTTCGAAGATCGAACATTTCTTACGATTAAGAAGACACATTCTAGAAGATACAAGAACTATGAACGGAGTTCAACATCCTGAAGACCCACCTCCACCTCCAAGTAATAGATATGCTATGGCAAATGGCCAAGGAGTGGCAGCTCGACCTCGAGCGATTAGAGATCATTTGACTCCTATCTTGGATGATCTCTATCCCGGGATAGTAGCTCCAGAAATTCAGGTAGCCCAGTTCGAGCTTAAACATGTCATGTTCAACATATTAAACACAATCGGACAATTTTGTGGTTTGCCTCATGAAGATGCAAGACAACACATTCGTGCCTTCTTGGAAGTTTGTGATTCATTCCGACAGCAAGGAGTGCACGAGGATGTGCTAAAGCTCAAATTGTTTCCCTATTCTTTACGTGATCGTGCTAGAGCATGGTTAAGTAAAGTACCAGTTGGATCAATGGAGTCTTAGATATATCTATGCAAAAGTTTTCTGCTAAGGTATAATCCACCCAATAGAAATACTCAGTTGAGAAATGAGATAGTTTCTTTTTGTCAAGCTGATGACGAATCTATGTATGAGTGTTGGGATCGATTCAAGGGATTATTGAGGAAGTGTACAAACCAAGGTTTCCATGATTGGACTCAAGTGGTTATGTTCTATAATGGTGTTAACGCTCCGACAAGAATGATGTTAGATGCTTCAGCAAATGGTACCCTGTTAGACAAATCATCGGGAGAAGCATTCGACATCCTTGATAGGATTGCAACCAACGATTATCAATTTCCCACCACGAGGCTTAGAACGGGGAGAAGAACTCAAGTAGTCCGAGAAAGTGAAGCCGATGACTCAGTTTCCTCCCAGTTAGATGCTATCATCGACTTGCTAAAGAACCTCCAACGTCCCAACGAGGTGAAGAAAGTAAAGTCAACAACCTCTTCTCTCAATTGTGATGGCAATCATCATATGAGTGAATGCCCTGACAATCAAGAATCGACCAATTATGTGGGGAATTATAACGGCAACAACAATCCTTACTCCAATACTTATAACCCAGGATGGCGTCAGCATCCAAATTTTTCAAACAATTCATTGGAAGCTACATTCAAGGAATTCATGAATATGACAAAAGATTTTATGGGAACTACAAAAGTTTTGCTACAAGGTCATACAGCAAACATAAAAAATTAGGGAGCTTTGTTGCAAAGCCATAGTTCATCTCTACGCGGTTTGGAGACGCAAGTGGGACAGATAGCTCAATCCTTCCATGCACGACCACAAGGAAGTTTGCCTAATGACACTGAAGCCACTACGCACCATAGCTAGGAGCAATATAGCGCACTCACACTAAGGAGTGGCACGGAGATTAAAAAGGAAGATAAGTTTGGGGAAAAGAAGAAAGATGATTCCCATTCCAACTTATCAAAAGAGCAAAAGGACCTACAAGAATCTCCAAAAGAAAAGAAGGATAAGGAGGAGGGAACAACAACAAAAACCGTTGGAGGAAGGACCAGCTGCTGTTACAGCAAAAGACACTACTCCACAAGTCAAGACGGATGAAGTCAGACACCCGCCTCCATTTCCTCAAAGATTAAAGAAGCATAAGGACGACCTCTAGTTCCAGAAATTTGTGGATATTCTTGATCAGTTGCATATCAATGTTCCATTCTTGGAAGCCATTGATCAGATGCCTACATATGTTAAATTCCTCAAGGATATTGTCACTGAAAAGAGGAAGGTTGAGAAACTTGAGACTGTTGCTATAGCAAAAGAATATTGTTATGTATGGAGCAAGCTACCGCCAAAGCGAAAGGATCCGGGCAGTTTTATCATCTCGTGTTCCCTTGGTGACAGATATATCAGGAAAGCTTTATGTGATTTTGTAAAACTAATGAATTGATTTTGATATAACAAAATATTTAAGGATTAATTTGAAAAGGAGAAAATGAATTTTTAAGTCCTCAAAACCTCCCTATGTGTTCAAAAAAAAATTCAAAGTTAAAACTTAAGCTTACTCAAATTTCTCTAAGTATTTACAAAGTCAAAATAGTGATTTTTGAGTCACCGTTTCAGAACGGCCTTTGGGCGTTTCATAACGTTTTGAAACTGTTAACCTCTGTTTCGGAACTAGCTTTCTCGTTTCGATACGGGTGTATCGAAATAGCTATTTGTGTTTCGAAACGAATGAAGAACAATGGAACGGTTTGAATCGTTTCGATACGGCAGTATCGAAACGACCTCAAACATTTTGAAACGAATTTCAAACTTGGTTTCAAAATATGATCGTTGAACTTTTTAACTAATTTTTAAGATACAGTTAAAGCGTATCGAAACGCTTCTAAGTCGTTGCGATACAGGTTTTGATAGTGGTAAATTATTTCGAAACGGGCTTCAGCACGTTTCGGAACAGGCTCTTAGCCTATCGAAACGATCGTGTCCATTTCGGCACGGCCTATTAATTACACCTCAATGGCTATTTCTTTTTTGGTTTGTTTCGAAACTGGGTTGGGCGTTTCGGAACGGGTAGTTGCAGACAACATTTATGGTGGGAAGATAACATCCCAACGACTATAATAATGAAGGCAACAACCCCAACGGCTAGAATTCAATGAGAAGGTATAAAAGGGACTTCTAAAAGCACCAGCAACTACTATTGATCCCAAAAGAAACATCCAAACATCAAATTCAAGCTATTGTGCTAAAATCCCATATTTTTTTGTAAACACCAATTGTAGAACCTTGTATTTCCAATCTTATTTGTTCAATTGGGTTGAGTGCTTGTAAAAAGGGCTACATTTGTATTGAGAGATACTATCTATTAGCCTTAAACTTCTTTGTAATCTTTGAGTGAGGATTGGGTCAATTTTTGGGTAGAAAAGTTGACCATTTTGTAAAGGTTTCCTCCTAAGCCTAGAAAAGGGGAAGATCAACTAGTGGAGTTGTTGGAAAATCCTTAGTGAAGCTAAGGTAGTGGATGTAGAGTTCAATTGGAACTTGAACCACTCTAAATCTCTTGTCTAGCAAATTTTTATTTTCCACTCCACCACTAAAATTTCTAAAAATCCAATTCACTCCCCTCTTGGCTTAAATCGATTCCACAATCCACTCAACAATTGGTATCAGAGTCTACCTCTTTGAAGGATTAAAAACCACAAGAGGAGTTCCTAGGAGAGTGTGATCTATTCTAAAGACAAGTTATGGCATCTACTTCAACCTCCAACCTCTATGAGTCACAATCAACCACTAAACCACCCTTCTTCAATGGGGACAACTACCCATATTGGAAGAATCGGATGCGTCTCTTCATCAAGTCAACGGATTACATGGTTTGGATGTAGTAGAAGAAGGCCCCTATGTTGAGTGTGTAAAAGTTCTATATTTTACCCCTTATTTAACCCATATTTCTGCTATATTCAAGCATAATTCATTGCATTTAGGTTAGATTTCATTTACACATCACAATTATATCAAATGGCACAGTTTCTACTAAAATTGGTTGCTTTTGCAGGTAGCCTGCTGTAGCAGATGGAGGGCAGAGGAGAAGCAGACATTGGGCAGTGAAGAAGCAGAGCTGGAACTGGACTGCAGACGAGGAAGGTGATGCTGCCATGACCGCTGCCGTGGCAGCCAAGGACAACAGCGATAGTGAAGAGAAGAAGTAAAGTGGGCCTCGACAGGAAGAGAAAATTAAGCCTGTCTGTCGTGGAGCACCCTTATATTTTTCCAAGCCCTAGATCAGAATGAAGGCCAAGCCCAAAGTTCAAGGAAGAAACTCCAAGCAAGAAGGAAGGACGAATTAAAGATATATGCTTTGAAGATTTAGTCTTTAATAGAGTTGTACTTTAGTTTAAACTTGTATTCTTGTCATATTAGAAAACTTGAACCCAAGGCCTATATAAAGGCATGTAATTCTACCTAGGGAAGGAACATCTTATTCTCTAGCCTTCTTCCCAAAACCCTAGCCGTTTTCCCTTCCTCGTCATGTTCTAAACTTCCCCTAGGGCTAAGGGTTGATTTGTAAAGTAGTTGCAAGGATTGCATTTGTTTTAGGAATATTTATGTTCAATAAAATAACTTCAAGTTTGCTTATTCTGGTTTTCAACATCTTGCAAGAGTATCGGGAGAGCATTGTGAGATTACACATTTACTTAATATCGGGAGAGTTAAGTATACGAAAGGAATAAGTACGGGTTCTCTAGTTTATGGTTGAACTATCTCGGACCTAGGGATAGGACGAGGTTAAGTGGCTAAGGAAGAATTCAACAACTTCGGTGTTCATCCTTCGATTCACGCCGGGAGGTATCATCAAAGACGTGTTCATCGACAGATTTAGACCTAGGGATAGGCCAAGGCACAGCAGGGATTCTTTCCAAGCTTGAAGTACAGAGTTGTGTGATCGCTGTCGCGACTAACAACAGACCGATGACGCGACATGTGCTGCCGCGACAGACGCAACGACAGAACAGATATTCCTAGACTTTGCAACACCTACACTACTGAGCAATTCAATACCGGCTCATTCTCTCTATCCTGACTTCTTTACTCTTTTATTATCAGTATTCTTTATTATCTCGTGACAAACATTTAAACTATTTCTTTTTCCTCTCGTGCAGTAATTCCAGGTTGAAGCTATTAGCCCAGTCCCTGTGGAGACGATATCCAATACTTACGTATCACTTTACTACTTGCGTTGTGTACACTTGCACTACATTGCGATAGACACTTTTACACGCAACAAGTTTTTGGCGCCGTTGCCGGGGACTGGCAACATAACTTTACTCTTACTTTTTACTGCACATTCTCTTTATTTTCTGTTTTGTTTTACTTGGATTGTTCAACTTGTGCTTTTCACAAGGTTTTCTGTTTATGCGCAGATCGAAACGAGGAGAGGAACCTGAGTATCCATTAGACCCTGAAATCGAGCGCTCGTACAATCTTAGGAACCGACTTCGCCTCGTGTTAGCCAGAAACGAATATCTTGAAGAACAGTTAGAGGCCATGAACAACCAAGGGAATCCCCAAGATCCTAACGGTCCCATCGGGGATGGAGGAAACGAACGACCTGTCGTACCTCCTGCTGCCGCTGCCGCACGCCGGTCATGCCGAGAATACATGATCAACGATCATGTGGAACTAGAAACCACCCTGCCAGACGTAGAAGCTGAAAATTCCGGTTAAGAGAACCGATGAAGGAAGACTAGTTCCGAAAGTAAAGTCGGAGATGACCGAGGAAGATAGACGAAAGATGCAAGTCAACGACAAAACTCTACATATCATATTTTGTGCACTTGGTCCGGATATCTATTCAAAGGTTTCATCTATCAAAAGCGCAAAGGAAGTGTGGGACACTTTGGAGACGACTTATGAAGGCACTAGCGATGTAAAAGAGACGAAGATTGGGTTGCTAAACTTGAGCTATGAGAATTTTAAGATGGACCCCGATGAGAGCGTCTCAAAGATGGTTAATCATTTTTCGATCATCGTCAATGGCCTTAAAGGATTCGGTGAAGTAATTCCCAAAGCTAAGCTAGTGAGGAAGATTCTATACTCTCTCTCGGGGTCTTGGGATGGTGAGAGGATGACCATCATTGAAGCAAAGAATTTGAAAACTTTGAAGCTTGATGAGCTTGTTAGGTCTCTTCTTACACACGAGATCATGAAGCAAGGAAGAGTGGAAGAGAAGAAGAGTGGAAGAGAAGAAGAAGGAAGAGAGAAGGATAAAGAAGCATGAGGTAGAGAAAAAGAAGAAGCTAGGAGTTGCTCTCAAAGCCCCTCTACAAGAGGAGAGCTCTTCTAGTGAGGAGGAAGATTTTGAGGAATTGGCTATGATAGCCAAACGATTCTCACGGTTCATGAAGTCCAACCGGGGGAGAAAATTTCAAAAAAGATGGACTTCAAGAACAAAGGCAAAGAAGAAGAAATAGATCTGATCATTTGCTTTAAGTGCAAGAAGCCGGGTCACATACGTTCTGATTGCCCTCAACTCAAGAAGAATGGCTTTGAGAAGAAGAAGAAGCTCAAAGCCAAGCTTTCTACTTGGAGTGATGAGGAGTCATCCGAGGATGTGAAACATGAAGTGGCCAACCTTTGCCTCATGGCTCTTGAGGAGGATTCTTCTATGGTAACCTCTAACTCATCTACTTTTGATTTTACATATGATGAACTTCTAGATGCTTATGATGAGTTGCAAGAGGTATATGATGAGTTGGGTGAGAAATAAAAGGAGTCGGTTTTAAAAAATAAGAAAATGATTTAGGTTTTAAGGACCCAAAATGACTCCCTTTCTAAAACCAACTCGGAATTAGAAAAGAAGGTCATGGTTTTACAAAATTCCTCAAATGAGTTTGAAAAGAAATAAAATGATTTAAATGACCTTCTTGAAAAATACCATGTTTAACACTAAGAGGAGGTGAGTAAACTCAAAGCTTCCTTAACCAAAGTTGGGGAAAACGGTTTTGAAAAAGCATCTTCTTCAAAATCCCAACATGTGAAGAGAAACTTTGTTGACCACAAACAAAGAGGCTCCCATAAGTATCATAAGAACAATAAAGTTAGAAGTGTATGGGTTCCTAAGGAACTTGTAGTTTCTAACAATATTGTAGTCATTTCATCTTGGATTCCTAAGGGAACCAAGTATTTGGGAACTAACACTCATGGACCCAAAATGATTTGGGTACTAAAAATCAAAGCTTAACTCTTTGTTTGTAGGGGGAGCATTGCTACAAGGCCAAAGCACAAAGCCAAAACTCATGGTACCTTAATAGTGGATGCTCGAGGCACATGACCGGAGACAAAAGTCGATTCATGGATTTAAAGCCAAAAAGTGGAGGAGTGGTGACATTTGGTGACAACTCCAAAGGCCACATTGAAGGTATTGGCTCCATAGGTAATCACTCTACCATACTCATTGAAAATGATTTATATGTCAATGGTCTAAAACACAATTTATTGAGCATTAGTCAATTTTGTGATAAAGGGTTTAATGTCTTATTTGATAAAAATGGGTGTAAAATTGTTGACATTAAATCTAATAAAATAATGCTCATTGGTCATCGCATAGGAAATATATACATGGTGCATCTAGATGACATTCATACATCACATGCATGTTTTGTTGCACAAAATGAAAATGATGCATGGTTATGACATAGGAAACTAGGACATGCTAGCATTAGTGTTTTAGAAAAATTAGTTTCCCTAAATCTAGTTAGAGGTTTGCCCAAGATTAAGTTCTCAAATGACAAAATATGTGATGCATGTTCTAAGGGTAAAAAACATAGATCATCCTTTAAATCCATTAATGATATCTCTACTAGTAGATGTTTACAATTTATTCATGTGGATCTTTTTGGGCCTATTAGAACTATGAGCTTGGGTGGTAAATCGTATGCTTTTGTACTTGTTGATGACTATTCTAGGTTTACTTGGGTTCTATTCTTATGTACAAAAGATGAGGCTTTAGAAAAATTCATCATGTTTTCTAAATTAACTCAAAATGATCTTGAGCTTAAGATTTCTCACATTAGAAGTGATCATGGAACCGAGTTTCAAAATCTAGGTTTGGAAGAGTTTTAAAATGAAAACGGTATTAGCCACAATTTTTTGGGCACCTCGAACTCCTCAACAAAATGGGGTAGTTGAGAGGAAAAATAGGACTTTACAAGAAATTGCTAGAACCATGCTTTATGAAAACAATTTACCTAAATACTTTTGGGCGGAAGCCACAAATACCGCTTGCTACATTGTAAATCGAGTAATGATTAGGCCATTTTTAAAGAAAACACCATATGAGATTTTAAAATCTAAGAAGCCTAACATTAGCTATTTTCATCCATTTGGTGGCAAGTGTTTTGTTTTAAACAATGGAAAAGACAACTTAGGTAAATTTGATGCTAAAAGTGATGAAGTTATTTTCTTAGGATATTCTTTAAACTCTAAAGTCTATCGTGTATTTATTAAAAGAACTTTAGTAGTAGAAGAGTCTATACATGTTGTTTTCGATGATAACCTTCTTCCAAGGAAGGAATCTTGTGATGATGATGATGTAGGAAACCTTGACGCCTTTGATGGAGGACAAACTTCAAAGGAGGATGAGATTCCAATTAAAGAAGAAGATGCACAAGATCCACCTCTTGAAGCCTTGAAGGACTTGGCTCTTGAGGAAAAGGAAGTGAGCTACCCAAGGGAGTACAATTATGTCAAAGGTGGTGAAATCTTGGGTGATCCATCCAAAGGGGTAACTACTAGATCCTCTCTCAAATTAATGAATCATGTTGCATTTATTTCATGCATAGAGCCTAAAAACATCAAAGAAGCTTTAAAAGATTAGTTTTGGATTATGGCTATGCAAGAAGAATTAAACCAATTTGAGAGGAGTAATGTATAGACATTAGTTGAAAGGCCTAGTAATCAATCTACTATAGGAACTAAATTGGTATTTAGGAATAAACTAGATGAGAGTGGTAACATTGTGAGAAACAAAGCTAGACTAGTTGTTCAAGGTTACACTCAAGAAGAGGGAATTGATTTTGATGAAACATATGCACTCATAGCTAGAATGGAAGCTATTAGGATGTTGCTTGCATATGCATGTTATCATGATTTCAAGCTTTTTCAAATGGATGTAAAAAGTGCATTTTTAAATGGTTTTATAAATAAAGAAGTGTATGTGGAACAACCACCGGGTTTTGAGGATTCAAAATTTCCAAATCATGTTTTTAAGCTAACCAAAGCACTTTATGGTTTAAAACAAGCTTCTAGAGCTTGGTATGAAAGGCTTTCAAACTTTTTGATTGAAAAGGGATTTGAACAGGGTAAGTTGGACACTACACTTTTCATAAAAAGATATAAAATGACATCTTAGTAGTGCAAATATATGTTGATGATATTATTTTTAGATCTACTAATGAATGTCATTGCAAAGAGTTTGCTAAGTTAATGTAATGTGAATTCGAGATGAGTATGATGAGGGAGCTCTCATTCTTTTTGGGACTCCAAATCAAACAAAGGAAGGATGGAACCTTCATAAATCAAGCAAAGTATGTGAAAGATATGCTTAAGAAGTTTGGCTTGGAGAATGCAAAGCTTCAAGCCACACATATGAGCTCATCTACAAAGCTTGACAAAGATGAAGGAGGTAAGTGTGTTGACTCTAAGCTTTATCGCTCTATGATTGGATCATTGCTTTACCTTACCGCAATTAGACCTGATATATTGTTTAGTGTTTGCTTGTGTGCTAGGTTTCATGCTAGTCCTAGAGAGTCTCGCCTTATAGCCGTTAAAAGGATCTTTAGGTACCTTAGGGATACTCCTTGTTTAGGTCTTTGGTATCCTAGAGACTCAACCTTTAACATTCATGCTTATTCGGATGCAGATTATGGGGGTTGCAAAATAGATAGGAAAAGTACTCCCGGCACTTGACAATTCTTAGGTAGTATGTTCACATCTTGGTTCTCTAAGAAACAAAATAGTGTAGCTTTATCTATCACCTAAGCCGAGTACATATCCTTAGGGAGTTGTTGTGCTCAAGTCCTTTGGATGAAGCAACAACTCTTAGATTATGAAGTTAAAGTTGAAACCATACCCCTTAAGTGTGACAACACTACTGCTATATGCCTAACTAAAAATCCCATCCAACACTCTAGAACCAAACACATAGAGATAAGGCATCATTTCATTAGAGATAATGAGCGTTTTTGGTCCCTTAGGAGAGAGTTAGGTCTAACTAGCCAACCTTTTTCGATACGGTCATGCTTATGTGTTTTTAATCCTAATTTCATCCATGCTTATAGTTAGGGGGAGTATGTTTATGTTTTTAACATGTTTATCTTGCTCATACATATCATATATGCTTCTAGAACTTATTAGGATTCAATTTTTCTGTAATTTTTAGCCTCTTTTGCACCTCCAGGCCTAGGCGCATCGAAACGGGTCTATCTGTTTCGATACGTGTGCCTTAAAAGAATGCTTTGTGACCAGGGTGTTTCGAAACGCCAAAAAGGGTTTTGAAACATTTTGCCTCTGCCAAGAAATGTATCGAAACGGCCCAAAAGCGTTTCGATACGAGCTATCACGTGGGATTCGATACGGTTAAATCCGTATCGGAACGGTCAATAGGATTTGAAACGTCAGTCAATGTTTCGGTATGCTCGTTTCGAAATGGTCGTGCCTGTTTCAAAACGCGTATCCGGACAGCTTTTTAAGGGCTTTAATTGATAAAAGTTACTTTTCATTAAAATTCCCAAAAACCCTAAAAACCCTAACCCCAATTTTTCTCTATAAAAACCCTCTAAACCTCATTGTTTTTTATCAAATCTTGAGAGATTTTACTCACAAACTAAAGTCTAAGCAAGCTTCAACAAATTGGTTCAATTTCTTCCATTCATTCATCCAAAAAATCCCTTTTGAGGTTATTTTTCATCCTTTTCTTTTTCCTTTGATTTTATTCGTATCTTAGCTTAGAAAATATTAGTTTTGTATAGATTATATGTTTTGCAACTTGGGTTCTTCAAAACTTGTAAAAATTTCTTCAAAATCTTAAATTTTTTATTCGAATATATTTGTTTTTACTCGTATTTTTTTACTGTTTTTCAAAAGTTGTTTCTTCTTCAAAAAAAAATTTGTTATATGTATATATGTTTTTAAAGTGTTTTTCTTTAAAACCTTAATGGGATTTTTTCATTGGATTGAATTAAGGATTTAAATGTATACATTTAAATTTTTTTTTGCTTGCTTTGTGTTTTTAGGAATTTCATGGAAAACGTTAACAAGAAACGCAAGACTCAAACGGGTGAAGGTTCAACCCAAGCAAACATCTATCCTAACATTACCCTCATTTTTCAAAAGAGTCTTAGGAATCAAGAGACTAAGGACCGTTTCAAAATCATCAAAGATTTAGCCATTCGCCGAGAGCGAGTTGTGGATATCGCGTTCCTTGACTCCGAGTGCTTTGAATTCCTCTATCTAGCTCTCTTGCGAGAATGGAGCTTTTTGGCCTTTTTGAGCATTTCGGGCATTGTCTACAAGCATATGGTCCTGCTATTCTACTCCAATGCCGTTCTTATTGATAATGAAGATCATATCGAGGTGATTGGCATTGAGTCATACCTTTTGGGCAGGAAGTTCACTATTGATATACTCATTTTAGAGACCGCTCTAGGGCTCAAAGATGAAGGTATTGAGGATGATAACCACTTTGGTGCTCACACCGGATTCGTTCTCACATTGGATGCTCATGACTGGTTCTTCCATTTGATGATCTCTTAGTTCATCCGCCCTTCAGGAGGTAAATTTGCCCACGTTCGTCAAGTTGTTTATTTTTTGTTAGAGTGCATTCGCCAAGGACAACGACCAAGCCTTGTTAAAATCATGTTCGCCGAGATGGTCCATCAAGTGAAGATTCGTACCACCGATGCACTTACATCCTTCACTTATGGGGTTGTTTTAAGTTATGTCTTTTGTACCCTCAATTTTGATTGTTCTTATGATTCTACGGAACCACGCAAGCGAAAGATTGGTGAATATTCCCTCATTAAGTCCGAGTTTCTCTATACTCTTGGCCAATGGGTTCGTGTTGATAGGCGAGCTTCAGCTCCTAACAATGAGACACTTATGGCTTTCCTTACCGAGCAGTTCAACTCGATCAATACGAACATGGCTTCGGGTTTTGGTGCTCTCAACACTCGCATGTAATCTTTGGAGGAACGCGTCTCCGCTCTTGAGAATCAACAATCATCTAGGGATTTATCTTTCTCCACATTCTATGGTGATTGGAGGAACTATCGTCGTGCTCTATATAAAGACAATGATGATTCTCTTGATGATGGTGGTGATGATGATGACGAGGCTTAGGATTTATATTGCATATCATATTAGTCTATCATATTAGGATTAAGTTTGCACCTATCTATATTTTTATGCTTTAAAGACCTATGCTTTAATTATTTTCTTTGAGATTGAGCTTAAACTTTAATGCTTTAAGTATTTGTGTTTGATTATTTGTTTCTTGAACTTAATGATATCTATATTATGTTGTTTGGTTTCTTGCTTATAACCTTGTTTCTTCTCATGATTAGCCTTGATTATTATTCTTTTTTATCTAACAAAAAGATGGAGAAGTAATATAAGAGCCAAAATTTTTAAGTTGGTTTTGAGTTTAAAACACTTGAATTTTAAATCTCTTCAAAAATTTAAAACCCATATTACATTGAGGGGGAGTTAGAACGTCTTCAAGATTTCAAAATTCTTAAAAATTCAAACTTGGTTTTGTTATATCAAAAAGGGGGAGATTGTAAAACTAATGAATTGATTTTGATATAACAAAATATTTATGGATTAATTTGAAAAAGAGAAAATGAATTTTTAAGTCCTCAAAATCTCCCTATGTGTTCAAAGAAAATTGTCAAAGTCAAAACATAAGCTTACTCAAATTTCTCTAAGTATTTACCAAGTCAAAACAGTAATTTTCGAGTCACCATTTCGGAACGGCTTTTGGAGGTTTCGGAACGTTTTGAAACTGTTAACCTCTGTTTCAGAACTAGCTTTCCCGTTTCGATACGGGTGTATCGAACCAGCTATTTATGTTTCGAAACGGATGAAGAACAACAGAACTATTTGAACCGTTTCGATACGGCAGTATCGAAACGACCTCAAACGTTTTGAAACGAATTTCAAACTTGGTTTCAAAATATGATTGTTGAACTTTTTAACTAAATTTTAAGATACAGTTAGAGCGTATTGAAACGCTTCTAAGCCGTTTCGATACAGGTTTTGACAGTGGCAAATTGTTTCGAAACAGGCTTCAGCACGTTTCGGAACAGGCTCTTAGCGTATCAAAATGATCGTGTCCGTTTCGGTACGGCCTATTAGTTACACCTCAACGGCTATTTCTATTTTGGTCTGTTTCGAAACAGGGTCGGGCGTTTTGGAACGGGTAGTTGCAGACAACATTTATGGTGGGAAGATAACATCCCAACGACTATAATAATGAAGGCAACAACCCCAACGGCTAGAATTCAATGAGAAGGTATAAAAGGGACTTCTAAAAGCACCAGCAACTACTATTGATCCCAAAAGAAACATTCAAACATCAAATTCAAGCTATTGTGCTAAAATCCCATATTTTCTTGTAAACCCCAATTGTAGAACCTTGTATTTCCAATCTTATTTGTTCAATTGGGTTGAGTGCTTGTAAAATGGGCTACATTTGTATTGAGAGATACTAGCTATTAGCCTTAAACTTCTTTGTAATCTTTGAGCGAGGATTGGGTCAATTTTTAGGTAGAAAAATTGACCATTTTGTAAAGGTTTCCTCCTAAGCCTGGAAAAGGGGAAGATCAACTAGTGGAGTTGTTGGAAAATCCTTAGTGAAGCTAAGGTAGTGGATGTAGAGTTCAATTGGAACTTGAACCACTCTAAATCTCTTGTCTAGCAAATTTTTATTTTTCACTCCACCACTAAAATTTCTAAAAATCCAATTCACTCCCCTCGACTTAAATTGATTCTACGATCCACTCAACAGATTTGGGATCCAGTGTTAACCTGATGCCCAAATCTATTTTTCTGAAGCTAGGGATAAGAGATGCATGGCCCACCAAGGTTATGCTGCAACTAGCTGATCATTCTCATGTTCGACCAGAAGGAAAGATTGAAGATGTCGTGGTAAAAGTGGATCGCTTTGTCTTCCTAGTCGACTTTCTAATTCTCGACTGTGAAGTGGACAACAATGTTCCCATTATCTTGGGAAGACCATTTTTAGCCACCGGTCGAGCATTGATAGATTGTGAGAAGGGTGAATTTACCATGAGAGTGGCTGATCAGAAGGTCACCATCAATATTCACGATACCCTAAAATATGTGGATGATTCAAAGGAGTGCCAGTGCATTGATGCTATAACACATGACCGGACTGCAGAGTTTTTTTGTAGCAACAACGTGTAGATGGATGGTTTTGAGGAACTCAGCAATGAAGAAGATTCAGACTTAGAAGACCTCTCAAGGGAAGTAGAGCAGTCTAGTCGACTCAAGTCTAGACCAGGTACACACTTTGAACCTCTTGATTTTTTAGAATTTGTACCTCCTAAACCTTCCCTTGAGCATGCACCTACTTTAGAACTAAGGCCTTTACCATCACATATTAAATATGTTTACTTAGGAAGCAATGAAACTTTGCCTATGATAGTCTCATCTAGTCTCACACCTAAGCAAGAAACTAGTTTGATCAATATGTTGTCTCAGCATAAAAAAGCGCTAGGTTGGACTATGGCTGATTTGAAGGGTATAAGCCCTGCTATTTGTATGCACAAAATTTTGCTTGATGATTGTCACAACAATTCTGTTGAGCCCCAAAGGAGACTAAACCCGATTATGATGAAGGTGGTGATGAAAGAGATAATCAAGTGGCTGGATTCTGGAGTAATCTACCCAATATCTAACAGTTCGTGGGTTAGCCCGGTGCAATGCGTACCAAAGAAATGGGGCATGATCGTTATAAGCAACGAGGAGAATGAGTTATTTCCTACTAGAAACGTCACGGGATGGAGGATTTGCATGGATTATAGGAAGCTCAACAAGGCTACCAAGAAAGATCATTTCCCCTCCCCTTCATTGATCAGATGCTCGATAGATTGGCAGCCAAAGCATTCTATTGTTTCCTCGATGGATATTCTGGGTATAATCAAATTGCTATAGCACCTGAAGACCAAGAGAAGACTGCTTTCACATGCCCGTATGGAACCTATGCTTTCTGAAGAATGCCCTTTGGACTCTACAATGCTCCAACAACTTTTCAAAGATGCATGCTGGCTATTTTTTCAGACATGGTCAAAGAATTCTTGGAAATTTTTATGGATGACTTTTCAGTCTCCGGAGATGACTTCGACACATGCTTAGGCAATCTAGCTAAGGTTCTGAAGCGGTGTGAGGAGGCTGACTTAGTGCTCAATTGAGAACAATGCCATTTTATGGTAACCGAAGGAACGGTCTTGGGCCATAAAATCTTGAAGCGAGGCATAGAGGTCGATAAAGCAAAGGTCAAGGTCATTGAAAAGTTACCCCCTACCACTGTCAAGGGAGTAAGAAGCTTTTTGGGACATGTTGGTTTCTATCGAAGATTCATAAAGGACTTCTCGAATATCTCGAAGTCGCTCTGTAATTTTCTACGACAAAATCAACCATTTGTGTTTGACAAAGATTGTCATAGCGCATTTCAAGAACTGAAGGAGAAACTTATCTCAGCACTTGTTTTCATTCCACCTGATTGGAATGAACCATTTGAGCTGATGTGTGATACGAGTGACTACGCCGTGGGTGCAGCACTTGGACAACGCCGAGGTAAACTCTTTCATGTTATCTATTATGCTAGTCGCACTTTGAATGATGCACAAATTAATTGCACCACCACCGAGAAGGAATTATTAGCTATAGTATTTGTCTTTGATAAGTTTAGGTCATACTTGATAGGTACTAAGGTTATTTTTCACACCGGTCACTCGGCTATTAAATACCTAGTACTAAAAAGGATGCTAAACCTAGACTTATTAGGTGGATATTGTTGTTGCAAGAATTTGACCTAGAAGTCAAGGATAGGAAGGGTTGTGAAAATCAAGTAGCTGACCATCTTTCTAGGCTGGAAAACACTGTCAAGCATGATAATGAGTTGGAAATTAAGGAGGAATTCCCTGATGAGAAACTGTTGTCTGCTACGATAATTTTGTGGTATGTTGATATTGTTAACTATCTTGTTAGTGGTGTTTTGCCTCCTGATTTAACTAGCCAGGGAATCAAGAAGTTCAAGCATGATGTCAGATTCTACTATTGGGATGAACCATACTTGTTCAAACAATGCGCCAATCAGATTATATGGAGATGCTTGCCCGAAGAAGAATGCCATAGCATCCTATTTCACTGTCATTCATCACCATGTAGAGGTCATTTTGGAGGAGCACGAACGGCTGCAAAGGTCCTTCAAGCCGACTTCTACTGGCCATCACTTTTCAAAGATGCCCACGAGTTTTGTAAAACTTGTGATAGATGTCAGAGGACGAGGAACATCTCCAGACGTAATGAAATGCCATTGCAAAATATTCTAGAAGTAGAGCTATTTGATGTATGGGGGATTGATTTCATGGGACCATTCCCTTCATCTTACGGTGATCTGTACATTTTTCTAGCAGTCGACTATGTGTCGAAATGGGTGGAAGTTGTTTCCACCCCCAAAGAATGACTCCAAGATTGTCTTGAAGTTCCTCCACAAGAACATATTCACGAGGTTCGGAGAACCTCGAGCCATCATCAGTGATGAAGGAACCCACTTTGACAACAAGCTTATTGCTAAAGCATTACATCAGTATGGGGTCCGGCACAAGATTGCTACGCCATATCATCCACAGACAAATGGACAAGATGAAGTTTCCAATAGAGAAATCAAGCAAATTCTAGAGAAAGTGGTCAACCCGAGAAGAAAAGATTGGTCCCCAAGACTGGACGAAGCACTCTGGGCTTACCAAACAGCCTTCAAAACACCTTTGGGCATGTCGCCTTTCAAGTTGGTCTATGGTAAAGCTTTCCATCTTCCTGTTGAGCTTGAGCACAAGGCGTTTTGGGCTCTTAAAAAGCTTAACATGGATGCTCAGTTGGCTGGTGAGAAAAGGTTGCTAGAGCTTAATGAGATGGAAGAATTTCGAGCCCATGCATATGAGAATACTAGGATTTATAAGGAAAAGACCAAGAAGTGGCATGACAAGCACAGTTTGCCACGGCATTTCTCGGAGGGCCAGCAAGTACTTCTCTACAACTCTAGGCTCAAAGTTTTTCCGGGAAAGCTCAAATCTAGGTGGTCGGGGCCATTCCAATTCCACAAGGACTACCCTCATGGTGATTTTGATATCAAGAAGCTGGATGATGATACAATATTTAAGGTCAATGGTCAGCGCTTGAAGGCATACAATAGAGCGACCATCTTCCGAGACAAGTCACATTTGGATCTCGTGGATCCTTAAGAGTTTGCTTCTCTACCCTATCTCCATTATGCTATAGCATGTTCATAAATAATTTAGTTCTCGTAGTTGCTTTAAGTTTGTTTTCCTTTTTTATTTTATTTGTCTTTACTTGTGATCATCGTACAATCCCTATGACCGTACTGAACCAGGTACAAAGGTGGCAGGACCTAAAAGACCATTGGTATGGTTGGAAGAGGAGAGTGGTGTGCAAAAGGAAAAAGTTTTGTTTATATCCATTTAAGGGAAGTTGAAAATCGACAAGGAGATAGTCCTATGTCTAAGGAAAGAGGTGATCCAAAAAGAGAAAAAAGGGGGGAGAATATTCATTTATTTAATACAAGAAAAAACCCTAACCACTTAAAACCTACTTTCTCTCCCCAACTTTTCCCTATCACGCATTAAAAACCCCTTTCTCTTTCCTCTGACACTGCGCCGACAACCATCCTCATCACCTTTTTTCCCATTAATTGTGTCAGTTTTTAGCCATTTCCCCATTCGCTTCAACTCCCCACGCTTTCAAAATCCTTTTACCAACTTCTCACTCCACTCCTTCTTCTCCAACACTTCATCTTCCATCTTTTTCTTTTATTCTTTTCTCCCTAACTTCGACCCAAAACCAGACTTTTCCCATTTTTCATCTCGTTTTTCTTCTCCCTTAAGGGTACAAAGTAACATGGTGCGATGCAAGAATGTCTTTGGAACCACTTCGAGTTCCCAAAAATAGCTCGTGGTTGAAATCAAGAAATTTACAGACGAAGCGGCAAAGGACCGATGGGGGCAACTCAAAGACCGAAAGATGCTTCCTGAACAAGGGTTCCACTTCCCTACTGATGGGGAAGAAAACTTCGACCAGGGTGTGCTTGATGTTATAGCAAAGCACAAGTGGAGAACCATGGTCGCTCACCCTGGAGATATATGCGTTCCCCTTGTGCAGGAAATCTATGCGCACCTCACCAGTCCCACACAATCGACTGTTTACGTCCGGGGCGAACAAGTAAAGTTTACTACCGCAGTAGTAAACAAGTATTTTGGGTTGAAAAATGCAGTAGACCACCACCAGATGCTACAACATCTCGCCCACAGCGCCGCATCAAACGTACGGCTGGACGCACCAGGATCGCCCCAGCCACTGAGTCCGACTTCTCTGACGATAATGATGCAGTTGAAGAACCCACCCCAGCAGCTGGGCATGAAGATCACTCCATCAATGACACCAGCGCCGAGTCAACTCTACACCCATGAGGTACACATTTTTTTATTTTTTCATTACATTTCATTTCATGTAGTTTAATTCATTCATGCATTGAGGACAATGCATTCTCTAAGTTTGGGGGTGTTAGTGTTTGATGTTAGTATTTTTAAGTTTGCTCTAACATATGCATTAGTAGTAGAGAACAAAATTTATGCTATGGCATTCTGTTTAGTTCAAAGATAGCCTGTGAATAAGTTTATCATGCCTAATGACGAATATTGATAGGATTGGATTTAATAGAATGATATACAACTAGTTGAGATTTATAGAATTGACTTAGGGTTTGGAATAATAATCGTAAAAAAATTACACAATTGCTTTCTCTCTATGCTTAAAATGGTTAGAAAAATTTCTAAGGAAGAACTCTAGTAAACCCTAGCATGGAAACTCTAACAAACTTAATTCAAATAGCTCGGGGATGAGAGGTATGCTCCCTGCTCATCTAGAGTTAAGGACGGTAGGTGTGATGAGCTGACACCCTTTGTAGCAGTCCCCCTTTTGAATTTTAGGAAGTCTGAACACTATGAGTAAAACTAGAGGGACCATAGCTAAGGCATGACGAGAGAGCTTCCTTGAAAATTTTTCTTAAGTGAATTAAGCATAGGCTGAGAGAAATTTCGCACACACACACATGCATCCTAGCCCTAAGAAAAATTCTTAAAAATCTCATGTGTAGTTGTTCTTAACAACTATCTGTAGCTTTCCGAAGGCTGAAGCTTTGCCATAGTAATTCTTTGGGTTAAATCTTTGCCATAGTATTTCTTTTGTTTTGTTCTACTTATTGCTTGAGGAAGAGAAATAGCTTAAGCTTGGGGTGTGATAACTGTGTAAATATCCTTGTTTTCATACCTTTTTGCCTTAGCAATTGCTTGCTCTTAAGTTCATGTCATAGCACTTAGGTTGCATTTTAGTTCATTTGGGTGCAGTTTTATCTTTTGGTGGTAGAAAGGTGCTACTTGAGAAGGGTGGTTTGGTTGTGTGATGTGCAGGACGCATGAATACAGAGTGCAGGAAAGCAGGAGAGCTGGGAAATGCTATAGCATTTGAGAACTGAAGGAACTGGCTGACACGCGAGCTGCAGAAAACACGTGAAGTGCAGAAAAGACAGATCTGACATGTGCAGCCGCTAGTACCACCCGCAGATTGTCCTCCTTGTCTCCTTGGGCAGAGCATTGTCGATGGATATTCCTTGGGATCACCAAAGGAATCTTTAGGGCGCCAAACCTTAGGAGCCTTCACTATATAAAGGGTGCAATTCCCTCATTTAGAAGGAGGCAGAAAAAAGGCGATAAGCAAGGCTAGGGTTGGAGAGAGAAAGGCAGTTCTTCCCTTCTTTTTCCTCAACTTGGTGTCCTCCACCGTTGAAGCTCCAAAAGTGGTCTCGCCGGCCTCAAGAGAGGTGGCGGGCCTAAGACAGTTCGTGGCAGTCCATGGCGGATTGAGAGTTCTTCTTCCCTTCAGTTTGCTTTAGCATTTCTTTATTTCATTTGGAAATGGTTATAATGTTTGATGATACGTTGAATGTTCACCCAGTCATGAACTGATTTTAGGTGGCTTGGGTTTGATGGATGATTTTTATTTAAGTGTTTTTAATGCACGCCTATGATTTTCAACTTTAATCGTTGTCTATGCTTTGCTTATGTGCTTTCATTTCCTTAAGGTTGTAAGAGCCTTCGAGAGTTTGTCGTTCCTTATGTGTAGAATCAGGTTGGTAATCGAGAGAGCTAACCTTAGATCCCTATAAGCAATGGAGTTGGCTGCTGAGAGGCACAATTCTAACCTGCCTTAGAGATAAGTGATAGGTTTCAACGGCTAAGAAGGGTAGTACTTGAGGGGTTGGGGAGTGTTAAGGGTTTACGCCGAGAGGTATTACCGTAGCATTTATGTCTCTCATTCTCCTGGCTAGAGTTAGTTTAGGGGCATCCTTAGTAAATCCTGCCGAGCATAGAAGATGGTTGAAGACCTTAGATTGGGTTAAGAGGCTTAGTTTAGTTGTCAACCAAACCCAGCCAGTCATTCCATAGAGAGTTTCACACACGAGAGAGGACCTGTTTGTCATCTGATTCACCTCAACACTATTTACTCTTTTTGCTACAACATTTCTAATTACTGCTTTGATTGCTCAGCATTACCGACTGCAAACACAATTTACACTGCATTATACATAAACCGTGCACACCTCCAATCCATGTGGAGATGATACTCAATGACACACTTTACTACTTGTTCGACGTGTATACTTGCATTACTTGCGTATCATTTTAGTACACCTTAGTACGCAAAACAGCACGTCTTTTGGGTATACACTGATAAAAGAAAAAGTAAAATAAAAATAAAAACAAAACAAGTAAAAACTTAAAAACAATTAAATCCGTTGCAATCCCCGAAAATGACCCCAAAAACTTGTAGACTCTCGGCGTGGATAAATAAATGTTGGCAATAGGGCGTAAAGTATATTGGAAATGTATGAAAACAGTGTAGAGTAAAGTCTATTACGAGCAAGTATACACGGTCTGCAAGTAATACATCAGTTAAGTTGAGTTATCAATCCCACATGGATTACGTTCAAGGGTTTAATTGCTTAGCCAAGTACTTGGTTTGTGAAAAGATTGTTTTAATTGGAGGTGATTTTGAAATGTCTAATAAGAAAAGAAATAAAATAAAATAAAGTTGAAGGCAAGGAAAATGTCTTAGCAAATGATGAGCGTTGGCAATGAGTGCCTGGTTTTCACGCTATTTATGCCATGCTAGCCTTCAATAAATCATGTATTGGCATTGTTTTCCGAGCAGATTCAAAGGTAGCAATACATCTCTCGATGGTATTACCCTAAATCAATTACGAAAAAACCCTTATATGTCTATAATGAATGTTTCTACATAAATCAATTCGATTTAGTTTCAATCTTTACTCCAAAGGGGTAGATTTCACTCCCGAAGTAAGTTCATCTACTTGGACATCTTCTTTCGAAGCATCTTTCCTTTGTATCTAGCAATCAATTTTTCCCACCCAAGTCAGTTATGATATTGAGTTGCAATAAGCCAACTATGCCAGCTGTCGCTTGGCATAATATTTAAAGAGATAGTGCCCGCGATTGTGTGGCAACACACTTAAAAATGAAGAACATTCCATATAGGAAAACAGTGACGAGGCAGTGTTGATTTATTAAAAGCTAATCATTAAAAATAGTGTTCAAACGTAAACACCCCTCACCAACTATTAAATCAGTTCATGGTGAGGGTATCAACCAAAAACCATAATCGTTTTCAACATCCATCATCATTAAAACTAAGAAAAGGAAAATAACAACAAAGAGGATGGGCTAGAAGAGGGTCTGTCGATGCAGCTCTTCACGACTAGGCTCTCGATTGTTTCTCATTTATCGCTGATCACTCTCCTCTATTCTCCACCACCGTCTCCCCTTTTTCTCGTTTTGCTTTGATCATGATTAAATATGACTTCATGGATAGCCTAGGATTATCTTGAATTTGAATTTGAACGTGCAAGGATAAGGTGGACGATCATCTTATCCGGCGTTTGAATCCTAAGGCTGATCAGGTTAGGGTTGACGTCATCGTGCCAATACTCCTCCAGTATCAAAGCTTGGCATGGTACTACCAACCGTGCTTGGCACTACTCGTCCCCTATTTTCTTAGAGATTGATATGGTCCCTATTTTTCTACAGCCTGATATGGTCCTATTTTTTCGAAGTCAACATCTACTTGGCATGACATCAAGTTCTCTTCTCCGCCGTCCGGTGCTTGGCATTAAAGGTCCTTTTTCACCAACAGCAACTCGACATCCTCCTTGGTTTCGTCACCTGCTCCTGCTTCGCCAACTGTCGTGCCATCAGCTATGCTAACCTGCAAAAAGGTGCCAAAAACAACCCCTTCACAATGGCATAACACCAAATCCTAACTCTTAATGCAAATACATGGTTCCTAAGGCAAAATGCAACTAAATGTACTTAAAAGACAAGTAAAAGCATGTGAAATTGGTATATAAATCAGTACTTTTGGGGCGTCAACAACATCTTTGGAGTTTTCCCTTCCTTTAGTTGCTTTGATGTTCATTTCCTTTATTTATATGGGTTGTTACGAATGATGATGGATGATATTTGCCCAGCTATGAACTGATTTTAAGTGGCTTGGTCTTGTTTAGGTTTTTATGTTTTAAACTTATTTGAATGTTAAAGTTGCTTTCTTGTTCATTTCATGCTTTGTCCATTGTTCTTTTATGCCCTAAGCTTGTAAGAGCTTTTGAGAGTTAGCCTTAGCCTAGGTGTTAGATAACTTAATATTCGAGAGAGTTAGGCTTAGATCCTCGTGGACAATAGGGGTTTGATGCTAAGAGGCAGAACCCTAACTCACCTTAGAGATAAAGATGGAGTTTCAACGACTAAAATGAGTAGAACTTCATCGACAAGTAGCTTGCTAGGGTTCACGCTGAGAGGTATTACCATAGCATTCTAGATGTCAGGTTTCTTGCTAGAGATAGTCTAGAAACACCTAAGTAAACTCTGTCGAGCATGTTGTGGGTAAAGTAGTACTAGACATTCTTTAGGTTTAGACATATAAGTCCTTAGCAAACCCATCCTATCATTCTATTAGAGACCGGCGTACACGTGAGAGGACCTTTGAAGTATCCTTGTTTTAGTTCAACTTTATTTTAGTTGTTTTCTATCACATTTCTTGCCTTGTTCTCATTTGCTATTTCATTTATATTTTAGTCTTTGTTTGTGTGCTTAAACTTAACTTAAATTACCTCCAATCCATGTGGAGACGATACTCACTCATCACTTTACTACTTGCTCGATGTGTATACTTGCACTATTTGTGTATCATTTATAGTACATCCTTACACGCAACACCTTATGTGGACTGAAAGGAGGTATTTTTCTACATAACCATTAATGTGGGATAGTTTTCTAATTATTTCCCTAAATGGGAATATTCCCTTAATTTCGTCAAGTGTATATCTATATTTATTTAATTTTAAATATTGATTAGAAAGAATATAGTTTTTTAATAGTCTAACAGTGATTTACAGGTTAATATATGTTCATATTAAATTTTAACCTTTTGACAATATACATACACATTGCAAATAAAGTCGATAGATGGACATAGTCTGTTTTTACGTGACCACTAGTTGGATTCTAAAAAGAATATAGTTACCCTTAATTAAAAGTGTTTGAAAGGTTATTTAAGGGATGTTTACCTTTATTTTTAAAAATATTTTAAAGTCAAATGTACTTAACAATGTTAAATGGAAAATACTTTGATGCACAAGCTGTGTAAACTTTAGTTTACACAAGCCCTTTAATTTTAGGGTTTAGGGTTTAGGGTTTTATGTTAGGGTTTAGGGGTTTAGTATGTAGGGTATATAATTTAAGGTTTATGGTTAGAATTTAGAGTTTAGAGTTTAGGGCTTAGGGTTTAGGGTTTAGGTTGCTAGGGTTTGTGATTTAGATTTTAAATTTTATAAAAGGATTGTGTAAAAAAAATTTACACAGCTTGTGCATCAAAATAAAACCCATGTTAAATAGATAATTTTTTAGACTAAAAGTACAAGTACTAAAAAGAATATTATTATTATTTAGGTTATTCGCATCATCAATTTTATATTTTTTTTGATATATTACATGTTCATTTTATGGTTCATGTACGAGATTCGTATTTTTTATTTTTAACAATATCATCTCGAATGTTCGAACTCGATCCTCTTCTTTTGAGTACAATGTGTCTTGCCATTGCACCATATCATTTTTACATTTTAAAAAAATAATGTTTAATATATATATATATATTATCTATTTAAATTTTTTTATCATAATACTAAACACATAAATCTTAAAGAAACAATTTCAAAAATTATTTTTTAAAAACATGATCTATTTTTCCAAAACCAATATCTAAATTAAGAAAAAACTTTGATACAAAAGCTTGTTTACATAATTTTTAAAATTTAGGGCCCATGAAATTAGTTTGGATTTGGAGATTTAAGTTATTGAGTTTAGAGTTTAGGAACTAGGGTTTTAAGTTTAGGATTTAAGATTTTAGGGTTACAAATTTAGTTTTAATTTCAATGAAGGATTGTGTAATTTTTTTCACATGTTGTGTATCAAAATATAACATTTTTAATATATACATATATATTATAATATTGTAATCACCTTAAAACTATTAAAATGGATTATTATTTCATACACAGGCGGTGAAAACTTTTTGTTTCCACAAGCACCTTAATTTTAGAATTTAGGGTTTATAGTTTATGGGTTTTAGTGTAGGGTTTAAAATTTAGGGTTCATGTTTAGAATTTAAGATTTATGGTTAAAATTTAGAGTTTAAGATTAGGTTTAGGTTTTAGGGGTAATATGGTTAGAGATTTAAGTTTTAACCCTAAACCCAAAATTCTATCAACGACTCCGTAATTTAAAACTACTACACTTAAACCCGTAAGCCCTAAAACAACACAAACGCTTGTGCATGTAATAATTACTCTTCAAAAAATATAGACATGAAGTCAAAAATGCCCCTAACATTTGGACTGAATAGTTATTCTGACCCACATTTTTTTAAAGTAATTTAACCCTTAAAATTTCATTTTAGGTCAAAATAGTCCCTCTACGAATGAAAACTAATAGTTAACTAACGGTAAACAATTTGAAATAACTTAACAAAATTACACGTCAACAGAAAAAGTAATTTTATATTTTATATAATTGTATAAAATTATTTTGACTGATGTGACATTTTTTAAGAACACTTTTGTCTATATGACATTATCATATCAGTGTGCATTGCTATGCCATTTTAAGTCATTTATAATTAGTTGACGAACAATTTTCATCCGTAAAAAAATATTTTAATCAAGATAAAACGTTAAAAACTAAATTTTGCTTTTAAAAAATAAAAACCAAAGTAACAATGTTATGAAATTTTCTGGCTTTATACGAAACATATAACTTTTGAACTAATCTTAAATCTTAAAATAAGAAATTATTGTAAAGGGGAGAAAAAAGAATAGGAATCTTCATCTTAATTGACAGGTTGCTGATGGTGGACGTGGTAGCCTACATTCAATTTTGTCCGAATTTATTTATTGATTGATTCCCATTAACAAAAGTATTACCATAAGTGGACGTTTTATTTCTCACATCACTCACTCCCTCCTCTCCTGCTCTCCTCTGGCCTTTTGCTTCTTTACATGTTTTTGTCTTTGTTTTAGATAATAAAGAGAAGAAAGAAAATGGTGCCCAACGGCCTCCTTCGATCAACTCTCAGAACTCAGGTTCTAGTTTTGTAATAGCCACCTACTTTTTTTCTTTTCTTTTTCCTTTTGGTCTACTGTTTGATCGACCCTTTGTTCAAATAAAACAGGCAAACTTCATGTTTTCTCTTGCATGTTCGGATCATGACAGGATAACCCTTTTTTCGCTTCTCCCGATTCAACGAAAAACTTGTAGATTCTCATGTTTCATTTTTTTTTGCTGAGAAATGTTGGTAGAAGGAACAAGCTTAATTGTTAGTATTTTCTTTCATTATGTTGTTGACTTATTGTGATGATTTGTTGGACTTTGTGCACTGTTTCCGGCTTTTATGGATCACTTGATGCTGTCAAGAGTTAGTGGATATCATCTTTTAAACTTTTTGGAATTTAAAATTACAGTAACTTTCTTGTTTGTTATGGATCCACTCTGTTTGTAAAAAATGTTAAAAGTGAGTCTGATGGGATGTACTGGGGAAATTATGAAGTGGAATCTACAGTACCGAGTGATAAATGTTTTGGTGTACTGAATCTACTGCCTATTTTTCAAGATCCAACTTCATTGGCTATGATTTTAGGTTCTGCTTGGCTTCTGAGAAAATACTGAGCTTCATAAGAGTTATTCCTGGTCAACATAGTCATGTCTTGTTTATGATCCATTAATGTGAAACCCCTTTCTCTGAAATCTGAATGATCACAATACAACATAGAATAGGGAAAAAAAGGTTTGCAATAGAATTTCTGAAGAGTTGGATGATTTCTAAACTTTCCATCTAGTTACTGATCCTTTATACTGAAGAAGAACAGAAAAATCGGAAGTGGGGGTATCATTTTTGGGTCGGACCGTGGCTACCATTATTGAAAGTAGCAGGAGCTAATAGCAGATTGAGGTTTAGGCCTGACTTGGGTCATTTTAGATATAATCCCAATTTAGTGGAGCAACACTCGCTTGATTTCCCTTTTTCCTTTACTTTTTTTTTTTTGTATTGATTTTGCAAACACCTGTATTTATTTTATTTCTCCCTTCCCATTTACAGCTTGGTTCCTACATAAAAAATGCTGCTGCATACAGAATTTCTATGGACCACCCACTCAAGGGTTCATTGTTGGCAAGATTATATAGTACTGAAACATCTTTGCAGAAAGAAGATTCAGATTTTAAGGATAGTAAAGGGTATGTATATTTCAAGTATCAGTAACTCGTATTCAAATCTTTGTCCATGTTCGCCTCATCTCATATAGTAGTGTACCTCACTTGTCTGTGCTGTTACTCATATTGTGGATACCTTAGTTTATGCATATAGAAATGAATTATGGAGATGTAACTTGATTATTATTCTTTTAAATAAATGCATTTAATGTCTGACAGTTTATATTTGAAGGTGCATATACTATATTGATGCATATAGGGTATGGATTAATGTATCTCCTTTATCTCAGGTTTAAGGGGCATGATATGCTGGCTCCATTTACAGCAGGGTGGCAGACCACTGACGGAAAGCCCCTGGTTATTGAAAGGTCTGAGGTATGAGTCTAAGGTGTCATTCTTTTACTTGCTCAAAATTGCTTAGGTGAATGAACTCACCTCAAGAAATGCCTTTTCATTTTTTTTTCTAAAGTTACTCTTCGTTCCTGCTGTGATAACAATGTGAAATTGATCTTGCACAGGGAAGCTATGTTTATGATGCCAATGGGAAAAAGTATCTGGATGCTCTTGCTGGTTTATGGTGTACAGCTTTAGGTATTGATGATGTCTTATTGTTTTAAAACAATCTCCCGGCTCTTCCTCTGTTGTTTTCTTTGCATTATCTTCCTCATTCAATATTCTCTACATTTCCCTTTTTCCTACCCCCATCTTGTCTTATACTAATATTGAAGAACTTGATTTTTAACTCGACTTACTGGCTACAAGTAACCTTAGTGCTAGTAATATAATTTCTAGCACTGTGGGTTTTTTTAATAAAATTATTGCTCTCAAAGTTTGTTCGCTCCAATTTTGTTGCACTTGGTGTATACTATAATCTGTGATGACTATTCAGCGATGCAGTATATCATATATGCCTGCATGTTAAATATTTGTCACTTGCCCCTCTTAGAAAGTGCTGTATCTGGATCAAGCATTCTTTTTTATTCTTGCATGGGGAAACATTTGCAAATCACCACCACAAATTGAGTGAAAGCTTTTAACTTCTTAACAGCGTTCCCACTCTAGTATTATTGTTAAATAGGAGCTATGCCTTTTCTAAATGTCCACTGCATCTTCCTGTTTACCCCATGCATTTTGAGTCAACTGAAGAAATGGGCCTAAATGATATGATTTTATGGCAGAAGCATTTCATAAAGCCCCTTATGTTTGCTAAATTTTGCAGGAGGAAATGAGCCTCGACTTGTGGAAGCTGCCACTGCTCAATTGAATAAATTGCCATTTTACCATTCGTTTTGGAACCGTACGACAAAACCTTCACTGGTATTTAATCAATATTCTTAATCCCATGTTTCGATCCATCCAACGAATTTTTTTCCTTAGAATCATTATCTCTTATTTGGTTATGTTGTGTTCTGCGTTATATATATTGTTCATATCACCTTTTTATTGTTTATTAAAAACAAATTTAAAGAGAGAAAATATGGATCTTACAGGATCTTGCTAAGGATCTTCTTGAAACTTTTACCTCAAGCAAAATGGCAAAAGTCTTCTTTACAAACAGTGGATCCGAAGCAAATGATACTCAGGTTTTTTTAGTAAATTATCAGTATTTTAAATTGTCTTTTCAGGCATTCATATCAGTAATGGACATATCTTGGTGATACGTATAAACTGAAAAGGTGGTGAAGTTAGTCCTTGCAGATGTTTGACTTTCTGCATTATTTATATGTAGGTGAAGCTCGTTTGGTATTATAATAATGCACTTGGAAGACCAAATAAGAAGAAATTTATTGCTCGAGAAAAATCGTAAAATTCAACTACTCAATTGATATTGTTCTTCTTTGCTTCTCCTTGTGCTATTTCTTGAATACTTACCATTCCTTTTCTTTTTCTATATATCTCCAGATACCATGGTTCAACTTTGATATCAGCTAGTCTTTCTGGGTAAAATTTATTTTTTGTCAAAATTTTTATACTTTGTTGCTTGATATCGAGTTCTTAACAATTATATTGCCATTACAGACTTCCTGCTTTACATCAAAAGTTTGACCTTCCAGCTCCATTCGTCTTGCATACCGACTGCCCTCATTATTGGCGCTATCATCTAGAAGGTTTTCAATTTCACCAATATTTTCTGTGATATACTTTTGAACGTTCAAAGTAACAAGCATCTTTTATTCATGTCTCAGGTGAGACGGAAGAGGAGTTCTCAACCAGATTAGCCAACAATTTAGAAAATCTTATTTTGAAAGAGGGTCCAGAAACGGTAATGTCAGCTGATATGTTTTAACATGAAATGGGAATCCTTTTGCAACTTGAGGGGTTTATTTGTACAGCTGACCTAGCAAGTTTGTTTATCTTAGATTGCTGCATTTATCGCCGAGCCTGTGATGGGAGCAGGAGGTGTAATACCTCCTCCTGCTACTTATTTTGAGAAGGTGAGCTTTTATTAGCTAATTAAAGTTTTAAATAACTTGTTTTGCTTTATATGCCCAATAGCATTTTAACATGGTTCTCCTGATTTACTAAAACTCAAATCGGCATGGTAGCACAACATAGTTTGTTGCGTACAAAAGCATTAGCAATTTACTGCAATTTTTCATTTTTTCTGCTACGGTGTCTTTAAAAAATTCTCTGCAGTTTTTACTGATGTAGCATTTCAAATATCATGCAGATACAAGCTGTTGTGAAAAAATACGACATACTTTTTATCGCGGATGAGGTACTCGGCTATCTCTTTGTCCATATTGATATTGCTGTCAATGCTTTTAGAAATATTTCCATTATTTGTTTTTAAGCATGCTTTTGTTCTTGCTTTAGGTTATTTGTGCATTTGGAAGGCTTGGGACGATGTTTGGGTGTGACAAGTACAATATTAAACCAGATCTTGTTTCTGTAGCAAAGGTGAAGTTGTAATAATATATTCGAGTATAAAATAGGCTTCAACCGTGAGATAATTCTCATCTTTTGGCATATGCTGGTATTGTGCTCTGCAGGCCCTTTCTTCTGCATATATGCCCATTGGAGCAGTCATGGTGAGCCCTGAAGTTTCAGAAGTCATTTATTCTCAAAGCAACAAACTTGGTATGGAATATTACTCATAGATGACGAGTGCATATTCATTTTCTCAGTGCCTCATCTAATTTCTGCTCATTTCAGGTACTTTCTCTCATGGATTCACCTACTCTGGACACCCTGTATCCTGTGCTGTTGCAATTGAAGCACTCAAGCTCTACAAGTGTGTTTCTATCCCACCTCTAAATAGAAAAAATAACTTACTTCCAACATGTCTAGATTGCAAGCAGAAAAGTTTCTCTATAGCTGTTATTTCATGGAGTAGTTGAATTCCATGGCAGTATCTTGGACTAGTTTTGGGTTGAAACATCTAGCTGTCTCAGAAGCCACTTGACCTCGCCCTAGGAAAAAATAAAAATAGGTTAAATCTTCATGTTATCTTGAAAGGCACATAACTAACCCAAATAATAACCAAAGTATGCCATAATGAAAATGTTACCAAGCTTATTTCGTCTGGTTGTATATGGTTAAACGGTTGTTTTAGATAAATCTGTTTTATGGTTCATTTTTCAGCTATACATTCGTTATTTAATCAATTAACCTGGAAAACGTTGTTGAGTTAATTTGCATACTGCGTGCAATACTTAGGGAAGTATATTTCACATCCTTGCAGGGAGAGAAACATTGTTGAGAAAGTGAATAGCATTTCACCGAGGTTTCAAGATGGTATAAAATCCTTTTCCGACAGTCCTATTGTTGGAGAGGTACGTTCTGCATTTGAATTTGAGGTAATCACTATTCAGTAAGCACGAGACATGAAATTGTTATCTTTCACTGATTCTGCAGATCAGAGGTACTGGTTTGATTCTTGGTACTGAGTTTACAGACAACAAGTCACCTAATGATCCGTTCCCTTCTGAATGGGGTAAGTTCCACTTTCTACTTCCTATTTCTCTTTGAGAGAAAACTAATCATCTGTCTGCATGATAGGGGATTTGAGTTGCTTTCTTTTTATGTAAAGGCAATTGAGTGACGGATGTTATATTTTGTTACTCCATAGGAATTGGTGCATATTTTGGAGCACAATGCGAGAAGGAAGGGTTGTTAATACGTGTTGCAGGTGACAATATAATGATGTCTCCACCATTTATAATTACTCCTCAAGAGATCGATGAAGTAAGTCTAAGGATGTTAGCTCTATCTGCTGAATTATCTATAAATATGCACGTAGTTCGTTTCCCTTCTCAAGCTTTCATCGCCCCTTGCGGAAATTTTCTACTTAAATTTATTCCTATGTTTCTCTTGGTTGACATACTGGAAATAGCAGTTCTAGTTGTTGTTGAGCAGAGTTGTAATATAATAAATAAATAATATTCCTGGACTCATTACTATCTGCAGTTAATAAGCAAATACGGGAAAGCGTTGAAGGCTACTGAGGAGAGGGTGAAGGAACTCAAGTCCCAGCAGAAGAAACAGTGAAGAGCTTTTGTTGATGATGGTGAAAAGTGTAATGCTGCCTCATGTGAACTGAAAGCTATTCTGATAAGTCAAGAAGTTAATACTCATCACATATCTGTAAAGATATTTGGTGCCTTAATAAAGCAAATGTTTTTGTTTCTTGTTTTTCACCTGCATTTTGTTTGTTTGTTTTGCTTGTGACTAGGAAAATGAATTCTGAAAAATGAATTACATTGTTTAGAAAATAGTTTTTTGGGGAAAAATCAGTGTTTGAATAATGCAGTGTAAAATATTTTCCCTTGTTTGATCATTTTTTAAAAACATTTTTTAGAATTTGTTTTTAGGGAAACCAACCCATTACAATTTTTTTTGATTTTTTTATTTTTTATTTCTATTGAGTTAAATAAAATTATATTTTACAAAATTATAATGTTTTATAAATATATCAAATTAAAATTTATAAATAATATGAATAGTTTATGTTGATCCTGTTATAAATATATTGTTTTGAGTTTAAACTCTTGGTGATATTTTTTTATTAGCATTTTTAACATTATATTTGAACTTCTAGTTAATATTATAATTCAATTGAATTAAGGTAAAAGTTCACAAACAGTCATTGAACTTTGCTAAATTATTCAATTTGGTACCAATTTTTTAGTTGTTTCAATATTACCATTAAATTTTAATTTTGCTTCGAATTGGGCACTGAGCCGTTAGGGGGTGTTAAAATGGTGATGTGGTAGTTAAGAAAATTGTATAATAACATATTTAGTCTTTACGTTTGTACTAATCCTAATTTGAAACAAATTAATAAATTGGGTAAAGTACACAAATGGTCACTAAACTATCTCAAAAAATATAAAATGATCATCAAACTTTCAAAAATTACATAATGAGCATTAAATTTTAGATTTTGTTACAAAATGGTCACTAAGTTGTTAACTGGATGACATGCCAGTTACAAAAATTTGTATAACAACACATTTAATCCTCAACATTTATACATTCAATCAATTTAGACATCGATAATGAGGGTCAAATTAGGACTAAATTAATTGAATATGTAAATACAGAGGATTAAATATGTTATTATTCAAATTTTGTAACTGTCATGTCATTCACTTAACGATAGTTAACGGCCCAGTGACTATTTTGTAATAAAAATTAAAGTTTAGTGCCCATTATGTAACTTTTGAAAGTTAGGTGAATATTTTATATTTTTAAGGATAGTTTAGTAACCATTTAGATACTTTACCCTAATAAATTTAACCATAGTTATTTACATATTATTTCAAAATGACCAAATTATTTAATAATCAGGGTCCCCTGTCTCCACTCTCCAACACTAATCACCACCATCCCTGAATCTTTCCAAACTTTGAATGTTTATTATGTTGATTGTTGCGCAGAGAAATCAAAAAAACTAAAGACGAGAAGAAAGCTGAAGTTGCAACAAAGCAACAAAAGACCTAAGGCAAGGGTAATGTTACGAGCCTATTTGTGTCGTTTAGTAATAATTTAATACACTGTTGTTTTACTTTGTGAGTTTAAATCCCAAAATTTGTAGGGTTTTTACACTCGGAAAAATGAAATGAATTAAAATTGTTTAGCCTCTCTTTGTCAATAGTCTTCTTCTTCCTCACCTCAATATATTTCTTCTGCAACGTCTTTCTATTTTTTATTGTGTGTGTTACAAGGGTATCAGAGGTCACGATCCTCGGATATGGGTAAAATCGATTTAGGTGAAGGCGCCAAAACGCGTAGTCAAACGGCGACGGATTTCATTGCCCTTCAAAGAGACGTTCAAGCTTTAGACAGCCGCGTTCAATCCTTAGAATCTACCATTGAAACTCGTTTAGAGAAACCGAGCTCTCATTTTGACTCCAGTTTCAACGATAGAATCTCAACCATAGAAGATAAGTTTCAATCTCAGCTTCAAGGATTTGAATCTACTCTTTAGTAATTTTTTTGGGAGAATAAGAATGTGGTTGGCTCTCCGAATTCAACAGCTCCATTGGTTGCTCCTTATCTCGGGCACCCCATCGTCACTATCGACATGCTCCCTAAAATTTATGATCCTCTTCCATTGTCGTCAATGGTTGAAGTTTTATCGGGCCTTTCGTTGCATGACGTTTTTAGCATAATGAGACTGTCAACTGAAGCTCGTGATCCAATAAAGGGCAAAGCTCCGACGCAACTAACAAATCCACTTACTAAAATTGCAACGGGTCAAGGGTCAGGATCTAGTGGCGTGAATCAAGGACTTCTGGGTCCACTGTCAGGGGCTGGGTCAGATGCTGGTAACGAGTTGGGGACTAACAATGGTCCAGGAACAGAGTTACCCATGCATTTTGGGTCATTAAGACCCTTAGATCCAGTTATATACTTTCGATCAGCTCAAACAGTCGGGTTAACTCATTTGATTCATGAATGATCGGGTCAACCCACCAGTTCAAGATACTTTTTACAACCCAGTTCAAACTAGCTCAACATTACAGATTGAATGTAACGCCTCGAGTTTAGAGCTGAGACATAATTTGATTAGTCAAGTCGAGTCTGGTTAAATTTAAATTGGAGAAAAATTAATTTTTAACACACTTAGAGTGTTTTAAAAGAGTAAAGGACAAAACAGGAATTTTTAATAAAAAAATAAGAAAAAGGGATTTCTGAAAGCCACCATCTTATCCAAATTGCTTTTCACGTTCAAAACCTCTCATAAACCCCATTTTACTATTCCATTGCCTCAAGATCTCAATCCAATTGATTTCTTCAAGGTAATTGATGTCTCACCTTAGTTTGATCATCCTTGAGTCATAAATGTTGAGATTTTTGCAAAACTTATGGTTTAAACATGTTTTGATTTTTAAAGTTTGGTTTAAAATGAAAGGAACTTTATGGGTTTTCGTTGGAGTTGACTATGGCTGAGTTTGAGTGTGTTTTAACTTTGTTTTATTGCTAAAATAACATGAAAATAATTGGTTGTTATAGGAAACCTGAAATAGGTATTGTGGGTGATTTTGGGAGTTAAAAATCTTAGTTTTTTGATGGATTTTGAGTCTAAATAACAGTTGAATGTTTGATAGCTTTGGGTTGATGTTTTAAAATGTTAAAAGGTAAATTTTTAATGATAAATTCGTTGGGTGTGACTGCAAGTAGTTTGGAACTGATTTGATATGTATCGGGTGAAATTTGAGGCTTGAATCGATTAATCTCTCCAATCTTCCTCAGAGAACAAGCATTCAACTCAAGGGCGTTGGCCAGCTTCAGGAATTGATTAATTCTGCTGTTTCTGAGAAGAAAATAATTGCTTCTCTTACGTACACAATTAGAGAATTATCATATCAACATACTAAAGGCTTTAGAACTTCGATCTGAAGCTTAATCTCAAATTGTGGAAGCAGAAGCTCGTTTACATAAAGCTATTGCGAAACACACCAAGAAAGAATCAGAAACCATTGACCTGATTGAAAAGTTGAAAGTCCTCCTCCTCCCTCCCTCCCTCGCCCTCGCCCTCTCCCTCTCCCTCTCCCTCTCCCTCTCCCTCCCTCTAAATCGTTAAATGGGGTTATGGATAGCTCAAATTAACTCATTCCTCTCTCTTTTTCTAAATGATAATCTTCACATATTTACTGTTAATCTCATCCATTTGTTTCACTCATCCAACGGTCCAAAAAAACATGTAAAACTTAAAAGTTTTATACATATATTTTTTGTTTTATAGATCTCTTCAGTAATGGAGGAGAATAAACTGCTCAATAAAACCCATCAGGATACAAAGAACTTCAATCCGTAATAAAAAAAATGAAGAATCTCTGAGAGATATTAGAAATCTAAAGGATGAGATTGCAGAGTTCCAGGACTCAAACTCGTGGCAAAGAGCTTGAAGAACAGTTGGTGAAGCTTGAAACTCGATTGAAAGAAGAAGTATCGCACTCTGTTAAAAAGAAATAAGGAAAACTGACTTAAGTTTTTCCAAATTTGTTTGCAAATGATTAGCTCTAACCATTTTGCTTGTCACTCGTAGATTAACAATCTAAGACTGGCTGAATTAGAAGACCATGCACAAAATCTTGGTGATAGAGATTCTACCAACCAAGTGCTTCGATTTCAAAGAGATTTACAGCTCACAGGAATTTTCATAATGATGTGTTCGTCTGCAATTACTGTTTCATATCAAAAGCAATAATGAATTTAGATTAAGATTTCTCATCACTGTCATGTTTCAAATTATCAGTACCAAAGAATGGGGGTCTTTTTTTCAAATGTCAAATAAACAGGAAGAGGCAAATTCTAGGAAAGAGTTGGAATGAGAAGCGGTTTTAAACCGATGACTTGAAACAAAAAAAAAAAAAAAGGAAGCATTACTACTTGGGAAGATAAACTGCAAGTAACTGAAGCCATAGGGAAAGTCAGTTCATTTTTTACTCTCTTCTTGGCTCTTAAGGACCAGTTCTTTCATGTACACTTAGGCTGAGAAAACCATGAAAGAAAAGCCATGAGAACTGGAAAACCGATAGTTGCATGTGCACCACTATCAGTATATAACACTACTAAAGATCCTTTTGTGAAAATATAAAAATTTGCTGGTAACCCCAAAATCACAAATTGAAGGGTGATGGAAGTTCAGCTGAATCCAGGGATAGTGAAGGATTAACTTTAATAGCACCATCAAAAAGGAAGAGCAAGACTACCAAGTACCAAGGCACTCAATTATAAAAATGAAAAGCCCTAAAACAGTCTTTTAGGCAATTTCAAACAAGCATGGAAACACAATGAATCCATCCCGTAAGAATCCAACTAGCCTCGAGAGAATGAAAGAAACCAGAAATAAGTACCAACATACAAAGACCACATTCAACACAATGCTAACAAACTCCAGGTAGCACAAGAATCCAACGCTTACTTTCAACTAATACCTAGATGCTGAAGCACACAAATTTCTCAGGCAAGCAAATCGACTCCAACTCAGCAGCAATGGGCTTACAATTCAATTAACATCTTCCATCAATCTAAAGCAATCATAAATTTCTAAGAGAAATGAGTAAATAACTTAACATCATACAACAAAACAACCCAGAAACAGATTCAAATCCGACGTTAAAATGCAAAATGTTCAAAGCACTAGGTTGAACATCAAACTTTTTTCTTTTTTAAAAACCAGAACATAATACCAAAGAGATCCTCAGAATCTAAGCTTAGTAAAGAACCACCTGTTCTTTCCAGTCTTGAACCTTTCCTCAAACCTCTCCTTGGTTGCCTTGCAAGCAGCCACTTTCTTGTCATTGGTCTGAAGAGCGTCGACGGGAACCACGTCTTTCAAGTCCACGTCGAGGGTGTAGCGCGTGGGCATCAGATGCTGGTAATTCACGAGCTTGACGAAGCACTTGACGCGTGACTTCTTGGCTGTTTTCTTGGCGGAATCCTTGCGGATAACCTTGCTGGGGTACTTCTTTATCCCTGCAACCAAACAGTGGCCATAGGGGCGGTCACGTGTGCCTTCGTCGAAGGATTTCACGATCACGGCTTTGCGCCCGGCATATCGGCCTTGGAGGACAATCACGGCCTTGTTGGGTTTCAGAAACTTCACCATGGTTACGACAGCTGCTGCTTCTCTCCCCGCAAAATCCCCAAGTCGAGAAAGGGAAATAGGTGTATATATATTATGGATTAGTGAAGCCCTAGTATGTTTGAATTCTTGCTAGGGCTTTGAGCAGAAACTGGATTTTAATTCGGACTTTTCCGGTCCATAGCAGGCATTGGGTCGGGTCACAATCAATTATTTAAAAATGCCGAAATATCAAATTCGTATAAATACGTGAGAAAATATAAGACAATACAGCCTACAGGGGACGGGTTTTGGTAAGATAAGTTAAGGGACTATTTAAATTTTTCAAATTTTATGTTAGCATAAACTAAAATTTTGGAGATTTAATTAAAATTTTAAAAAACATAATTTTTAATGAGAAAATTTTAAATTTTAAAAGATGATATAATTAAAAAAATATTTAAAGAAATAAACTTAATGGAGATTTTAAAATTTTTGGAGCGGCCAATATAAATTTAAAAAAAAAATTGAAAACTCAAAAGTCAATGGTCCACTTCTGGCCGTCATCATGCTTCGCATCTGAGACAAGATGTATCAAATTGAAAAGTTTTATCAAAGTTTCTATAGTACCATCTTCTACCGTAACAGTATAAGAGAAAAATATTTCACGGGATGCAGACATGCAGTAAGTTTTTTTCAAGAGGTGGTTCAAGATTTAAGGTTAAAATTTACAAATAGTCATAAAATTTTAATAAATTCTTCAATTTAGTAACTAAACTATTAATTGTTTCATTGTGATCATTAAACTTTTAATTTTAATTCAAATTAGTCACTGAATTGTTTACTGCCCTATAAGGATGACATGGCGGATAACAAATTTTGTATAATAACACATTTAGTTCTCCAAATTTGCATATTCAATTAATTTAGTCTTAATTTTAAAAAATATTAATTTAACCCTCGTTATTTACACATTTTTTAAATTTGATTCTATATTTTTATTAGAAATGCTTATAAAGCATAATATACAATGTTAAAAAAAGAGAGAGAGGAAACTCAGGACATAATATACCATTCGTGTCAAGAAATTGAGTTTAGATGCAACTCAAGCATGCCAAAAGCTTAGTGGTTACAGCATTAGAGCAATTTATCATACATGTAAACTCGACACCTCGACGAATATAAGTTTACTAAAAACACCCAAATTATATTTAAATATAGAATTCAGACAGCATTCAATTGTTACATTTTCCACAGAAACCAAAATACAAAATGCATATTGCATAAACTAAACACCATTTATGGAGAAGTGAAGATTCAAAAACGGAATTCATTTAAATACTACATGCTTGATTTTACTCTAAATTTTACTAATTATGCCATAATTACTATCACATTTTGTTTATTTCATTCATTTTAAATTAATTATGACTTGGGTAAAATATACAAATCATCGTTGAACTTTGTTATCTGACCTATTTTGATCACTAAAATTTTAAAACGCCTAATTTACTCATTGAACTTTAAACATTGATTTTTTTCATCATTCTTCCGTTAACCTCCAACATTGTTATGAAAAAAAAAGTTTATTAAAAGAAACGTTAGTAAAGCAATAAAAATAAGGCAACTTACTCATTTAGTACCTAATCTATTACCGTCTTTCTATTTTGGCACTCCAACTACTTTTTTGGCAAAATGGCACATAATATTATATATTTGTTCTATTTTGATACCCTGACCGTTAAAAATTAACGGAGATGATGACATGGCTCATTTCTAATTGGTACAATAACAATTTTAGTCCCAAAGCTTATGCATTTCTATCAATTTGGTTCAAAATCTATCAATTTAATCATCATATTAAATTATTTGGGTTAAAACTCTATCAAGTGTGTAACTCTTATTTTTGAATTGTATTAATCTAGTCGTATGTTTAAACGTTTTAAATTTAAATTAAATTGGAGCTCCTTTGTAACGATTTAATCATTTTTCTATATTTTCAACTTTTGGATTTAAGGGTTTGGGCTTAAGACCTAAACGTGACATCCGAGTTTAGGGTATTACATGAATAGTTTCTCACGACATTTGACTTTGACTTGCGGTTCTTGATGGTCTTTCAATATCTTAATCTCCTTTTATGGTTTGTTTGCCGATGTAGTCATATTTTTTCGTATCTATTTTTTGTTCGAGTCTTTTGGTTGAGTTTTTAACATTTTCCATGTATGGTCCTTGTATGATTTAAAGTGACTAGTTTCTTGCGTCAATGTTATAGGAAAATGTCCAAACTATGTATTTAGTTTATGATGATATTTGTAAACTCTTATTATAATTTTGGATATTTTCTCTTTTTAATAAGACTAGCTGGTTCTATTCAAAAAAAAGTTTTATTTGAATAAAATAATATTATTCCCTTTAGTTTTGATTAACTATGTTTGTATTATGTAACTTAAACTTTTAGTTGTATTTGAATTATTTTAAATTGTATGATTTTGTAAAAAAAATATTCAAATTTGTTTCGAGTACCCTACGGGCCAACTTGCGGGTACTTGACTATTTTGGGTTCCCAATTTACAAATAAGAACATGAGTCAACTTTTTTACTACTTGAAGATACAGATACCGGATTATAAAAACACACCTAACAATGTGTGTCACACATTTTAAAATTTTCTTTTTTTTATCATAAAAGAGAGAACTTACATTACTAAACATAAGCCACCATACAACAGGAGAGGGTAGAACCGTACAAATGATACCACCACAAACAAACAAATATCCCAGAGATCAGAAACGAAAACTGCATAAACCTAGACCTAATAAAAACGACGAGATACACCACGGTTAAAAAGAAACCAATAGAAAACAACCGCCCTAGCCAAAGGACCAAATAGCCGTGTCCACCAACATCAGTGGAGAAATCTCGGCAAACATAAACTGTTAGAAATAGGTGGAAGAATTGTAAGACTTTTATAGAGAGGAAGAGAAATAGAATGTTATTACAAGAGTACAAAAATTGAATGATTTGTTCCATCACTAACAATCCTTTATATAGGCTTGTTAGTGGCTATTCAAAAAATTACATCTCTTCATTTTGCACCCTTTCATCATGCAAATGTTACATCTATTCATGATGAATGGTTGCATCCATTCATTAACATATGTTCATGAATAGTTGTACCATTTCATGAAAAGTTTAAATTATATATTTTTTCAACAGTACTCCCTCTTAATTTTAACTTTTCTTGATCACACCAAGGCTTTCACGCATTCTTTGAAAATCTTCAAACTTGAGAGGTTTTGTGAAAATGTCTGCAACTTGATCTTGAGTCTTTACAAACTTGAGCTCCACTTCCTTCTTGGCAATATGATCTCTAATAAAATGATATCGGGTGTCAATATGTTTACTTCGATCATGAAACACCGGATTCTTGGCAAGTGCTTGTGCAGACTTATTATCGATGCAAATTTTAGTAGGCCCTTCTTGTGGCAAGTGAAGTTCTTTAACTAATCTTTTAAGCCAAATAGCATGACACGTACAAGAAGTTGCTGCTACATATTCTGCCTCACATGTGGAAAGAGTCACAATGGGTTGCTTTTTTGAACTCCAAGAGATGCAACAATCTCCCAAGAAAAACACAAATCCATAGGTGCTTTTTCTATCATCTATGTCGCCGGCAAAATCACTATCACAAAATCCCATGAGTTGAAAGTCATGAGAAGAGGAGTAGAATAGCCCAAAGTCAATAGTACCCTTTAAGTAACGAAGAATTCTTTTAGCAGCCTTCATGTGAGTTGATGTAGAAGCTTTCATGTAGCGACTTACTACACCAACTGCAAATAGGATATCGGGTCTTGTACAAGTCAAGTATCTCAAACTTCCCACAAGACTTTTGAAGAGTGTTGAATCTTCCTTTATTCCATCATTGAACTTTGACAACTTTACTCCGCATTCCATTGGAGTATTAACAGGATTGCAATCGAGCATTTTGAATTTCTTCAACACTTCTTTTGCATAGCCCTTTTGTGAGATGAATATTCCATCCTCAGATTGTTCCACTTCTAGGCCCAAATAATAACACATTAGACCCACATCAGTCATCTCGAAAACAAGTGACATATCCTTCTTGAATTCTTCAATTAGGTTGTGATTGTTGCTTGTAAAAATCAAATCATCCACGTACAGACAAACTATCAAGATATCTCCACCATCTTTCACTTTAATATAAAGTGCATGTTCATGTAGGCAACGATCAAAACCTTTATCTTGAAAATACTTGTCGATGCGGCTGTACCATGCACGAGGCGCTTGCTTCAATCCATATAATGCCTTTTTCAACCTTAGACATTTATCTTCTTGCCCTTTGACTTTGTATCCAATGGGTTATTCAATGTAAATTTCCTCTTCTAAGAAACCATTAAGAAATGCTGATTTCATATCAAGTTGATGGATTTTCCACTTCTTTTGAGCCGCTAGAGAAATAATCAATCGAATAGTTTCAATTCGAGCAACTGGTGTAAAGACTTCATCATAATCGATCCCATGCTTCTGCTTATAGCCTTTAACAACAAGTCTTGCTTTGTATCTCCTCTTGCATTCTTCTTTTTCTTGAAAATCCACTTGACCCCAATAGCTTCATGTCCTTTTGGAAGTTCTGATAGCTCCCAAGTGTTGTTCTTCTCAATTGATTTTATTTCTTCATCCATAGCTAGTCTTCAACTCTCATCTTTCACTGCATCACCGAAGTTAAGTGGCTCGTTATCTATAAATATACAAAACAAGTTATTGATAGCTTCAGTGGAGCGGTACAAATCTTCGACACTTCTGAATTTATGTGGCGTTTCACTTGAGCTTTCTCCAGAGCTAGAGCTTTCTTCAAAACTTTCATGGACCGGAGCAGGTGAAGGGGGAGGAGTCATGTCTTGTTGAGGAGTCATGTCTGGTAGATGGTTCATTACTTGTGTTGGAGTCAGATCTTGTTCTTCCACAAAGTATGGAAAGAAATCATAAGATTGTTCTTCTTGTGCTTCTCAATTCCAACTTGCTTGTTCATCGAACTTAACATCACGACTTATGATAATCCTTCCATTGCTTGGATTGTACAACTTGTAGCCTTTGGAGTTTGAATCATAGCCAATGAAAACATATTTAGAACTCCGATCATCAAGCTTTAATCTACCTTGGTCAGGTACATGTGCATAGGCAATGCTTCCAAACACCCGGATATGTCTTACACTTGGCTTTCTTCCGCTCCAAGCTTCTTGAGGAGTTACATTATCCACATTCTTTGTTGGTGAGCGATTGGATAGATAAACTGCACATGAAACAGCTTCAGCCCAAAATTCCCTGGGCATATTATTTGCCTTCAACATACTTCTTGCCATGTTCAAAATGGTTCTATTTTTTCGTTCTGCAACGCCATTTTGTTGTGGGGATCTGGGCACTGTCAAAGGACGACGAATTCCATTTGCTTCACAAAAAGCATTGAATTTATTAGAAGTAAATTCGCCTCCTCTGTCGGATCTTAGAGATTTTATCTTGTAGCCACTTTCTTTTTCAATGAGTGCTTTAAAATTTTAAAAGCAACGAATGCTTCATATTTCTGCTTCAAGAAGTACACCCAAGTCTTCCTACTGTAATCATCAATAAAAAGTAAGAAGTATCTGCTTTTACCAAACGATAACGGCTTGATGGGTCCACATATATCAGTATGAATAAGTTGAAGGGGCTCGGTCGCTCTTGATGTTGCTTCTTTTGGAAAACTTGACCTTGCATGCTTGCCTAGAAGACACACTTCACACAATTGGTTAGGGTGACTAATGGTTGAAATTCCATTTACCATCTCTTTTTCTCCAAGCATTTTGAAAGCTCCAAAATTCAAGTGACCAAATCTCATGTGCCAACACTAAGCTTCATTTTCCACGCTAGCCTTCAAGCACTTTGCACCAATCGTCTTGAGATTTAACATAAACATTCTATTCTTTGACATTGATACTTTAGCCACCAAGTTTCCACATTGATCTCTTAGCCAAAGACAACAATCTTTCATATTAATTTCATAACCTTTTTCAAGGAGTTGTCCCAAACTCAAAATATTACTTCTTAGCTTAGGTACATAATAAACCTCAGTAATAAGGCTATGGCTCCCATCCTTTAGAGAAATTAATATTGTACCTTTCCCTTGAATTTGGACTTTCGAGGAGTCTCCAAATGAAACATTGCCTTTAACTTTCTCATCAAGTTCCACAAATGTCTCTTTATCTCCACACATGTGACTGCTTGCTCCATTGTCAAGGTACCATGTGCTTGCATCATTCTTCTCCTCATTCTTCAGTGCTAGCAACAAGGTTGGCTCTTCAATATCTTGTTGATCTTCAATGAGATTGACTCTCTCCTCATTTATACTTTCATTTTGGCATTCCCAAGAAAAATGACCAAATTTCTGACAATTATAACATTCAATATTGGACTTGTCATGCTTCTTTTCATTCAGTCTTTGATAATTAAATCTTCCTCTTCCTCTTGATCTTCCTCGGTTTCTTGATGATGTACGATCTTCACGATCACTTCTTCCACATTCTCGTTGGCCATAACCTCGACCTCGTCCACGTCCTCGTCCTTTTTGATTATTTTCTTCTCGATTATTTTTCAAAAATACCTTGGCTTTGAGGGCTTGTTCAATGGACTCTTCTTGTCTTCTATTTAATTTATCTTCTTGAGCTTGCAAATCACCCATAACATTTTCAATAGTCATAGAGTCTAAATCTTTTGACTCAATGACACAAACCACATAATCAAACTTTGGAGTCAAAGAACGAAGGATCTTTTCAATCACACTAACATCTTCTATGGTTTCTCCATATCTCTTCATTTGATTAACAATAGTCATCACCCTTGAGTAATAATCCGAAATGGACTCGGATTCCTTCATCCGCAAGGTTTCAAACTCACCTCGTAATACTTGGAGTCGAACCTTCTTCACTTTGTCAACTCCTTGGAGAGAATTTTGCAAAATCTCCCATGCTTCCTTTGCGGTGTTGGCATTTGCCACTTTTGCAAACATCGAATCATCCAAACATTGGTGAATGAGGGTGAGAGCATGTTGATCTTTCATCCTTATTTTCGTCAAAGCCTCTTTTTCTTGTCGTGACAACGACGCTTCGTTTTGAGGAGACTCATAACCCTTGTGAGTGATCTCCCAAGCATCTTGTGCCCCAAGTAAAGCCTTCATACGGAGACACCAATTTTCATAGTTGTCTTTTGTAAGACGAGGAGTTTGAAATGGATACATACCATTGTTGGCCATCTTCTTTTTTTTTTTAACTATCGAACCAAGCTCTTGATACCACTTTGTTAGAAATAGGTGGAAGAATTGTAAGACTTTTATAGAGAGGAAGAGAAATAGAATGTTATTACAAGAGTACAAAAATTGAATGATTTGTTCCACCACTAACAATCCTTTATATAGGCTTGTTAGTGGCTATTCAAAAAATTACATCTCTTCATTTTGCACCCTTTCATCATGCAAATGTTACATCTATTCATGATGAATGGTTGCATCCATTCATTAACATATGTTCATGAATAGTTGTACCATTTCATGAAAAGTTTAAATTATATATTTTTTCAACATAAACAAGCTTGGAAGCCTTATGCTGGGGATAAAACGAGTCTTCCAAAAAGTCTGGCAGATAAACACCACCATGTCTTCGCTTGAGAGCTCTATCCAGAGGCAGGCTTCCGTTCCGTCAGTAACGACCCTTATCAAGACAATCGGCACAATGATTCTCAGCCGAACTCAAACCAGAAAATCAAGACCCCTGCTGCTTCCAAGTTGCATCACCCGTGATAAAACACCTAACTGAAAAACAAAAATAAAAGGACTGCACTAAACAAACAGAGAGCCACAACACCATAGTGAATCCATCCACCTTCGCTGGAGGTATGCGCACACACAGACACCAATGAACCTCCCGATTATCGGTGTTCATCCCCATCGCTAATAAAAAATTCTTCGTTGAGAACAAAATATATGTTGTCGTGTGCGTATATATATTGTTGTGTCGAGCTATTACGTTAGTGTGTATACTTTTTGAGTGGATAAATTTTTTTGACCAAATATATATTTTGGTTTATGAATTTTATTTTAATAATTAATTTAATATTTGTTTTATCCAATTAATTATTTAAATTTGGTTTTTTTGTTTAATTTAGTATGTGTTTTTTAATGGAAATTTTTTTGATACACAAACTTTTGTAAACTTTAAGGTTTAGAGTTTTTTGTTTAGTAATTTAGATTTTAAATTTTTAAATAAGATTGCATAATATTTTTTTACACATATTGACCCTGTTTGGTAAATAGCGGTTTGGGCAAAAATTAGAGGTTTGGGCAAAAATTAGAGGTTTGAGGTATAATTAGAGGTTTGACTAGTCAAATCCGTTAATACTGATGTTTGGTAAATAGCGGATTGAAATAGCGGATTGGGGTGAAAAAACTAATTTTGAAAAAACTCATAATATGAGCTTTTTGAGATTAGAGGTTTGATATTAGAGTTGTAATGACTCTTTTACCCTTAACAATGACCAAAAATCTCCAAATAACCTAAATTAAATAATAATATTTTTTAATATAAATAATAACATATTAAATATTGGACTTATTTGTTGTTACTACTAATTTATATGGTGACATTTGTAAGTTAATTATATTTTTTTATTATCACATATTTATATGTGCATATAAAAAATTTAATAATTATATAAATAATAAATTAATATATAAATCTTTCAAATATGTTTAGGAAATTTATATTAAAAATTAATTTTTACAAATTTAATTAATATTTATTAGATACAAAATATTAATAACTGATAAATTATTCAAACAAGTATTAAATATAATCATGTCCTTATATGTCATTTTGCTTGTTCAAATAATGAATCAGCTATCAGTTAATTTTATCAAACACTTTTATACAATCAGCTAATACAATCCGCTAGTCAAATCAGCTAATGCAATCAACTATCAACTATCAGCTAATGTAATCCGCTATCAGCTATCAGCTATTCACTAATTACTAAACAGGGCCATTATGTATCAAAATATAACTATTTTGTGTTTAAAGTGGGCTTCTTAGTTCAAAAGTTTTTTTAGTTCATTTTGATATTTATGATTTTCAGCCAACTAATTAATATGTTTGAATTAGGATATTTATTTTTTATAAAATTTTAAAATATTAGAATATATATATATGTCCATCTATTTAAATCGGAAACAATTAAATTTAAAAAGTTGAATTTTCCTATTAATTTTAGGATAATTATTTGGTACATTAGCATTGAAATTTTTCGTTTCCACAAGCGAATTAGTTTTGGGTTTAGGGACTCATTTTAGGGTGTATAGTTTAGGGGTTTAAGTTTAGTAATTTTAAATTTAGTGATTTTGAATAGAATTTAGGGTTTGTAGATTAAAACCTAAATCCTCAATATATTATCCCAAAACCTAAACCCTAATCTTTTAACTCTGAATCCTAACCCTAACCCTTAAATTTTAACAATTACCCCTAAACTCTAAACCCCTACACTGAAACCTCTAAACCATACACCTTAATATGAGTCCCTAAAATTAAGATGCTTGTGAAAATTAAAAGTTTCACCGCTAGCGTATTCAATATGAATCCTTAATTTTAAGTGAAAATCTAAGCTCATATATTAGTTTCGAAATATGTCAAATTCTAGTACCTAATTGAACAAAAAAACCAAAAATATCAAATTGAATAAAAAAATTGAAATCAAATACATAATTAATTAGATATTCATTAATTGATGAGTGATGAATAATTTTTATATTATCTTATTTTGTGTGAGTTTAAATCTCGATAATTATTTAAAAAATTAATGTTCCCGCACTTAAAAAAAGTTAAAATTTAGATGCAGATATACATATGTGTGCGTGCGTGTCCCAAATTAGTCCATAAATCAAACCAAAGTCTGGTATTCGACCAATTCCCCAAATCGCAGCACTGCAATTCAACCATTCGTCATCATTACTACCACAACTTATTATTTAGGGTTTAAGACTCAAAATTAAAAAAAGTGCGAAATTTCATAGTCTAGTATACCTGTAAAACCAAATTCCTCGGCAAGCTTTGTAAATCGGCATCCTCATTCTCATGTACCGTCATGACAGGTTGTTCAAGCTCACGTTTACGTTTCTTTCAAGTCTCTAAGAAAGCGGTTGGCTGCTTTTGGCGACGACGGAGTCAACGAGAATCTTCTGGGAAATCCTATTCCACGCTTCCGGAGGAGCTATCCCTTCGTCAGTTTTCACTAGCGGAGATCAAATCTGCCACCGCCAACTTCGAACAAGGCTTGATCATTGGTACAAGTATTTTTGGATCTGTATACAAAGGGATTATAGATGATGGGACCTTTACTGTTGCTATCAGACGCATGGAATATAGCCTTAGTCAATTCCGAACTGAAGTGGTCTTCCTTTGCCAGCTGAATCACTTAAATGTTGAATCTCTCATTGGATTCTGCAATGATGAGGGAGAAACAATCCTTGTTTATGAATACCTGTGCAATAGGTCGCTCTACGATTGTCTCCGTGGTAATGGTATCAATGCTAATCCACTCCCTTGGGAAAAGAGGCTAGATATTTGCATTGGTGCAGCTCGTGGATTACATTACCTTCATACCGGAGCCAAGTATGTTGTACTGCACCGCAACGTGCACAGCAAAACTATTCTCTTAGATCATGATTTCGTTCCTAAGCTTTCCGGTTTCTTTGTGTCCAAGTTAGGACCTAGGAGCATGTCAAAAGCTTTGATAAGAAAGGAGGCGCCCGGATTCCTTGATCCAGAATATTATGCCACCGAGTATCTGTCAGAAAAAAATGATGTCTATTGTTTTGGTGTTGTCTTACTTGAAGTAATTTTTGGTGAAACAGGAATATTTCACTTTCAGATGAACAATGAGTTTAGATCTCTGACTGGATGGGCATCTCGGTGCTTCAGGAATGGGACCCTTTATCACTACATTGATCCATATTTAAAGGGGAGGATAGCCCCAGAGTGCTTCAACAAATTTATGGATATTTCTATCTGTTGTGTCTCTGATAGGGAAGATGAACGACCCTCCATGGGTGAAGTGGAGGTGACTCTAGAACTTGCATTGGAACTGCAAAAGAAATCAGACTCCGAAATGACAAGTATTAATTCCTCATGGTGAGTTCATGTATGAAGATGTAATTTCACAAGGCATTGGGGATTCAATAGCCATCAAACAATGAAGGTATACAATATTCTCTTTGTTTAGCAGAAACTTCCTTCTTCTATTGCTATTGAAGATCTTATTTGTATGTCTTTCTACGTATGCCATTTCTAAATTTGTTAAAAGAACTATTGACCTTTCCCTGTATACTTTTGTTTCTCCTTTGACATCACCAAACAACTCTGCTGCAACTTGCCTACTTTTCTTCGATCCCACAGAAGCCTTTTCCCTGTATATATGGCCTAAGAAATTCTTAGTCCTAAAGAGTTATCCTTGATCTCCACATTTTCAGTGGCCCGAGGTTCATTGCTTGAAGGAAGCATTGACTTACCCAGCTTAATATTTCTTAAGCTGATAGACAGTGAAATAGATGGTATGTATACAAATAAATGAGCATCTAATTATATCCCTTCTGTAGCCAATGCTTTTCCCACTCTTAAAGCAAGGCCTGTTCCCAACTAGTTACCTGCAAAACATACATTGCTCCTTCCATGCCTTTCACTGAATGATTTTTATTGCCCCCAATGCTCCTTAATCTTACAGAGCCCTTCAAGCTTTCCCAAGCTAGAAACTGGAAGTCATCTTTGATATCCATTCTTCTTCCCTTTTCTTCTTTGATTAAAACTTGAAATCAACGCAAGTCTTTTGGCAGAACATAGTAAGTTCCTTGCAGATATTAAACCGCCCGCTGGTGCTCCACTAGGTATAATGAGCACAAAGTTGGCCAGGGCTTCTAACTGATCCCATTCTAGTGCCGGTACGAGTGTAAATTCATCCCTTTCATCAATCGAAGTCTGGGCTAGCTTGTACTTGAAGGTCATCCACCTTGTGGCAAGAACATTTTCCCCTGTTCTGTTCTCTTGTCTATCCAACTCAATCAGATAAATGGCTTGTATGAGCCATTTCACATTTGAGCTTCAGAATTTTAGAGAAATCATCTCTTTTTTATGTACCAATCAAAATATGATCTTACAAATGTATTGATTTTTTAAATAAAGTGAAAAAATATTCATTCATATCCTCCTACGCTCATCCTCGAATCCGTGTAATAATGTCATTTCAGTCCATCAGGGATACTACATATCTGCTGTAACTACTTTTAAATGCTATACTATTGTTGATCTAATTAGTAGTTGTGTATGCTAAAGTCTGTGCCTGTTGTTGGCATATTCTGTAACTTGACATTTTTATGATTATCTCTCTAGTTTAGAGTTGTATAGTTAATGTTCTGTACCGATTTTCTACTGAAGTTTCTATACACTTAGTATCTGTGTGTTTCCCTTATTTTATTTTCCAGAAAACACTTTCCTCATTTTCTGGCGTTTGGTTGTGAAAAAAAGTTGGTCACTGGAAAATACGACCCATTTACTCACAAGATAAAACTTCATAAGTCATTTTACGGCCCCTTCTCTCTTTCCCTCTGGCTTAAGATTTCCTTCATCTTTGCTACTCTTACAAATTTTCCCTTTCCCTTTGCATATCTATAAATTTACAGATTTCTTTCATTTTCACCTTCTTTAATGGATTTGATTTTGCTGTTTGTTTTTTCTTCTTCGTTTTTCAGTTTTCTTAGTTATCTTTTTTGTTCCTGCTTTTTTGATGTTCAACCAAAAAATGGAAAAGAACTGCTTGAGCCCCAATCCTAATAGTAAAAGTAGGAAAGTTTCATGCAAAGAGGAAGCAGCGGCGAAGGAAGATGTATCAAGTGGGAGGACAAGGGGCTCGTCCTACCTTCTTTGAAAAGGCTGGGAAATTTGTAAGTGTTGTACAATTCCAATTTGTATCTAATTATGAATATTGCTAGGCTTTTGGAAATTGGTTCATTTGCTTACCAATTTTATCCGTAGTAACTAGTAACATTTCTAAGTTCCTCTTACTCGTTTAATTGTTAATTACTTAATTTCATCTTTGAATCACTGTTATTTATTTTGGTTTGCAAGTTCAAGTATTTGAAACGGTTTGAACTCTTGGATGTTTCTTGGTGAAATCTCACCATCAATATTGGTTCTCGGCTACTTGTTTTGTTCTTACATTATTATTAATAATTGCCTGAACTTTGATTCTAGAATCACAGAAAGCTATTAGAGATTTGTCAACTTTTTATAAGTTCTGTTTTCTGGTTGCAATGGAACAAATATTAGAAAGATTGTGAGGAAGTAATGTTAGATGCAAAGGTTTACATCTCATGTGCACATTTTATATTGTGCTTTTAGTCCTTTAATAAATACTAGTTCCAACTTTGATTTTTGGAATATTTTATGAAGATGTGAAATTGATCAGGCTTTTATTTATGTAGTTAGTATACCATTCCTGTTATTTGGGTAGTTGGTATAGTTGATGGTTTTGAGAATATATAAATCTTTGATTCCCTTATGTCACACTTGGTACATAAGTAATAACATAGAGAAAAAGCTTTTATTACATGAGTTTTAAAACAGTTTCTCATAATGTAAAGAAGATTAGTACAAATTTAAATGTGAACATAGAAAGATGAATAAAAACTCAAGTAAAAAGAATACCTATTCAAAACAAGCAATATTTATTCCTCCTATAGTGTTTTATATTCAAAAAAACATTTATTCCTCCTCTTTGTTCAATCTAAGCCATGTGAATGGCTAAATATTAGCAAGTGAAGTTCGTTTATTGTTAACCATGTACTAAAACAGGGGGAATAAATAATACTCATACCAAACATAGCATTAATGTAGAAATCAGTTTGGTGTAGATGATTGAAGTAGCCCATATGGTTGGATTGGATTTCTTAATTGAATGTGGAGGTTTTGTTATCCAACAATGCAGGCTAGGATTTTCCACTTCAACTCAGAGGCTTTAACATCTCCTTCCGTGCAATCTACACTTTTTAAAGCAATTGCATGGCCTAAGAAGTTCGGGGTGATCATGAAAGCCTGGAACAAAGCATACATCATTGGGGTTTCAAGGCAAGAGCTGGAGTTCTAATAGAGGAAGAGAAATTACAGGCCTCAGTACTATGCTGAAAATGTTGATCAAACAAGACGGCGTGAGGAAATCTGTCCGTTGTGGCATGATGGACTTAAATTTCTGTTGGTGACTGATGGAATACTTAGAATATGTTACCATGCACCTTCCTTTAATGGTTTTGGTGCTGGCATTACTAGGAAACTGACTACTTATCCCAAGATGTCTTAGAGAGGCAGATTCGCTTTTGCTATTGCACCGGGAATTTATATCAGAGTGGACAATTGGTGCTGGCCCTGGGACAGGTTTTCCATGCGGTAGTCGAGTGCTGGAGAGGATCAGGGGCGGATTCACGTCTTGTTTAGTGAGGTCAATTGACCCCACTTGAGTATAGACAATTCTTGTAAAAAGAATGAAAGTTTAGGAGAGAAATTTATATTTATTTGAACTCACTTGATCCACCACTTAAAACTTAAAGTGTCAAACTCAAGTAAAAATTAAACATTATATATACTACAAAAGTGGAGTAAAAGACCAGTGGACCCCTTAGTTAAATTCTTTAGTATTTAAAATTATTTTGGTTACAAATAGTATTTCAAAATTTAAACTATTTTAAAGTTTCATTTTTTATAACAGGCAAAATCATTAATTGTCTAGGACAATTATCGAAAAAGAGATTTGATTTAGGGTTCATAGTATAGAGGTTTAGGTTTATGTGCTTAGAATTTAAGGACTGTGGTTTGAATTTAGAGTTTAAGGTTAGAAATTAGAGGTTATAGGTAAAAACCTAAGTCTCCATATTACCTTAAACCTTAACTTCTAAACCCCTAAACTACAAACCATAAACTAAATCCCTAACCCTTAAAATTAGGGCGCTTGTGAAAACAAATATTTCTACTACCAGTGCATCATATATTTTTTTCTAAATTTAGATGTATTTAATACTTTTCTATTTATATATTACAAAATTTTTAATATATTTATTTTTACTTTAACTTTCTTTAACTTTTCTGATAAGAAATCTAGATCCACCACCACTAGAGAGGATGATATCTTAATTTTACTATGTTTCTGGTATGAATATGGATAAGAATATATGCACAAGTTTGCTCTTCTTTATATTAAGGGTAAACTACATAAATGACCACCATATTATTGGAAAAGTCGCGATTTGACCACCTTACTTTTTTTCGAAGCAATTAAACCACCAAACTATTAAATTGGGTGCAATGTGACCACTAGCCGTTAGACGTTAACGGTAGGGTGACGTGTCAGTTAAAAAATTAAAGGTATAATTACACATTTGGTCCTTACTATTTATACATTCTTTTAATTTAGTCATAATTTTAAACTAATAAAATAAAATAATTAGGTGTTGACACGTGTCAACACCTTATTGGAGGAATTTAATTATTTATATTTAATTAATAAATTATTTTCCTCCTCCAATCAGGTGGTGACACGTGCCACCACCTATTTAGAGGAGAAAAACAAAATTCTCAAACTTGCTCTTGGTAGGAATCGAACTTGGGTGTAATAGGGATAAAGGCAAAACCTTAACCACTACTCCAAGCCCATGTTTATGTTATAAATCACCAATTGTATTATATGTCTTATTGTTTGTTACCATTCAAACTCATCTTCTTCCTCCTTCTTCAGTCTATTAATTCCAACAGACTAACATATGTCCTCTACATTTGGTTAGATTTTCCTCGTAGGTTGGAGTTGGATTACGAATCGTTGGTTAGTGGACACGAAGTAAAGCCGAGAGCGGATGAATCGTGGTTTGGACTGACATTCGGCAGTCGTGAGATCAGGCTACTCTTTTGGAACAGGAGAGTATTGGGATCATGCAATGGCTTGTTGTGCGTGGCTTTTGCTCCTCCAACAACCATTGCGTTGGTCAATCCATCAACCAGAGAAAGCAAGATGAATTATTCCTGCTATGGTCCTCAGATTGAGCAAAAATCATTAGCCGGTGGTTTCGGATATGATGCCTTGCACGACGATTACAAGGTAGTGAAAATCAACCATCGGTCTTCGGTCTTCCCATTTCTTAAGCCTGTAAATGGCCCATCGCCACTCAAATTTTTAAGGCAGAGAGTTATTTTGAAGAAACGATTTGGTTTATTGCCAACCCAGCAGGCACCTCAAAAATATTGATGGTTTGAATGGTAACAAATAATAAGACATATAATACAATTGGTGATTTATAACACAAACATAGGCTTGGAGCAATGGTTAAGGTTTTGCCTTTATCCTTATTACACCCAAGTTCAATTCCCACCAAGAGCAAGTTTGAGAATTTTGTTTTTCTCCTCTAAACAGGTGGTGACACGTGTCACCACCTGATTGGAGGAGGAAAATAATTTATTAATCAGATATAAATAATTAAATTCTTCCAATAAGGTGTTGACACGTGTCACCACCTAATTAATTTATTTTATTAGTTTAAAATTATGACTAAATTAAAAGAATGTGTAAATAGTAAGGACCAAATGTGTAATTATACCTTTAATTTTTTTAACTGCCACGTCACCCTACCGTTAACCTCTAACGGCTAGTGGTCACATTGCACCCAATTTAATAGTTTGGTGGTTTAATTGTTTCGAAAAAAAGTAAGGTGGTCAAATCGCGACTTTTCCAATAGTATGGTGGTCATTTATGTAGTTTACCCTTATATTAAAGAGAACACGATAGAAAAGAACAAAAAAGAGAACCGCTAACCTTTTTTTTAATAGTATTATTTTTGAATAATTTTTTTTAAAGAAAGAAAATGTGAAATTTGTTTCTAATGAGTCTAGAATTTATAATTTAAAAAAAATTATGAACCCAGAATTTTTTAACTATTTACTTTAAAAATTGTTGATTAATTTTTTAATATTAATTTTGTTTTGCTCTTTTATTAAACATAATAATATTAAACATATAATAAACTTGTGCATCAGTGATGGAAAAGTAATATATACACGGTGATCTAATCCAAAATTCATAGAGTAGAATATCATTTATGATTAAAACAAGTTTCATAATCAAAATGTTAGACCTTAGAGCTTTCAATTAATTAAACAAATGATCCATATCAAAGTATTAAGTCCAAATTTTTAATTTGATTGGTTTGGTTGAAAAAAAAAACGAATTTAGGGTAAATTATGTAAATTATCACTGAACTCTGAAACTTATTTTAGTCACTAAAGTTTTAAAATTTTTAATTTATTTACTGAAGTGTAGACATTGAATGTTTTTTTTTTGTCATACTTCTGTTATTTTTTGACGGTGTCTATTTATCGAAAGACGAAAGAACTTTTCAAGATTCAAACGGTGAAAAACTTCATCGACACGAGGAAAGCAATATAATGAGAAATAAACTCCATCTGACGACAGATGAGAGAGACCAGTGAAAGAGAAATCAAAAGATTTTTTCCTGATTCGTGGACTTCGGGGTACTTTCCGGCGAAATGGAAGTCGAATTCAGACTCAAGGGGCTAAGATGAAACGACTGGTAAAATTTGGGACCAAATGACCACCGTCAACAACCGTCGATGGTAGTATGTGTTTAATTTTCTTAGCCCTTTAATAATGCACACACACCATGCACACATAGCACTCGAACCTGAGTCACCTGGATGAAATACGTCATCCTTTACTACTGGGACATAGCCACTTATGTTTAAGTGTCTACTTTTGCTCACCACATTCAAAAAGTAACATGGTGACTTACGTTATCAATTTATAAAGTTTTAGTCACTGATCGTTAAGGGCCGTTAGTTTGATGACGTGACACGTTAGTAAAAGAGGTTAAATTTTCATTTTGACCTATAAATTTTAGATATAATATTAATTTGACCCCTTGACTTTAAATGAAATATTATATTGACCCTAAAATTCGACCAAAAGCTCTCGTCACAGACAATAACTCACCAGGCACTAACACCGCTGATCACCTCCGGTAGTCACTCACCATCACCACTGGTCACCATTGTTAATGACAGTTTGTTGTGTCGAAGCTATGACAGATGAGAATGAGACCAACAAGTCTCCAGATTGGTTGCATGTGAAGGAAGATTTGAAGAAAGAAACGCATGTTCTAGTAATTATCTCTGAAATAGTTTGGATTTTTGGCACGACGTAGTTTAAATGTTTGAAACTTGAGTTTCCCATCCCTTCCAACTCGGCTGGTTGGTTATTGGATGATGCTTATCTGTGTTCCACTTAAGTAAATAAGATAGAAATTCTAAATGCAGAACGTGAAAGGTTAAGATGTTGCAGGATACAACCTAATTCTTAGTGTTCAAAACCTCGGTTTCTCTTGCTTTCTCCATCTCAAGCGGTTGGTATGGCTGCAGATAAAGTTGTGTTTTACTTGTGTGTGAGGTTGAACGCCGGTGACTAATGGTCGTTGACAACGATAAACAGTGGCGAACAACAGTGACAGGAGGTGATGGTGGTGAGTGACTGTCGGTGTTGGCTTGTTGGGAGACTTTAGTCGAATCCATAAATTAAAATGATATTTCATCTAAAGTTAAGGGATCAAATGAATATTATATATAAAGTTTAGTGGGGGGTTTTGACATGTGCGAGGTGAGCGGCCGCATAAGGCCCCCAAGAAAAAAAGTCTCAAATGAGTTGAATTAAATGTTTACATAGAGAAAACAAAAGCTATTGGTTTAATAAATTACAAGAAAAAAAAATAAAAAATGACTTTAAAAGGGCCACATAATATATATTTTACTAAGATAAAAAATATCTTAATTTTTTTTATTATATATTTTTAGATTATAAATTAAAAGGCATCGTTTTAATAAATTGTGCATGGTCCTGTAAACCTTTGAACCGCCCCTGATAAAGTTCAAGGGTCAAATTAAAATTTAACCCATTTTACTAACATGTCATATCCTCAAACTACCCTTAAACTAAGGACTTTTAACGTTGAGTACATCAAAACTCTATAAATCAATAATGTAAGTAATGAGTAAAAGTGAACATTTATGAAACATAAAGAGACCAAGTCTGTAGTTTACCCTAATTTGAACCAGACTCGTTCCACACGCATAGAGGAATGATCAATTCAAGGTCAAACACCATTTCTCGATGAGATCAGCACAACAAATACCAATTTTTCCCTCCCAACTCGTTCAATGTTTGTCCGCGTCAAAGTCCAACATGAGAGTTCCTCTAGGTTTTCTCTCAATTTCCTTCAGTGTGTTCAAGAAAGAAAAAAGTAATAGAAAATCTGAACCAGGTGAGGGAAATGAGAAGCAGATTATATAGAACTAAATGTTTTGATATAATACTTAAAAATTATTTTAGACTAAATTAAAAAGAATTTAAAATATATTTTTAGTCAAAACAACTTGAAATTGTTTAAGGATTTTTAAAAGGTTTTGGAATAACTTAAAATACTTTTAAAGTAGTCAAACCAGTGTTTTTCAAGTACCCGTACTGATACGGTCTGATACTGTATCGATACGCCCTAGGGTTTCAGCTACAATAAAATTCCAATAGCCAAAACTCGTACCGATACACCTTGCCATATCGATACGGTATGTTTTAAATAGCTAACGGCTAGTTCGCGTACCGATACGGTTGTATCGTGTACCGATACGCCCAACTACCCCAACGGTCATTTTCCCAATAGTCTTTTGAATTGCAGGACCGTACCGATACGCTTGCCACGCGTATCAATACGCACCAACTGGAAGTCTCAACGGCTATTTCCTTATCGGGACCGTATCGATACAATTTGAGGATTATCGATATGCTATACTGCAGAACTACATTTATGGTGGGAAATAAAGGCTCCAACGACTCTAATTCACCCCCAACGATCCTTAACGGATACAAACTCAATTAAGAGTATAAAAGGGGCCTCCAAGCATCAAGAGATGGTTAATGCTTCAATTGTCAACAACATTATGATGAGAGATTGTCTTTATCGCTTAATTGTACATTTCTTGTATAGACAACACTTGTGAGCCAAAATTGTGCAAACAAATACCTATTAGAGGGATTTCGTGTTTGCTTTGAATTCTCTTTGTACAAGAGTGTATTGGTTAATCTTTGGGTAGAAAGATTAACCGGTTTGTAAAGGTTGCCTCCTTAGCCTAGAGAAGGGGAAGAATTCTTTGTGAATTGGTGAAATCCTTGGTGGGGAGCTAAAGTAGTGGATGTAGGTTTTGGTTAGAAAGTGGGACCACTCTAAATCTCTTGTTAATTTTTCTTATCTTTTACCACCACCATAAACACCCACAAATCAACCTTCTTCACCACTTGGCTAACTAAATCGGTTGAAGGAAATCGAGCCTATCAAGCCCAACAGACTAGATTACGAAATCTAGTGGCTTTTCCCAAAGAAATTCACCGCCAATTTTCTCTGGCCCAGATCAGAGCTGCAACTTGCAACTTTCTTCGAGATCTGATTTGTTGAAAGTAGTTACCTTAGTTAACAAATTAGTTAGTCTGTTATTTCTTAATTAGTTGAGTTTGTTATTTCTTAATTAGTTAGTTAGATTGAATATGTATATAAAGACATGTGGTGTAAACTTATCAATTAATGCAATATATGAGATGTATTCTTTTACTTTTCTTCTCAATTTTAACATGGTATCATATGAAATTGGGTTCGTTCTATTGGGCCTTTTCTAGTTTGTTTCTTCAATCAATTTCTAAGGCTAGCTTTCTTATCTCTTTTTCCTCATTTTCCCTTTTGTTTCTCTTTCATTTCTCGATCTTTCTGTTGCATGTGTAAAGTGCCCCGCAATTGTACAAGTATACACGTCTCAAGTAATAAAGTGACGAGTATTGAGTATCGTCTCCACGGGGATTGGTGTAACCTTCAATGTTATCGTCTCGCACTGAAAAGGAAATAAAAGTAAAGAACACATGTGATTGATTGGGGTTTTAGAATAATCTAATAAACAGAAAGTTAAAATAAGCAAGTAAACTAAAGAGTTGAGTAATCAAGATGAGAGAATAAACCAGATTATATTGCGTCGTACTGTGGAAACTAGTTGGAATTGTCTCGGTTTTTTAATGCAACGAACACCGAATTACCTCGACAATGACAAAAGTTACTGTCACGACAAAGGGTTAAGTAACTGCCTCGACAATCCCTTGCTTGGGCAGCGACCAACAACGTCAAGGTTCGACAAAGCGTCCTTCAATGGCTCCTCCTTATCCCTAAGTCAAAATTGTGCTGATGTGCAGGCCTTGATAATATCTGAATGACTACGATAATGCGTAATATGTTGAAGTACAAACGGCTCCTATTTCTGATGGTGTTCTTCCCGGCGTGATACGACAATTAGTTATAGAGTAAGCTCTTTTCTCGTCTTCTAAATTCAATTTTCCGTTATTAGTTCTTTTTCACCTGAAAATTTCATCCAACAATTTTTTTTTGCAACAAATATATTAACTTATGAGTGTGAATGTTAAGTCTAAGTGTGTCAGATGAAGACATATTCAATTATTTTTCAAGTTTTTTTTTTTCATATCTGATACCCATTTCCAAAAATATGTCGGATGAGTATTTAAGAAAATGAAGAGTCGGAGTAATGTATAATATACTGTAGAACTAATGTTTTGATATAATAATTGAAAAATATTTTGGACTAAGTTAAAAAGAATTCAAAACTATTTCCAAAGTCCAAACTACTTGAAACTATGTTTAGGGGATATTTTCAAAGGTTTTTACGTGTTTTCAAAGCCAAACAAGACAAAACCTTCCAAGCGTTTCGAAACACCCCTAGGTGTTTCGATACAGGGTCTTTCATTGTCAAAACGTTTCGAAACATGTTTCAAAATGGGTCATTTCTGGAAGAGGATTTTTGCCAAGCATTTTGATACGGGCTATTCCGTTTCGATACGCCTACGTGGCATCGACCACAACGGTCATAAACCCCAACGGCTATTTCCCAACTAACATTTAAATCCAGATCGTTTCGATACGGGGAAAGGAGTTTCGATACGGGTGTTTCAAAACGGCCAAGAGCGTTTCGATACGGGTGCTGCATCAGACTGCAACGGCTCTTTCTACTTGAAGAACGTATCGAAACGGGTTCGAGCGTTTCGATACGGATAGCAGCAAAACTGCATTTATTGTGGGAAATTATGTCTCCAACGGCTCCAATTCAACCTCAACGGCTAGTAACGGCTACAAACTCATTAAAGAGTATAAAAGGGACCTCCAAGCATCAAGTAAAGGTTAATGCTTCAATTGTCAATCAACAAATGATCAAGAATTGTCTTTGTACTTAAATTGTCATTTCTTTGTATAGACAAACACTAGTGAGCCAAAATTGTCAAATTTGCTCAAGTGTTTTAGGTTTTGGGTGAGAGCTTATTTGTGCAAACAAACACCTATTAGAGGGATTTGTGTTTGCTTATCTTATCTCTTGTAAAGAGGGTTTGATCAAGGCTTTGGGTAGAAAGCTTGATCGGTGTATAAGGGTTTTCTCCTAAGCCTAGAAAAGGGGACGAATCAATAGTGGATTGATTGGAAATCCTTAGTGGGAAGCTAAGGTAGTGGATGTAGACCTTGGTTAGAAGGTTGAACCACTATAAATCATTGTGTCATTTATCTTTTTAGCTTCCACACCACATCCACCCAAAATTCCATTTCTCCACAACTTGGCGAGCAAGAACGGTTGAGGGAATCGAGCACCTTAAAACCCAACATATACTATACTCATTCACTATCATTTCTGCATTTTAAGTGTAGATGGAATTCCGACTTCCAACTTGGCAACCCATCCCCATCCTTTGCCAAAAAGATAGGGATGAGAAGTTACTGTGTCTGGTTTATAAATAGTTTATAAATTTTTTTGTTGGTTCCCTTTTACTATGATTCCATTGAGAAGAGCCAAATTGCCCCACCTTAGAAATAAAGGTGAGGACCCGTTGCGAAAAGCCAGAACCCAAACCCCCCCACCTCAGACCATTTAGGTGATAACACGAGCACAAACGCCTAGAGGACACAACCGTCATGGCAATGACTGTGCTTGATAAAAGCGCTTGGTCTCGAGGAAAGTCCTCTCCTCTGGGAGGGAATGAACAGTTACTTTTGGTCTTAGTTTGCGCCACTTTGTCACACTCCTTCAAATAAGGGGGACTGATGTTGAACCTCCGTCAAACGCCTCCGGAAGAGTCTACCTTTGAAGGGACCACCACCATCTTCGCGCCACGCTCCAACATCATGGAGCCCGGAACTCCTCCCTCGGACACTCTTACACCTCCAAGCCTATCAGCTCCAGTGTCCACTGCGCTGAGACAAGACAACCATCAAGTTCGACTTAGCTCGTAGTCTAACAGCCGAGCTACCACCTGCCAGCTCGTCAATAGCCATCATTAGGCCTGGCATAGTTTCATCAAGCATCACTCTATCTAAAGCACCAAGGGGATATAAATATCTCAAGACCGAAGACAAATGGGACATCTCTCCTACATCGACCACCCTCTCTCTCCTCTCACACATGGCTCCACTCGCCCTTTCTACATTGTTTGCGGCTCTCGGCCCCAAGTCAACCAGGGGTAAATCTCTCGATTTTACAATCAACCACCATCCACCATGGCTCTCTGCCCGTCCGATGATGAGTGAACCACCAAGTCTCGTCCCCAAACCCTCCTCCGTCCGATGACGAGTGAACCACCTCCTCGTCTGGTGTCTCCCAAAATCGACATCAACAAGGCCAGGGCCGGCTATAAGGGGGAGCACCCTGAACGATCGCTCAGGGTCCCCAACCAGCCTAGGCCCCCTAAAATTTATTTATCCATATTTAAGTTTTATTTTTTAATTTATCAATGAAATAAATTAATCTAATGGTAAAAATTAATTCTCTTTCTTAAATAATTAAATAAATCTGACAATGAAAATAATGTGTTTGAAATATTAAATTAATTGTTTAAAGTAATGAGATGGAAAAAATCCTCTATCCTTTTCGATGCCCTTTCTATGCCAAACACTAAAAATTTAAATTCTAAGCCCTAACTCTAAATTTTAAATCATAAACTCTACACCAATACCTTAAACCCTAAACTTAAATAATAACCCTAAGCTCTAAACCTATTTTTTTTACTGTTGGGGCATAAATAGGGCACCAAAAAGGAGCATAAGACTTCTATTCGCAATGAGATATGCTTTCGTTATATAAGGGTTCATTTTTAGTTTCCGCTCAAGGCCCCGAAAATTTTCGAGACGGCCCTAAACAAGGCTCACGGAGGAGAGGATGATAATAGAGGGGGTTGACCACATGTTTTAAAAAAAAGAGAGATTTTAACGTGCCACATTAGTTTTTTTAACATCTGAAAGCAATGTTCGTAATAAAAATGAATTAAAAATTTGGTGATTACAATTTAAGTTTTAAAGTGACCATATTTCAAATGTTCTAATAGTTTATAGACCACATTGTAATTTGCTTTTATATTAAATATGTTTAGAATTTGTTTCCTTTCCCGATATACAGTGCAGAGGATCCATCCCTACTTTGTTTCTACTTAAAGGATGGTTTTCGTTGCCATTTCTCTTTAAATATCTCTTTTAAGTAAATGAATATCCAACCTAAAAAAAAATTTAAAACTAACATTAAACTTTACTTTATAACTCAAAAATATTACTTCACCGTTAACTCAAAACGATATAATTTTGGTGCGGCTGTTTTAAAGCCTAATTTAGTCCAAAACGACGCTGTTTTGTTACAAGAAAATTATTAAAACTATGAACTTTGAAGGGTTTAAACCAAGACCTTCAAATATAAAGGCTAAATCTTAACCACTAAACCATTGTGATATTATATAATGTTTTAACAGAAATGTTATATACTTAAAACTAACTGACATTAATTTAAATTATTTAATGAAATAAATAATAAAAACAATACACTTTTATTTATTTATATATTGATATATATATATATATAAATAATATATTTTGTATTATTTATATATTAATATTATTTATAGTGTTATTTATTTCATAAAATAATTTGAATTAATCTCAAGTGGTTTGAGATATATAATATTTGTGGTAAAAATTATGTAATTTAGAGTTGTTTTACTGGTTAAAGTTTAGCCTTTTTATTTGAAAGTTTTGGGTTCAAACCCCTCTAAACATGTGGTTTTAATATTTTTTCTCCAGCAAAACGACAGTGTTTTGGGCTAAATTAGGCTTCAAAACAGCCGCACCAAAACAACGTCGTTTTGACTTAACGAGAGTGTTAAGAGTTAACGGCGGAGTGATATGTTTGAGTCACCAACTAAAGTTCAGTATTAGCTTTAAATTTTTTATAGTTTATTTATAATTATATTTTCGAAGTTTAGGGTTTTTTTTATCAGACCCAATCTCCATTCAAATCCATCCCTGGTAAAACTCCAAAACCTAAATGCCGTGCAGATGCGGAAGTCGTTCAACCATTCGCGACGATTTGACGGAAAGCCTCGTCTGCTCCAATTGCTACACCGTCCTCGAATTCGGCAACTACGATGCCCAAATCGGCGGCATCAGCGGTCCTACTGGCACCAACATCCACATCGGCTACGCAGGTACCGGTTCTCTCTATAGTTACAAAGACAAAAAAATCTTCCAAGCCAATGCCTTAATCCATGAATACACCACCAGTCTTAAAATTTCTAATTCTGAATCTGAGGTTACTTCTATGATCGATGAGATCACCGATGGTGAATTCGGTGATGGCGATTGGTTTCCTGTTCTAATCGGTGCTTGTTCTTATGTTGTTATGAGGAGAGATAATAAGTTTTTGCCGGCCGCAGAGGTGGCGGAGGTTGTTGGTTGTGATGTTTATGAATTAGGTAGGATGATTGCTCGTGTCGTTAAGTTTCTGAAATTGACCTTGCCCGAGGTTAGTATCGCCGGTTTGTTTGAAAGAGAGTTGAATAATTATATGAATTTCAACGATGTGGATGAGAATAAGAAAGAGAGGATGATGAAACAAGGGATTTTTTTGGTCAATTGTGCTGTCAAGTGGTTTTTGACCACCGGGAGGAGGCCATTGCCGGTGGTGGCAGCAGTGATGGCGTTTGTGGCGGAGTTGAATGGGGTGGACAGTTTGAAGATCGAGGATGCGGCGAAGAATGTTCGTGCTGTGGTGTCTACTACTAAGTTGAGGTATAAGGAGCTCTTGGCGGCACTTGTCAAGGTTGCTCAAGTGTTGCCATGGGGGAAAGATGTTTCAGTGAAAAATGTGGTCAAATATGCACCATTTATTATTCGATATATGGAGTTGAAGTCCATAGAAGTGCCTGGAGGAGGAGGTGAGGGGGTTGAGAATTTTGATATAGATGATGTGGTTCATGAGTGTTTGCAGAAAGTTGCTACATATGGTGATGATGAGAACATTTTTAATGGTGATTGCCGGTATTTTGAGGGAGGGAATAGAAGTTATTTTACCAGGTCATCTAATGGTAACAATGGAGATAACCTTAAGCTTTCACATGAATGCTTGTCCTTGATTTATACAACCTTTGCCAATGAGGTTGATGTCAATAAATTGGAAGGAAAACATGGAAAGATTCAGGTTCGAAAGAATAGGAGGCTCGAGCTTCTTGCATATGAGGATTGGTGGAGTGGGAAATCAGAATTAAGTAAAAAGCTTCTTCTGCAACAAATTTTGGAAAAAGAAGTCGGTTTAGATATGACGCCACCCTCTTATATTGCTGGTTGCAAGGCAGTTGAAAGGAGAAGGCAAAAGATAAATGCTGCTAAGGTGCGAATCAAGAAGATAATGGATCCACCCTGTACTGTTTCAGATGGTTGTGATAATTTTAACTCTTCCGAAGTTGGTTGTGCTGGGAAGAAGAGAAAGAGAAGGAATCAGGTTACAGAAGAAATTGATTGGGAAGATTTTGTTATCGAAGCCCTCCTCCTGCATCGGGTTAAAGAAGAAGACATCGAGAAAGGGCATTATCGTGCTTTGCTAGGTTTGCATGTCTTTAACTCTGGGATGATATGAATGAGAGCTTTCAGTGCATGAGGCATGTTTCTAAGAATCTTGCATCATTGGAAACTTTTGTGCAGATATTTTTGTTTAGAATCTTTGTTTAAAGCATTTTACAGCAACAGGAAAAGTTTTTGATGGAGTACTACTTGTAACAAAAATAGAAAGGAAATTTTGGGGCAGGTCTTGTATTTGAACTCTTGCGGAAGGAGGAAATCCACTCACATTTTTTTCTTTCTTATTCTTATTTGTATCAAACTGTTTTACTTTGTATTAAGGAATTTTGGTATTCAGATTTTTCAATGTGTATTGTTGTTTTGTTTGCATTTATTGCATCCCTCTTATTCAAGCACTCTTTCTCCTGTCATGGAGCCAAACATGGTCTCCTGCAGGAAGTATTTTCTGATAGCAAAGTGATGACCGACAGAAGCTTAACGCTCACCAAATGGACAAACGTTGGTTCAAATATGATTAAACTGCAAATCATGTTTATCAAATTAAAATAAACACGTCAAACCACAAAAAAAAATTAAGACATAAGGGGGCTACAGAAGTAAAGTGTTCAATCTAATTGTGAAACTGGTTGGTGTTGCCAAGTTTTGCTGGGATTGTTTGTAGCTGTAGTGTCTTGATGATTTGGGTACATGGAATGAAGAAGAAATTAAGACATAAGGGGGCTACAGAAGTAAAGTGTTCATCCCTCTTATTGTTGTTTTGTTTGTTGCCATCTCAGTGTACATCTGTTGTTCAACACTGTCTCCATGTTGTGGTAACCAGTTCAACCAAAGTAAACCCATACTAACTTTGTATGGGCTTACACGAGCCTTGCAATTTCAGGTCCAGCCCACCTCAAGTCTCTTCATTTTTCTTTAATGTCGACTCAAAGTTGCTAAAACGTTGGTTCCTTCCTTCATTGAATGAAGAAGAAAGGGAGGGGTTTATTCGCAGCCTTTCTCACCCTCCGAAACCCAACTTTCCAGGCACCCACTTTACGACCCGAAATCAGTCCTTTTGTTTTATATGTACAGATGATTTCTCTGATACCTTGTGCTTTGATTTATGTAGACAAAGATGAGTGAAGCGTCAGAGCGTTACTGTTACAACCCCTTATTGCGATGGAACCCTCAAGTCCAAGATTACTTCATCAGCGCATATGGCTCTTCCCATTTCGCTCAAATCTCCAAAGCCTTAACGTACGACGCTTCTCTCCTTAGCTTCCTGCATTTTAGATTTCTTTACTTTTATGTTGATGTTGTCTTTTACTATATGCTTTTGCTTCTTTTTTTTTTCAATGGTATTTCATTCCAAAAGGCATTTACCAAAATGAAAGCTTTTAAAAGGATAAAAACAGAGTCCATTAGTGTTTCGTGCTATCTTTCATTCATTTTTGTGATGGCATTGTTGGTTTTTGATTAGGCGGCCGTCTTGCTATTCTTGTATTCGAGTGAACACTCTCAAATCCACAAGTGATGCCGTCATTGAGAAGCTTGGGGAGATCATGAGGAAACCGGGGTCTCAAAATGATGTTGAAGACATAAATTTGAAAGAGACTAAAGCAAGTAATGATATTGACTCGGATATGGCTGAGAAGCAATCGAGCTTGCAACATGAGTCCATCAGTAAATGTCAGATACCGGGTTTAGAATATGTTGTATTTGTTAAGGGTTCTGGACCACATGCTATTGATTATGGTTATTTGCCCGACAAACCACCCAAGGAGGTACTTGTTAGTAGGAAATGTGCTGAAGCAGTTCTTCGAGGTGCTCAGGTACAGCTTGTTGATTCTAATGCCTAATTCAAGAGTTTTTTTTTTATCCGTCACTTAAATTTGGAATCTATGTATCTGCAATTTCTTCTTTATGTAACAGTTAAAATTGAGGTTTAGTTTCTCTTTAAAAGTTATCAACAACTTTTCTTAAGGATTCCAGAGGCTTTTTAAAATATCATGCACTCATTGACATTGTCAACTTAAAATTGATCCTTTTTTCTCATGGTTGTTTATCTTTAGGTATATGTTCCCGGGGTTATGGCCTGCAGTTCTCGTGTTGAGGAAGGGGATCTAGTTGCAGTTTCAGTTGCCGTGGAGCAACCTTCTCCTGATGGAGGATGGGGACTTGGTATAACACGTGGGACTGTTCTGCAGGGACTGCCGACAGGTAAGTAGTATGCTTTTTGCTTTAATGTCAGTGTTTTACCATTTGGATCCTTTGGTTTTTAGCAACTAGATTCTACATAGATTTAGGATTTATTTAAGTTTTTAACAAATTAAGGATATTACTATCTTTCTTTCTTTTTTTAATTTAATTGATCTTGTTATGAACATTTGTAGCCTCCCTTGTTGGAAGGATTAATTTAAATGGGATGTGTATGATTGATCTGGTACATGTTTAGTTAAAAGTAAAACTACCTTCTTGTTTTATCTTAATGTATCTCGAAAGAGGGTCTAAATGTTGATGCTACCAAATTTAGGTGTTTTGGAAAAGGAAAGAGATATAGGGTTCAAGACTGGATGCAAGGAATAATAATGGCACCACCTGCTCACAAGGAGTGATGTTCCTGTATTAATTCCAATCCATTTCTCTAGTTTAGACTAAAGTGTACTGTAACCTAATCTGAAGTAAATACTAGAAAAATTGATATTTGGATAGAAGAAGAGAAAGCAAGGTAAAGCCAAGCTCAATTGTCTGCACTGTTGACTGGGGATTATCATATTTTGTATAGGAGGAATTGAATCATGAATCATTTTTATATTTTTGATCATCATATTAAACCTAAGGACTAAGTAATTCGTCTGGTTAAACATGTGTGTTACCTTGTATAACATTTATTGTATTTATGGGTTGTGTTTGACTTTTTGTTTCTTCTAGTGCTGTGAAACTGCTAAAATTTCTTGAATTATATGCTATGATACACTATAGATCCATTTTACTTTGAGAGAAATGGATTATACATCGGTCAAGGAACAACAATGTTGTCAAGAGCTGGGATCTTTCGTGCTTCTCAAGGAATTGCTGTTGATATGAATAATCGAGTATTTAAGTTGCCTTCATTTTATGGTATGCAATTCATCCATTATCTGAAACATGTAGATGCTACAATGGACTTGTGGAATAATGTTTAAGTTCTGGATGATGTTTTCTGGAATTTTGAATTGGTCTTGGTACTTCTCTTTTGTTTTTTTACAGATGTGCTCGAGGGGGAAATATTTCTTCAAAACCTGCCGAGCATTGTTGCTGCTCATGCTCTTGGTATCCACACTTATTTAGAAGTTCTGTTTCTTATTTAGGAATCCTTTGTTTTTAATCTATGCCATCTTATATATCTAGATGCTAGATTCTTCAATTTTCTCAGTTCTCTCAAGCTCTGAAATATCTTCTATACTGAACCATTATGGAGTGCTTTGTACATGTTCTGGTCCCTGGAACTTAAATTAGGAGCTGAAGTATATTGTGGTGGATGTTATTGTGCTTGAACTGGTAACAGCAGGAACACCTTTTTGTTATATAACATGATTTAACTGCCTTGGAATCTGAATTTTCTTCATTGGGTAGGATTTTTCTTTCTTTCTTTCTTTCTTCTTTTCAATTTTATATCAAGGAAGCTTTAGTGGGTTGGAACACCTTTTTGTTATATAACATGCTTTAACTGCCTTGGAATCTGAATTTTCTTCATTGGGTTGGAATCAGAACATTGTGTGGATTTTTTCTTTCTTCATTACCAGATCTCAATATGTGCGCCAAGCTCAATAAATTAAACTTTCTGCCTTGGTGCACATATTGAGATCTGGTGTGGTTTACTTTTTAATAAATTAAGCGGACAGAAAGTTTTTGCGTTAGAAGAGGGTGGTGATTACTCATCAGAAAGGTTGAAGCTTCAACATTGTCACCCATGCTAGCCAACATGCAAATAGTTAGTAGAGCAATATTTTTTAATTATTACTTCTAATGATGTTTGCCAAAACAAGTTCACTATCCTCCCACAATAAAAATGGTTTCCTCTCATCACAGAAAGAGTTATCTTTCCTCTCTAACTACTAATGCTTTCCACTTATCTTAGACCACGGTGAGGGTGGAATTTTTCTTACTGGAAAAGGTAAAAGTTCTATGCGTTTTGGATGGACAAAAACAGACTATAAAAAATAGAACCACTAAGATGTCTTTGACTGGGTCCTAGATTTTCCAACGAGGAGTTCATTAAGTCACCTAAATTTTATATTTGGTTGTTATGTAAGGGTAGCATTTGAGCAGTGTTTGTCTGCACCAGCTTTTGTGACGTTAAGTATTTGAACAAAGGCAATATTATAGATATTGAAGGGAGTCATATGACTCGTATCGTACGCTTTTAGGCTATTCAATGATGTAGTATGAAAAATAGTTGGCTGCTGGTACCATAGATTGTTTTGTTTATATTAAGTGCATGGTTGCCCCTTTTCATTTTTTTGGTTGAAATATGATTCTCTAAGGTGTGTAGATATAATCCTTGGAAAATGAAAGACCTGTCTCCTTTTTTAATCTTTTCCCTCTAAAAGGATTGTCTGGTTTCTCATCTTCGGTATTCTTTGCTTGAGGTTTCCTTCACATACATGCTTGTGAATTGTGAAAATTTTGCATGACATGTTCATTGCATGTGCTCTTATTTTTGTCTCAGATCCTCAGAAAGGTGAGCGAATACTAGACATGTGTGCAGCACCAGGAGGGAAGACAACTGCAATTGCTATACTTATGAAGGATGAAGGGGAGGTCATTGCAGCAGATAGATCTCATAATAAGGTGCTACTATTTATATAATAATGTGACAATGGAAGAATTTTTTCCATGAGTCCTGTAACCCTGGGGCTTGTTTCCACTTCCACTTGACTTCCAGTCCTCGATCATTATGTCCGTTTTCATCTTAAGGAAAACATGATGTTCAATGCATAGTTTCCTCTTCATCCTTTTCCATGACTGCTGCAAAGCTTGAATGTGGCCCATGATCTCTATGGCTTTGTTTGACCTTTTAATGAAGTTGTAGTAAGGGCCTTAGTTCAAAGCATAGGGCTGACAGAAAGTGTGTCCTTACTCACTCAAGCCTCCTTTTTGCCCCGTCTTCCATGGAGTCCCCTACCCTCAAGTAGAGATAGGATATCTCTTTTCTCAATGGAAGGGTCCCTAATGGAGAAACACTAGCCAACCTTGTGTTTCTTTTGCAGGACTTACTGGTCAACTTATCTGACATTTGACTTTCAATCCTCTTGAGAAAAGTGCATGGTAGAGTTCTTTGAATGGTCCTTATCAATTACTTTCACTTAAGTATATCATATGATATACTGCTAGTTTCCATATTCCTTATAGTTGACTGATCTCATTTCAGAATACATATTTCAAGCATGTAAAAAGTTGACATCTGTATTATTTGTTACTTGATTGCTATGAAAAATTTTCTTCTTTAATGAACTGTTCAGAGATGATGTATTATTTTTTAATCTGGAATCTATAATTTCTTTGTTTTGAGGATACCGATTTCTTAATTTATAGGTGATGGATATTCAGAAATTGGCAGCTGAGTTGGGTTTGACTTGTATAACAACATATAAACTAGATGCTCTCAAAGCTGTTCGTAAAACAGATGGGTCAAGTGATATGACCACTTTGTGCTGTAACAAGGATAACAATGATGTAGTGATCCAAAGGTCTGACTCAAAGCCTCTTGGGAATGGAGTGCCATCTACTACCATTGTAGGATCAAATGCTGATACAACTTGCAAGGAGAATGGTATGTAAATTCGGGCAAATGTTCATGAGAACATGTTTGCTTGTTTTCTTCTTTTTCTTTTTTATGTTGGGAGGTGGAGGCAAAGGGGGGAAATGTGTATTCCACACATTATCTTCAAAGACTAGAACATTCTTGAGATGATGAGATTCATGTAAGGACTGTCTAGCTCAATCTAGGTTGTTGGATATAGTATTACCTATTCATGTTAAGAAATCTTATTGTACTGTCATGTAGATCCATCTACGGGCAGACTGAACCTTGGTTTCATGCATGGGAGCATCTGGTAGTGCTGAAATTGTGTTAGGCTCTTGAGTGGCCGCTTTCTATATCCTTCTTGACAGGAATGCCACTCCTTTGCCTGCCAAGGAAAAAATCAAACCACCTATTTGACTATCTTACATGATTATTGATTTCTTTTCTGTTTGATACCCAATAACTATGATCTAATAATATTTTTCAGTTCAGCATGTCAATCTTTGCATCAACTTTGTTTGTATTCGGAGTTGCTGTAAATTCAATATTTTATAACTAAAGTTGCGCGGATAATTTTTTTAGCGTAGCATCTATAGTTGTAAGTTCTTCGGAAGGATGGCTAATTTGCCTACATGCTTGAGGATGAATGACTGGTATCAAATTATAGGTTCAAGTTTTCCGCACTAAACAAATAGTACATTTTCAACTCAAAGACATTTTTGCATCAATGAAATTTTATCGCTATATTTTCTTTAAATGTGCATTGGCTGCTTATATTTAGAGTCAAGTGAAATTGTTTGAGAAGATAATGAAATCAACTTTTAAGCCTTTTCTCTTGCTAAGAATTGTGAAAATGAGTTTCTTTTATATCTTCCAAATTTGATTTCATTGTTATATAATGCTTTCTTTACCATTTTCGTTTTGCATGAGTAAAAGGCTTAGAGAGTTAGAGTTACATATTTGTCTCTGATTCTCATTGTTATAGTTAGTAATGAAAAAGCAAATGAGAGAATTTATGCTAGCAAAGCTGACATTAGGAAGACCATGCGAAGAATGAGGAATGGCCCAGGGAGAAATCAAAGCCTGGGTGGCAGAGTTGAGAATTCTAAAGGCTTCCTTCCTAATAGCTTTGATCGTGTCCTTCTTGACGCTCCTTGCTCTGCTCTTGGTTTGAGACCTCGGCTATTTGCTGGAGAGGTAGGGCATTCTGTTTATACTGGTTAAAAACTGATACTTGTTCTTCCGGGCTATTTTGCTGCACTCTAAATTATGTCCATTCCCATGCACGGAATCAGTGGAGTGATGAAATCTATGTCCATGGTGTAACTGCATTCTAAGTTCTGTCCACTCCCATGCATAGTATCAGTAGAGTGATGAAATTATGTCTGTTATGTAACTGCATTCTAAGTTCTGTCCACTCCTACGCATAGTATCAGTAGAGTGATGAATATCTATGCCCTTAATCTTTATGCATTCCACATTCTGTCCATTCCCATTCATATATCAGTAGACTGATGATATCTCTGTCCTTAATCTTTCTGCATTCTAAATTATGTTCATTCACATGCTTAGTATCAGTAGAGTGGACAAAATTTATACCCTTCACTCAAGAAATGATTTATACTGTCTTAGAAGGCCTGAACTATTCAGAAGACAGTTGTTGCAAATATATAAAATAAAAAACAAAATATACATTGTGTGTGGACACTGCTAGTTGTTTCCTTTTAGGGTGTTAATTTATGTGAACTATGCTGGTATTGGCATGTTGTTACTTGTGAAGAATCATCTCCCCTTAATCTATGCCCTTAATCTTTCTGCATTCCACATTCTGTCCATTCCCATGCATAGAGTGATGAAATCTATGTCTGTGATGCAACTGCATTCTAAATTCTGTCCATTCCCATGCATAGTATCAGTAGAGTGATGATATTTATGTCCTTAATCTTTCTTCATTCTAAATTATGTCCATTCACATGCTTAGTATCAGTAGAGTGGACAAAATTTATACCCTTTACTCAAGAAATGATTTATACTGTCTTAGAAGGTCTGGACTATTCAGAAGACAGTTGTTGCAAATATAAAAAATAAAAAAGGATTAATATTTAATACACTGTCAGTGTAAAAAAAGTTTACACAAGCATGCCTATTTTCAAGCCTAAATTTAAATCTTAAAATTCTAACCTTAAAACCCTAAAAATCTAACCCCAACCCCTAAACCCCAACCCCTAAACCCCAAATCATACAACCTAAACCCCTAACCTTTAAACCCTAAACTAAACCCCTAAACCCCTAAATAAACCCGCTTGTGGAAACTTTATTTTCCACTGGCAGTGTATAGGATATTAATCCAATAAAAAAATATACATTTTGTGTGTGGACACTGCTAGTTGTTTCCTCTTAGGGCGTTAATTTAGGTGAACTATGCTGGTATTGGCGTGTTGTTACTTGTGAATTAGTAAGCATTAGTTTCTGCTGTTTCGTAATTAAGCTTTGTATTTCTTCGGTTGTTTTGTCCTTCTACAAGTATTTTGGCTTGTGATTTATTGTTTCTACATGTTGCCTCTATATTTTCATTTATTTATTTGTTGGAGGTGGGAGGCTGCTATATTACTCGCACTCGGGTGTAACTGTCTGATATGATATGTATATAACACAGGTTTATATGACTTTTCCTAAGTTTTCCTATATATTTAGAGGATCTCTGAAAGGTCGTATCCTCATACCCCTGTCTGGATGTGTGTAGGATATGCGTGTGGAACACGGATACTTAATGAAAAAATAAGAGCCAAAGTAATGTGGGGATATTGGGTTGGGATTGAGTAAAACATACAATAGATGCACCTTTAAGGTGAGATTTGTAAGTTCACAAGGAGATGATTGCAGATAATGGAATAAAGTCTTATCCAAAGATAAACTCATTTTCTCAGTTTTAATCATGTAAAAATTAAATAACTTGAATTACTTTTAGTTTTTCTACTTAATGTTCTTCAATTTATTTGATTTAATAGAAAGAACTGGAAAACCCTTAATTGAATTTGATTAGGCTGTTTGTTGTTTTTCTTTGGCATTCAGGAAACCATTGAGACATTAAGAAAGCATGCAAAGTATCAAAGGAGAATGTTTGATCAGGCTGTCCAGTTAGTTCGCCCTGGTGGAGTCCTTGTGTACTCAACGTTAGTTTGCTTCCTTGGGACAATTTTATATTTTTGCTTTCATAAATTATTAATGTACTGTTCTCATGATGGACTATTAATGTTTTATGTTGCTTGCATCATGCATTTCTGATTGGCTGTGTGCGCTTTTTTACAAAATGCATTAAAACAAGTTGCTGAGTCCTGACAATGTTGTAGGCTCTAATAAGTTTTTGAGGTAATTAGTTGTTATTCACTGGATCTTTATTTAGGACACGGATAGTAAAGTTGTGAACCTAACTTCTAAGGTTAGGTGCTGTTAGTGAGATTTGTGGCTTGTGCTTCTAGTGTTATCATACTTCGCATGTGCTTTTGTTGTTTGTTTATCAAGTGATGGAAGGGTTAAACTGATTTTTGTTATTTTCCTCTCAAATTCTTTTTCACGTAATGTGTTGTTTAGGTGTACAATCAATCCTGGTGAGAATGAAGCATTGGTCCGGTATGCCCTGGATACATACAAGTTCCTGTCTTTAGCTCAGCAGGTAAGATGCCTTAAACCTTACAACACATAGATTTAAGCTGGGAAAACTCCAGTGTGAGTTGACTAACATTTGGATGGGGTTTTATGAGGTCTTACCAATGTTATAAAATCATGCTCTATTGTCAATGTTTGTTCTTTCCAGCATCCAAGAATCGGAGGAGCTGGTCTTGTCGGTAGTTGTGAATTTCCAGATGGATATGTTGAGTAAGTATCCCCTGTTACACATTGCTTTGTATTTTGGCAGAAAGTTGATTTATATACTGATATGGATGCTACACAGAGAATGGCTGAGACCAGGAGAGGAGGAATTGGTTCAAAGGTTTGATCCCTCATCTCCACTTGATACAATTGGCTTTTTCATAGCCAAATTTGCTGTAGGCTCCAAAGATGACCTATAAACTCACTGAGTTGTAACCACTTAACAAATTGGGTCTTTTTGTTGTTGTTGTTGTTATAGGGTTTATTTGTTCACTTTGACCATGACATTTTTCTTACTCTTGCTGCTGCAATAATATAATGTTATGTGGGGTTTCATATGACTTAAAAATTGATGGTTCGTTAGTTTAATTTTTTTTCATAACCATCGTAGTTAGGGAGTAATATTTAAAATTATATCAATTTAATCTTTTTTAGACAATCGTCATCATGCATATATTAATGGAGATTCCTTTCCCCTTTTTCCTCGGCATCCAAAATTGAAATCCCAAAAAAGTTGAAATCTTAGATCTATTTTTGAAATCTCAAATTGAAACTCTAAACATTTTTCTAAATCTAAAACTCCAAAATTGAAATTACATATTTGGTCACTGTTATTTACACATTCTTTCAATTTAATCCTAATTTTAAATTAATAAAATAATAAATTATTTAATTTAATCCAATATGATGTTGACATGTGTCACCACTTAATTAAATAATTTATTATTTTATTAATTTAAAATTAGAATTAAATTGAAAAAATGTGTAAATAACATGGACCAAATGTGTAATTTTTAATTTTTTCCGTCAATTGCTATGTGGCAGTTCCGTCACTCCACCGTTAGGTTTTTAATGGCGGTGATCAAAATAGGTTGATTTTATAAGTTCGGTGATCTGATTGACGATTTCTATAGTTTGATGGTCCAAATAAGTATCCCCAATTTGTTTGATGGTCAGTGGTGTAGTTTTTCCAAAGAAAAAAAAGGCGATAGAAAATTTGATAGAATATATAAAATTTAAAGACTATCAAGACATTATCTGGGAATTGACAGAAGAAGGCTATGAGACCATTTGGTTGATCGTTGATGACAAGCCTTGGGGACTATAATGTGACTAAAGGATTACATGGGGAGTAAATAATGTTATTAGTGATCTACAAACCTGCTTCTCTTCTAAACTATAGGAATGATTGATCAGGGCTTGTTTATCCCTAACAAAAAAACTCGACAGGGTTGTGGTTAACTCTTCTTGGATCATGAATTTTTCTCGTTCTCCAGTAAAGATTTTGGCTCCATTGTCCGACATAAGATCCAACTCAGTTCCTAACCATTTCCTTTCTTTACTTTCTAGACAAGATATCCAGAGTTCTTAAAGATTGTTGAAGAATCATAGAGGTAGTCTGTTTTGGGAAATAATCTGTTTTCCAAGCTTAAGAGGTTGAAGTAGCTTAACTCTGATAATGTGTTACGTACATAGGAGAGGGACCACCAGAGGCGGATAACCACCCAACAAACCTGGATGACACCACTGCAGGCATGGGCCCAGAGCTGCGCAGAGGAGTGCGTGAAAGGCGAGTGCCACGTGCCTTGGATGATTTTATTTTGCACTGAAAGAGAGCCAACGGCCGAATATTCTATTTGTTTTATGTTTTTTCCTTTTTGTCCTGACATGTAATTAAAAGGAGGTGCTGTGGAAGATGGAAAGGATATGAAAAATCAATGAAAATTTCTCTCCTCTCTCAATTTCTGCTTTCTTCCTCACCTTTCTCTGGTCTTCGTTTCTGTTAACCAAGGAAAACCCTAACAACTGGTGCTTTCATTGACCCTCCCCACCATGGTCAACAACACTGAGTCCATTCGAACGCTTCAAGAGTCTTCCGCCCGTCACGAACAATCCCTCACCGCCATTGAAAGTCAGCTGGCCAAACAGGAACAGTGGAACACAGCCACCAATACCACCCTCCAGGAGATGTCTCTACTGCTGCAGAATCTGTCGACGCAGCTGGGCGTCTCAGCGACAACTTCAGCCACCGGCGACTTTACTGCCAACAGCTCCGCCCCTCGTCCCAAACCCAAAGACAAACATGACACAGACACTGTGTTTCCGTTTCCCCCGAAACCCGTCCAGGTCGAGTTGCCCATCTTCACCGGAGAAGACCCAGAAGAATGGCTAGCTGCGGCACAGGATTTTTTTGAATTTTACGGCACGGAGGATCATCACCGTGTCACCATGGCCTCCTTTCGGATGACAGGAACGGCACGGAAGTGGTTCCGTTGGATGCAACGCCAACGACAACTTGCTGGCTGGGCACACTTGGTCGACGCCATCCGCAAGAGATTTCTGGTGATGGAAATTGAATCTCCGGCGGGTCAGCTTTCGAAACTCCTGCAGACAACAACCGTGGCTGACTACCAATCTCGTTTCGAGGACCTAGCTCTCCGTACATCCAACCTACCGGAAGAGTTTCTACTGGACTGTTTTACACCAGGTTTGCGCACAGACATTAAAAACGAAGTCCTAGCCCACCGCTCGACATCCATGATCGAGGTCCAGGCGTTGCCGCGATTTCACGAAGCTCGCCTTCACGAGCGACGCCCGGTGCCTCGTGCATTCTCCTCAAAGTTACCTCCGCTGCTACCTACTCCTCCAGCACCAACCATGGACCCTCGCGTTCTACCGGGCCGCCCTCCGCCAGTAGACACTCCCCCCGTTGCCCCCACCCATGTCCGCCGTATTTCCTCTGCCGAAGCTCGTGAACGCCGACTGAAAGGCCTTTGCTATTATTGCGACGACCGTTACACACCTGGTCACAAGTGTAAAACGCCCCAACTATTTATGCTGGATGATGACGGTATCTTCGAGGACACAGTTGCTACCCCGATTGAACCGCCCCCCACGCAAGACACAACACTGCCATCACCAGATTTGGTCGGTGACCACTCGACCGTCTCATTCAACGCTCTGGCAGGCTACCACAACCCTACCACGCTCCGTGTTGAAGGTACCATTCTCAGAAAGCCAGTCCGTATCCTCATTGATGGGGGTAGTACACACAATTTCATTCAGTCATGTGTGGCCAAGTATCTTGCTCTGCCGATAACACGCACCCCCAACTTTACGGACTTGTTCGGAAATGGCCAACGTCTACACAACGAAGGCTGCGCCAGAGACGTGCCGGTCGTCGTGCAGAACACCACCCTCCAAACTGATTTTTACATTCTGCCAATTGAGGGTGCCAACGTCATTTTAGGGGTTGCATGGATGGCCACTTTGGGACCCGTCACGATGGATTTCACTAAACTCACATTTGAGTTTGTGCATGAGAACACACGTCACTGCTGGCGAGGGGATTTAGAACTGGGGCCGCAACAGATTCACCTTCAATCCTTGCGCCGACTAGCCGATACTGGGGCCATTGCTGCGTTTTTCCAATTACATATGTCCACTCCAGACACTTGTCTTGACCCAGGTGTGCCATCAGAATTACAGCATCTTCTGTCCGAATTTTCTGCGGTATTCGAAGCCCCTTCCTCGCTTCCACCACATCGGACCACAGATCACGCAATCCACTTGACTCCATCTAGTCAACCAGTGAACGTCCGCCCCTATCGATATCCCCATTTCCAGAAGTCAGAAATCGAAAAACAAGTGAAACAGATGTTAGACTTGGGACATATCCAGCCAAGCACAAGCCCATTCTCCTCCCCTGTCTTGCTGGTTCGAAAGAAAGACGGCACATGGCGCTTCTGCGTCGACTATCGCGCTCTCAACGCCATCACTGTGCGCGATAAGTTCCCCATCCCTACAGCAGATGAATTATTTGATGAACTCGGGGCCTCTTGTTTTTTCTCCAAGCTCAATTTATTGGCGAGATATCACCAGATTCGTGTTCGAAACTCGGACGTTCACAAAACGGCCTTTCGCACCCATGATGGCCACTATGAATTCCTCGTTATGCCTTTTGGCCTGACGAACGCACCATCAACTTTTCAGGCTACGATGAACGACATCTTCCGACCGTTCCTCCGCAAGTTTGTCCTCGTGTTCTTGGACGACATTTTAATTTTCAGTACTTCCTGGTCCGACCATCTTCAGCATGTCCGTACAGTGTTACAAACCGTGCAGTCCAACGGTTTTGTGGCCAAGTTGTCCGAATGCTCATTTGGCCAACGCTCAGTGGACTACCTGGGCCATGTCGTTTCTGGGGCCGGCCTAGCTATGGACCCATCTAAAATAGCAGCTATCCAACAGTGGCCCACTCCCACTTCGGTTCGAGAGGTCCGGGCCTTTCTCGGTCTATCTGGGTATTACCGCCGGTTCGTTAAAGGCTATGCCACCCTAGCATCCCCCATTACCGATTTACTCAAGAAGGAATGTTCCTTTGAATGGTCTTCCGACGCCCAGTTGGCCTTTGAGACCTTAAAAGCTGCCTTGTGCACCGCCCCCATTCTAGCTCTGCCGGACTTCGACAAGGAGTTTGTCGTGGAAACAGACGCCTCAGGCGTCGGGATTGGAGCTGTCTTGACCCAGAACAAGCGTCCCATAGTATTCGTCCGCCAAAAACTCAATCCTCGCATGCAGGCAGCGTCCACCTACCATCGCGAAATGTTCGCCATCACACAAGCCGTCCGGAAATGGCGACAATATTTACTGGGCCGTCATTTTGTCATCATCACCGATCAGAAGGCACTCCGGGAACTGACCCAACAGACAATTCAAACTCCGGAACAGCAACATTGGTTGGTGAAGCTTATTGGGTTTGATTTTGAAATTCGATATCGGCCGGGAAAACAAAACACCGTTGCAGATGCCCTCTCCCGCGAAGGTGATGTTCAGCTACTAGCTTTCACATGTGCCACATTTGGGGTTTTGGATGATATTCGAACCGCTTCCCAACACGACACGTCCATTACCACACTGCTACAGGCCATCCACGACGGTCAACCAATTCCTCCTGGTTATTCAGCACAGCAAGGGTTGCTGCTATTTCGCGGCCGTATTGTGGTGCCCAATGAAAGTGCCCTCCGTTCTAGGCTATTGCGAGAATTCCACAGTTCCACGTCCGGTGGCCATTCCGGAATTACACGAACGTTTCATCGCTTGGCCAGTAATTTTTTCTGGGCAAACATGCGTGCGGATGTGAAAGCATATGTGTCCACTTGTCAGGTTTGTCAGCGTATGAAGTCTGATAGCCGTGCACCGGCCGGCTTGCTCCAACCCCTTCCTATTCCGGCACAGGTGTTTGAGGACATTTCCCTGGACTTCATCACTGGCTTACCTCCCTCCCAGGGCAATGCTGCCATTTTGGTCGTGGTGGACTGGCTCACGAAATACGGGCATTTCTTCCCCTTACCTCGAAAATACAACGCTCCGGCAATTGCTCGTATCATGGTGGACGGAATTATTAAACTGCATGGGATACCTCGCTCCATGGTCAGTGACAGAGACCCCATCTTTCTCAGCTCATTATGGCGCGAACTCGCCAAGCTACAAGGCACTGAGCTGTGCCTCAGCTCCGCCTATCATCCACAGACGGACGGGCAAACAGAATCGCTGAATCGTTGCCTGGAAATGTATCTTCGTTGTTTGGCCGGCGATGAACCACGGAAATGGGTTTCATACTTAGCTTGGGCTGAATTCTGGTACAACACTGCCTTTCAAGCTTCAGCCGGCATGACTCCATTTAAGGCACTCTATGGGCGCGATCCGCCAACTTTGGTTTCGTACGTGGAAGGTGGGACCACAAACCCAGACGTGGCCTCCGTCCTCCAAGATCGCGATGAGGTCCTCCGTCAACTGAAACACAACTTGAGTCAAGCTCAACTAAGCATGAAGAACCAGGCTGATAAGAAGCGCCAGGAGGTCGAACTACAGATTGGTGATTGGGCTTTTGTCCGCTTCCAACCATACCGTCATCTCTCACTCCGCCCCCACAGGAACCAGAAACTCGGTCCACGATTTTTCGGTCCGTACAAGGTGCTTCGACGACTGGGACCGGTTGCCTACGAGTTGGATTTACCTGAACAGACTCGCATACACCCCGTGTTCCATATTTCGCAACTCAAACGTTGCCATGGCGAACCCTCACAACAGTTCACACCCCTACCTCTATTACCTGCACTGCCGGTGGAAAACAATCCAGTCCTTGAAGACAAGGACGTTCTTCGAGAAGGGGGTACTGTTACGTACATAGGAGAGGGACCACCAGAGGCGGATAACCACCCAACAAACCTGGATGACACCACTGCAGGCATGGGCCCAGAGCTGCGCAGAGGAGTGCGTGAAAGGCGAGTGCCACGTGCCTTGGATGATTTTATTTTGCACTGAAAGAGAGCCAACGGCCGAATATTCCATTTGTTTTATGTTTTTTCCTTTTTGTCCTGACATGTAATTAAAAGGAGGTCCCGTGGAAGATGGAAAGGATATGAAAAATCAATGAAAATTTCTCTCCTCTCTCAATTTCTGTTTTCTTCCTCACCTTTCTCTGGTCTTCGTTTCTGTTAACCAAGGAAAACCCTAACATAATGTGGGGGCATTTCAAGGAAATTGAAAGCGGAGATGGGTGAATTAGAGGAGATAAAATTGGATAATTTAGGTAATGGTAATGTTATGGGGTTATTAGCGAAGAAAAAGTTGTCTACAATGAGCTACAAGACCTTCTGGCAGCAAAGGAGAGCTTCTATAGGAAAAAGTTGAGGATCTGTTGGGTTCAGGTCAGGAAGAGAATCAGAACACTAAATATTTTCACATGCAAAATACACAGTTTATTCGAAGGCTTAATTCTAAAGATGGAAGATTGCAAAAGAGGTTGTTGCATTCTACAAGAGACTGATCGGTAATCCTAATATTGATATTGGTGGTTCCTCGGTTGGTATGTTAAAGGATTATTGAATGTCACTTTTTCTTTTTGAAGATGTGTAAACCAGTGGGTAGATAAAAGATGAAACAGCCTATGTTGGAGCAAAATGGTGATGGCCTTACTTCCTGATTTTTCAAACAAGCATGGAACATAGTTGGAAATGATTTTATGAACTATTTTTTCAGCAGCAGTCAAATGCACCCGGCATTCAACGGTACTACTTTGGTCCTTGTTCCTAAGGCAATCATTCCTCTATGATGGAATTTAGACATATTTCTTGTTCTAGTGTGGACTGACGAGTGCATAAATGATCTATTTTGTATGCCTTTTTTACGGATGGAAATCGTCTACCCCTTAATTATGCCCCCATTGGTGCCTCCACTTTAAAATAGTGGTCTTAAGGTTTAGGGTTTAAGGTTGGGGCTTAGGGTTAGGATGTAGGGAATTAGGGGCATGGTGTATTTTTTAGGGTTTAGGATATGAAAATTAGGGTTAGGGCTTAGAATTTAATTTTTAGGTGTTTTTAATAGGGGGCATATAAGGAGGCATGGTTAGGGGCAGTAGATTTTTACTCCTTTTTACTTGTTTTTTTTTGCATGTTTTTAAGTTCATATAGTTTGCATTTAGGTTAGATTGTACATATTACATGTACATAGGGAGTTACACCACATGTGCTTTAATGTCATATATATTGATGCTTTTTACATGAAAGGTGGTACTTTGTGGTGTATGTGCAGGATGCTAGTGAATGCTAGAGGAGTGCTGGAGTGGAGGAGAACTCATGGCTGGAGCTGACGAGGCATAAAGAGTTAGAGATGAATCTACTTTCGCCCACGTAGACTTTCTTCCAGATACGAAACAATAAAGATAGCGGGAAATCAATGACCTTATTTAATGAAGTCGCACACATTTTAGGGTTCTTAAACCCTAGTTTCATCGCCTATATAAGAAAGACTTGGACGCTACTTCAAGGGAAGCGCGATTATAGACATCAATCCTAGTCTAAAGCTAGCGGAGAACCACCTGAGTGGAAGCTAGAGAAATCTCCTCACGACAGAAGCCATTGAGAGAGCCTACGGAGTGGGAGACATGTAACACAGTTGGACAACACTAAAGGAGTTTGTTGAGGACGCTCGACTCTTTTCTTTTCCTTGCTTGATAAACTGCCAATACTTAATATTTTTGTTATGGATGTTTTAGGCTCAGACATGAGCTAAATACTTTAGCTGGGATTATTGCTTCACAAGATTTTATGTTTTGATCTCTTTATTATAATGCTATAGTTGTTTTTCCTTTTATCCATTCTATTCATTGTTCTTCATGCGTAGTTATTGAAAGAGCTATCGAGAGAGGCCTTTTAACTATTGATCTGTGACTTAATATCGAGAGAGTCAGGTTATACAAACGTGAACAGTGGGGCTAAACTATTAACTTAGTTCTAGTCTGGCTTAGACATAAGTTTAGGGTTTCAACGATTAAAAGGGAGTTCTTAAACAAATAACAGTGTTGTTAGGGTTCACGTAGACACGTATTACCTTAGCTTAAATATTATTAACTTCTAGGCATCAAGAGAGTCAGAATTTCATTAGAAATTTCTGTCAAGTAGATAAAGATCTTAACAATTTCACAAACACATATTGCCGATCGCTATAGCATTGTAAAAAGCAATCAAGCATATATCCTTAGCAATAATCACAACCTCTATAATTATCTATTATTTGCTGCAGTTGTTCGTCTTAATCAAAGCTATCTTTAGTTTAATTGTTTTAGTTTTACTTAAATCTACAACTACCATCACTTGCAAACACATTCTTAAGCATAATAACTTCATAGTTATTGATCCAATTCTCGTGGGTTCGACACTCTACTTATCACTTTATTACTTGATAGGATGAGTATACTTGCTCCAAAGTGCATCATTATTCGACAAGCATCAAGTTTTTGGCGTCGTTGCAGGAGATTGACAATTGATAATTACGTTGTAATTGCGCTTATGACTTTATTTTATTTGCACTTAATTTTAGTTTTTATTTTTCTTTCTTAGGTACGTTCCAGTGCATGAACATAAGGTCTAACATAGAACCTATTCTTTCATACATACCAGAGATTGAAAGACATTTGAAGACTTTACGCTGAGAGAAAAAGAATACGGTGAACAATAACGAGCTGGAAGACCATTAGAATGTGCGTAACCAAGGAGTACACCTAGTCGATGGACAGGGAGCTGTTAGAGTGGTCCAAAATAATGACCAAGAACGACAGGAGGATCCACTACCTGCCTGACCTAGAAGGCCCATCAGAGATAGCATTGAGCCCGTTATCAACAATCTCAATCCATCGATTGTTGTGCATGATCTAGGGACATCTCATTTTGAGCTAAAGCTCGTAATGTTCAACATGCTCAATTCTATTGGACAATTTTGCGGATCTGCAAGGGAGGATGCACGAGAGCACATTTAAGCTTTCTTGGAAGTTTGTGACTATTTTCGACAACCAAAAATTCCTGTCGACGCTTTCCGACTCAAGTTGTTTCCTTACTCTTTGTGAGATCGAGCCATAACATGGTTGAAGACTTGCTCCACATGATCCATTACATCATGGGATGACTTGTGCATCAAGTTTCTGCATCGATATGATCCATCAAACGTGCACAATAAAAAATGCAACGACGATATCTCATTCCAACAATATGATGATGAATCTATGTATGAGGCTTGGGATAGATACAAAGACATGCTACGCAAGTGCTCGGTCCTTGGATTCCATGATTGTCTACAAGTCACAAAGTTCTATAATGACGTCAATGCACCTACAAGAATAATGATCGACTCGTCAACTAATGGTACTTTGCTCGATAGAGAACCTGACGAGGCTTTCAAGATACTTGACCAGATAGCCAACACCAACTACCAGTTCCCAAGGGAGAGATTGAGGCCACGCCCTAAGGCATCTGGAACACTTCAGCTGGATGATTCCCAGACCGTAGCATCCCAGCTCTCCACCATCACCAACCTGCTCAAGAACATGTAAGGACCATCCAATGTCCGCGAGGCCAAGGTAAAAATACACTTATGAGCACTGTGATGGGGAACATCAGTCGAGTGAGTGTCCTTAACGACAAGAATCTGGATGCTATGTAGGGAACACCAACCGTAACTATTGAGTGGATCGAAAGATCGATATAAACCAAGAGGGGGGGGGGGGTGAATTGGATTTTTAAAGATTTTGTGGTGGAAATTGCAAATTAAAAATAATAGACAAGGGATTTAGAGTGGTTCAAGTTCCAAATGAACTCTACATCCACTACCTTAGCTTCACTAAGGATTTGCAACAATTCCACTAATTGCTCTTCCCCTTTTCTAGGCTAAGGAGGAAACCCTTACAATTTCGGTTGATTTTTCTACCCAAAAATCAACCCAATCCTCACACTAGTGAACAAAAAAATTTGTTGGCTAATAAGGTATCTCTCAATTCAAATGATAGCCCAATTACAAGCACTCAACCCAATTCAACAAGATGTGAATGAAAATTACAATTGGGGTTTCTAGACAAATAGGAATTTTGGCACAATTGCTTGGATTTGATGAATATATGTTTTCTTGAAGATCAATAGTTGTTGCTGATGCTTTTAGATGTGTCTTTTATACCTCCTCATTGATTTCTAGCCGTTTGGGTGGTTGGGAACATAAATGGAGCCATTGGAACCCTCTCTTACCACCATAAATGCACTTCTGCAGCTACCAATATCGGTACGCGGGAAGGTGTATCGGTACCTGTCTCAGAAAAGAAAGAGCCGTTGTGTGCAATAAATAGGGCGTATCGATACACGCATAAGCGTATCAGTACGGGGTATCGAAACGGTTAAGGCCGTATCGATACTATTTTCTCAACTTAGCTCACTGTCGATATCCGTATCGGTACGGTGGTTATGTGTATCGATACGGGTCAAAGACTTTTTAAAGTTTGGTTACCAACCAACTGACACCAACGGTCATATTTTTAAACCGACTTAATATTCAAAAATTATAAGGACCGTATCGATACGAGGGTTTGCCGTATCGGTACGCTATTCAAACTCTTTGATTTTTAACACAGGGGCGTATCGATACGAGGGTTTGCCGTATCGATACGTGTTCCGACAGTAACCAAGTTTGGCAAAATGGTATCGATACGCTTGGTAGTGTATCGATACTCCTGAACGATTCTCAATGGTTTTGCCTTGGAACACTTAGAAAATATTTTGAGTTTGAGTTTTATAAATCAGTTTTAAAGTGTTGGTGTTTTGAAACTTATTTAGGGACTTATAAAAAAAATTTTAAGTTTTACAAAATGATCCTTAAAGATCTAATTATATCAAAATCAAATATAGGTTTTACAATCTCCCCCTTTTTGATATAATAAAACCAAAACTTAAAATTTTTGACATTTTTGAAAAACCTTTACAACGTTAACTCCCCCTTAATATAAGCTTGGTAACCTTTGAGTTAAAATCAAAATATTTGAAGTGTGAGCTAGTTTCTTCTCCCCCTTTTTGTTAGATCAAAAATTCTTTGAGACAATTAAGTGCATAAAGAAATCAAAGGTATAACAATACTAAGCAACATAATTTTATTCATCATAGCATCAAACTTGAAATCCAAACAAAAGCAAAAAGAAATCAAAGCATAGGTTTTAATCCTAAAACAAACTTAATCCTAAGAACATAAAGCATAGGTGCATAAAATAGAAAATCCTAAATGATATGAATGATATGCAAGAAGAAACGTCTAGGCATTGTCTTCGTCATCTTCATCATCTTCATCATCATCTCCCATAGGCTCATTAGCTCGCATACTATTACGCCACTCATCATGGAAAGCGGCAATGGAAATATTCAAAGATTTGTGCCCGCTTTCAAGGGATGTGAGGCTATTCTCCATACCCGTCATCCTTGTATCAAAGATAGTTTCCATTGAAGTAAGACGAGTATTCATGTTCGTGCGCAACCCGGTAAATTGCTCATTGAGATAGGTCATGAGAGCATCCATATTGGGTTGTGGGACTTGAGGAGCTGGAGGAGCTTGAGGTGCTTGAGCCTCTTCAAGTACGGCGGCGGCTTCGGGAGGTAGCTCGGCAAGACGTACCCATTCACCATTAAAATATGAAAACTTCGCCCGAGCGAGAGATCGCTCATCAATGGGATCGGTGAGAGGAGTTGGGTAATCATAAGAGCAATCAATATCCTTTTTAGTAAAGAAATAACTCAAAGCCGTACCATATGTAAAGGAGGTGACATGAGGTGTGTGACGATTTTGCACGAGGTAGACGATCTCTTGGAACATAAGACGAGCTAGATTTGGTCGCTTTTTCTCACGAAAGCACCGAATCCAAAAATCATCCACTTGACGGATGGTGGAATATTTTCCTCCGGAGGGACGAAACCACCACGACACCATCAAATGTAAGATCCGGTCTTGAGCATTTAGGGCGGTGACGGATCTACTAAGAACATGCCCTATAGCATGCTCATTGTCAAGGCCTTCATCCTCTAATTTGAAAACCTCGCAAATGGATTTGACATCAAGAATAATTTTCTTCCCCATGAGGTAAGAGCTAATGGCAACAACTTCCCCATCACGACTAATACATCTTGCATTAGCATAGAAAATCAAAACCAAAAGGCGATAGAAAATACCGGGAATAGAGATGAACTCCATGAAGTTCCATCGACGAAATAATGGAAGATATTCAAACTTAAAACGCTCGGAGTCGAGAAAAGGGATGGAGATAACCCTTTCGGCACGGATCTTATAGTTCTCGTATTGACGAAAGTGAGTTAGACCCGAATTGCCTTCAAAGCATTGCTCATAGATGATTGAGTAGTTTGGACGAGCAATAGCACCAAGGGTGGAGGATTCACCGGCTTGATTAACCCTTGTACGCTTCCTCGAAGGTTCTTTTGGTGCCATGATCTAAAAGAGAATTAAGCAAAAAGGATTTCTTCAATTTGAGTAAAAATCAAGGTAAAAAGAATTTAAAAGAAAATAAATTTTTTTTGAAGAAAAACAAAGGTTTTGATAAAAGATAAAACAAAATAAGAAAACAAATCAAAAGAAATTGAAAAAGAAAAAGAAAGATTACCTTGATAGAAACTTGGAAGATTGAAGAAAGACTGTCACAAAAGATGAGAGAGAGAGAGAGAGCACAAATCCTTGCTTGATTCAAAAACTCTTTTAGAATTGAGTTGAGGTGTGAAAAATATGAAGGAGGAAGGGCCTTTTTATAGGCAAAAATGGCTAGGGTTAATTAGGTTTTGAAAAGTTTGAATTTAGGTAAAAGTTGAACTCATTAAAAGCTAATTTAATGCCATCAGCGTAGTCGAGTATCGATACGCCTGAAGGTGTATCGATACGGGGATAGAATTGTATTTTCTGTAAAAATGCCCGTTGGAAAGTCGTATCGAAACGGAGGGGTCCGTATCGAAGCGACCCGCATCGATACGGATTTAATCGTATCGATACCCGTGAAGCGAAGAGAATTCTGGGAAACTGAATGAAGAACAGGTATCGATACGCGTAAGGCCGTATCGATACTGTATGCCCAGAAATGCATATTTGGTTCAAAGAACAACCAAAGGCTCGAACTTAACATCTCCTAAAGGTATGCAAATGATGAATGAGCAGTTATAAGCATATTTAAACAGAAGCATACTCCCCCTAACTATAGGCATGGGTGAAATTAGAAGTCTAAGCATACAAACATGGCATTTCACAAGATCAAGCATATTTAAGCACAAAATAAGTCCTAGAAGGTTAAGATAGGCTAGCTAGACCTAACTCTCTCCTAAGGGACCAGAAACGCTCTTTGTCTAAGGGTTTTGTAAATATGTCCGCTAATTGATTCAAGGTGTCTACATACTCTATAACCACATCTTCTTTAAGGACATGATCTCTAATGAAATGATGCCTTATTTCTATGTGTTTGGTTCTAGAGTGTTGGATGGGATTTTTTGTTAAACATATTGCACTAGTGTTGTCACATTTTAGGGGTATGGTTTCAACTTTAATTACATAATCTAAGAGTTGTTGCTTCATCCAAAGAACTTGAGCACAACAACTCCCTAAGGATATGTACTCGGCTTCGGTGGTAGATAAGGCTACACTATTTTGTTTCTTAGAGAACCAAGATATGAGCATACTACCTAAGAATTGACAAGTTCCCGAAGTACTTTTCCTATCGATTTTGCAACCCCTATAATCCGCATCCGAGTAAGCATGAAGGTTGAAGGTAGAGTCTCTAGGGTACTAAAGACCTAAACAAGGAGTGTCTCTAAGATACCTAAAGATCCTCTTAACGGCTATAAGGTGAGACTCTCTAGGACTAGCTTGAAACCTAGCACACAAGCAAACACTAAATAAGATATCCGGTCTACTTGCGGTAAGGTAAAGCAAAGATCCAATCATAGAGCGATAAAGCTTAGAGTCAACACACTTACCTCCTTCATCTTTGTCAAGCTTTGTAGATGAGCTCATAGGAGTGGCTTGAGGCTTTGCATTCTCCAAGCCAAACTTCTTGAGCATATCCTTTATGTATTTTGCTTGGTTGATGAAGGTGCCATGCTTCTTTTGCTTGATTTGGAGTCCCAAAAAGAATGAGAGCTCCCCCATCATGCTCATCTCAAATTCACCTTGCATTAACTTAGCAAACTCTTGACAATGACATTCATTAGTAGAACCAAAAATAATATCATCAACATAAATTTGAACTACTAAGATGTCATTTTTATACATTTTTATAAAAAGTGTAGTGTCCACCTTACCCTTTTAAAATCCTTTTTCAATCAAAAAATTTGAAAGTCTTTCATACCAAGCTCTAGGAGCTTGTTTTAAACCATAAAGAGCTTTGGTAAGTTTGAAGACATGATTTGGAAATTTTGAATCTTCAAAACCCGGTGGTTGTTCCACATACACTTCTTCATTTATAAAACCATTTAAAAATGCGCTTTTAACATCCATTTGAAAAAGTTTGAAATTATGATAACATGCATATGCAAGCAACATCCTAATGGCTTCCATTCTAGCTACGGGTGCATAGGTTTCATCAAAATCTATTCCCTTTTCTTGAGTGTAACCTTGTGCTACAAGTCTAGCTTTATTTCTTACAATGTTACCACTCTCATCTAGCTTGTTCCTAAAGACCCATTTAGTTCCTATTGTAGATTGATTACTAGGCCTATCAACTAATGTCCAAACATTACTTCTCTCAAATTGATTTAACTCTTCTTGCATAGCCATAATCCAAAAGTCATCTTTCAATGCTTCTTTTATATTTTTAGGCTCTATGAATGAGATAAATGCAACATGGTTCATTAATCTAAGAGAAAAACGAGTGGTTACCCCCTTGGATGGATCACCCAAGATTTCACCATCTTTGACATAGTTCAACTCCCTTGGGTAGCTCACTTCCTTTTCCTCAATAGCCAAGTCCTTCAAGGCTTCAAGAGGTGGATCTTGTTTGTCATCATCTTTTGTTGGAATCTCATCCTTTTTTGAAGTTTGACCTCCATCAAAGGCATTTATGATTCTTACATCATCATCATCACAAGAATCCTTCCTAGGAAGGAGGTTATCACCGAATACAACATGAATAGATTCTTCTACTACTAAAGTTCTTTTGTTAAATACTCGATAGGCTTTAGAGGTTAAAGAGTAACCTATAAAAATGGCTTCATCACTTTTTGCATCAAATTTACCTAAGTTGTCTTTTCCATTATTTAAAACAAAACACTTGCAACCAAAAGGGTGAAAATAGCTAATGTTAGGCTTTTTAGATTTTAAAATCTCATAAGGTGTTTTCTTTAAAATTGGCCTAATCATTACTCGATTTACAATGTAGTAAGCGGTGTTTGTGGCTTCCGCCCAAAAATATTTAGGTAAATTGTTTTCACAAAGCATAATTCTAGCCATTTCTTGCAAAGTTCTATTTTTCCTCTCAACTACCCCATTTTGTTGAGGAGTTCGAGGAGCCGAAAAATTATGGCTAATACCATTTTCATTTAAAAAATCTTCAAACCCTAAATTTTGAAACTCGGTTCCATGATCACTTCTAATATGTGAAATTCTAAGTTCAAGATCATTTTGGGTTAGTTTTGAAAATGTGATGAATTTTTCCAAAGCCTCATCTTTAGTACTTAAAAAGAGAACCCAAGTAAATCTAGAAAAATCATCAACAAGTACAAAAGCATAAGACTTACCACCCAAGCTCATAGTCCTAATTGGCCCAAATAAATCCATATGGATAAGTTGTAAGCATCTACTAGTAGAAACATCATTAATGGATTTAAAGGAAGACCTATGTTGTTTACCCTTAGAGCATGCATCACAAATTTTATCATTTGAAAATTTTATCTTGGGTAAACCTCTAACTAGGTTAAGAGAGACTAGTTTTTCCAAAACACTTATGCTAGCATGTCCTAGTTTCCTATGCCACAACCATGCATCATTTTCATTTTGAGCAACTAAGCATGCATGAGATGTATGTATGTCATCTAGATGCACCATGTATATGTTTCCTATGCGATGACCTATGAGCATAATATTATTAGATTTAATGTCTACAATTTTGCATCCATTTTTATCAAATAAAACATTAAATCCTTTATCACACAATTGACTTATGCTCAATAAATTGTGTTTAAGACCATCGACATATAATACATTTTCAATGAGAATAGTAGAGTGATTACCTATGGAGCCAATACCTTTAATGTGGCCTTTGGAGTTGTCACCAAATGTTACTACTCCTCCACTTTTTGGCTTTAGATCCATGAATCGACTCTTGTCTCCGGTCATGTGCCACGAGCATCCACTATCAAGGTACCATGAGTTTTGACTTTGTGCTTTGGCCTTGTAGCAATGCTCCCCCTACAAACAAAGATATTAAACTTTGGTTTTTGGTACCCAAACCATTTTGGGTCCATGAGTGTTAGCTCCCAAAACCTTGGTTCCCTTAGGAATCCAAGATGACATAGCAATAATATTATTAGATTTCACAAGTTCCTTAGGAACCCATACACTTCTAATTCTTTTAGCTCTACTATGTCTAGGGTAGCTACCTTGTTTGTAGTAGTTAGTCTTTTTCTTAGGTTGGTGTGTTCTAGAGGATTCACCTACTTCATTCTTGACACTACCAACATTTTTAAAGACTTTTTGAGCTCATTTAGCTCACCCAACACCTTTTGGTGTTCACTATTACATTGAGATAAAAGATTATTAAGGTCAACATTTTCATCTTGAAAGAATTTTAGTTCATCTTTTAATCATAATATCTTTTTCTCAAATTTTGAATTAGCTTGAGTGAGTGAGTCATTTTTCTCATTTAGTTCTAAGATGATTTTCTTGTTTTTAATGACCGACTCTTTAAACTTCTCAACTAATTCATCATAGACCTCTTGTAACTCATCATATGCATCATTTAATTCTTCATATGAAAAATCTAAAGTAGATGAGTTAGAGGTTACCATGGAGGAATCTTCCTCAAGTGCCATGAGGCAAAGGTTAGCCACTTCTTGTTCGTCATCCTCCGATGACTCCTCATCACTCCAAGTAGCAAGCTTAGCTTTGAGCTTTTTCCTCTTCTCAAAGCCCTTCTTCTTGAGTTGAGGGCACTCCGAACGTATGTGGCCGGGTTGTTTGCACTCAAAGCAAATGATTGGATCCTTTCCTTCTTCTTTGTTCTTGCTTTTGAAGTTCATCTTCCTTTGGATTTTTCTTCCCCGGTTGGACCTCATGAAACGTGAGAATCGTTTGGCTATCATAGCCAATTCCTCAAGTTCATCCTCCTCACTAGATGAACTCTCATCATGTTGTGAAGCTTTAGCCTTGAGAGCTATTCCCATCTTCTTCTTCTTCTCAACCTCAAGCTTCTCTATCCTTTTCTCTTCTTTCTTCTTCTCATCTTCCCTTCCTTGCTTCATGATCTCATGAGTAAGGAGAGAACCCACAAGCTCATCAAGCTTCAAAGTTTTCAAATTCTTTGCTTCGATGATAGCGGTTCTCTTCCCATCCCAAGACTCGGGAAGTGAATAGAGTAGCTTCCGGACAAGCTTGTCTTCCGGTATGATCTCTCTAAAGCCTTTTAGCCCATTGACAATCGTGGAGAAACGATCGAACATCTTTGACACCGTCTCATCGGGCTCCATCTTGAAGTTTTTATAACTAAGATTGAGAATTCCAATCTTAGTTTCTTTAACATCGTTGGTGCCTTCATAAGTAGTCTCTAGAGTGTCCCATACTTCTTTGGCACTTTCAATTGATGAGACCTTTGAATAGATGTCCGGATCGAAAGAACAAAATAGCATGTGGAGAGCTTTATCATTGACTTGAATCTTTTTCCTCTCCTCTTCACTCATCTCCACTTTCTTCTTCAAAACCATCTTGCCTTCACCATCTTGCTTCGATGGAATGTATGGCCCATCTTCAATGACATCCCACACAAGATAGTCATTTGACTTGATGAATAGGCGCATTCTATTCTTCCAAAAAGAATAGTTATCACCGTTGAAGAAAGGAGGCTTTGTAGTGGATTGTGACTCGTACATGCCCGAACCGGAGGTTGAAGCCATCTCTCGATATTTTGATGATCACACTCTTCCAAGGAACTCTTCTTGTGGTTGTTAATCCTCAAAGAGGTAGGCTCTGATACCAATTGTTGAGTGGATCGAAAGATCGATATAAACCAAGAGGGGGGGGTGAATTGGATTTTTAAAGATTTTGTGGTGGAAATTGCAAATTAAAAATAATAGACAAGGGATTTAGAGTGGTTCAAGTTCCAAATGAACTCTACATCCACTACATTAGCTTCACTAAGGATTTGCAACAATTCCACTAATTGCTCTTCCCCTTTTCTAGGCTAAAGAGGGAACCCTTACAATTTCGGTTGATTTTTCTACCCAAAAATCAACCCAATTGTTGAACTTATTTTGATTTTGATATAACTTAAAAGGAATTTAAAAGGACTAAATTGTAAAAATTTGTAAAGTATTTTTAAAGAAATAAATTTGTCAAAAACTCGATTTTAACTTGACAAAATGCTTTGAAAAAGTTCGACTTAATACATATATCGAACTACATTTTTGAAAGTCAACAAATGCCCAAAATGTTCATTTTGGAAGAAAAGTTTCGAAACTATACTAAAGTTTCGAAACCTTCCTGGGCAGAAGCACTCTGTTTTTGAAACCTGGGTAAAGGTTTCGAAACCTTCATAAGGTTTCGAAACCTTGGCCTGAAAGTTTCGAAACCTTATGAAGGTTTCGAAACCTTTGGCCTGCAACGGTCAAGTTTTTCAAACAACGGTCATTTATTTCAAATCTAACCCTATAGTTTCGAAACCCTTGGTAAAGGTTTCGAAACTTAAGTGCAGGGGAGCTTTTTAAAGTCAAAAATAAACATCCCCAACGGCTCCAAAGACCCCCCAAAGGCTCCTAACGGCTAGATGCTCAAACAACACTATAAATGCAGCATTGGATCATCAAGAAACATTAAGAAAGAGCAAGAAACATCAAGAAAGCATATACAAGCATTCAAGCTTCCAAGAAATCATTTTGTGCTTATTTTTCGATCTTTCTTGTAAAAAACACTAGAGTGTTCTTCGTTGTAATTCTTGAGCTAGTGTTTTTCGGGTGTGTGAGAGAGCTTAAACTTTGCAAACACTTTCCTAGTGAGGATTTTCTAGTTTGCTCATTTGTATCCAACTTTGGGATAGGATTCAATAGACTTTGGGGTATAAGTCTATTGAAGTGTGTAAGGTTACTCCTTGTCCTTAAAGGAAAGACAAATTAGTGAATTTGTGGGAAATCCTTAGTGTGGACGCTAAGGTAGTGGATGTAGACTTTGGTTAGAAAGTCGAACCACTCTAAATCGCTTTGCAATTTTTATCTTTGCAATTAGCTTCCGCCGCAATTTTCAAAAATCCAATTCACCCCCCCTCTTGGTTTTATTCGATCGATTGCCACGTTCTACAATTGGCATCAGAGCTTGGTTCATTAGAAGGTCTTACAACCTCTTGAAAAAGATCCAAGAAGTGTGCAATCATCCACAAAGTCATCCATGGCATCCACCTCCAATATTGTTGTTTGGGGAGATTCACAACCCACCAACAAACCGCCTTTCTTCAATGGAGTAAATTATTCGTATTGGAAAAACCGCATGAAGCTCTTCATCCAAGCTTATGATCTCGAAGCTTGGAAAATCATCATGAGAGGATACATAGCACCAACGAGCAATATTGAAACATGGAGTGTTGAAGAAGACAAGGGATTCTCAACAAATGCAAAAGCTATGCATCTCATCTTTTGTGCCCTTGGCCCGGACGAGTATGGAAGGGTGTCATCTTGTTCCAATGCAAAAGAAATTTGGGACAAACTTGAAGTTACACATGAAGGTACAAATCAAGTAAAGGAGACCAAAATCGGGCTCCTCAATCTAAGTTATGAGAACTTCAAGATGGACCCCGAGGAAGACATCAAAACCATGTCCGATCGATTCTCCGTGATCGTAAATGGTTTAAAAGGTTATGGCGAAGTAATCCCCGAAGACAAACTGGTGAGGAAGATGATCTACTCTCTTCCCAATTCATGGGATTCGAAGAAAACGGCCATAATAGAAGCAAAGGACCTCAAAGTTCTAAAATTAGATGAGCTTATTGGTTCCTTGCTTACTCACGAGATGATGTCAACGGGCAAGGAAGAAAAGAAGAAGGAAGTGGAGAAAAAGAAAGTTGGTCTTGCTCTTAAAGCATCCAAAAAGGATGATGATTCTAGTGAAGAAGATGAAGAAAAAGAAATGGCTATGTTTGCCAAAAGATTCAAAAACTTCATGTTGACCAACAAAGGAAGAAGATTCCAAAGAGAAGAGGGCTTTAAAAGCAACAAAGGGAGAGATCCTCTAACTTGCTATGAGTGCAACAAACCAGGACATATCAGGATCGATTGTCCTCAACTAAATAAAAATAGCTATGAGAGGAAGAAGCACAAGGCTCACGTAGCTACTTGGAGCGATGACTCTTCCGACGAGGACGAGGATGAAGTAGCCAACTTGTGTCTTATGGCTTTCGAGGATGACTCAATGGTAACCTCTAATTCATCTTATTCATTTGATTATACTTTTGATGAATTACAAGAGGTTTATAATGAATTAGCCTTAGAGTATGAGAAGTTAATTTTGAAAAATAGAAAAATTACTTCAAAATTAAAAATTGAAAATGACTCTCTCTCTAAGACTAATAAGGAATTTGAAAGCAAGTTCGAAGAAATGCAAGTCCAATTAAAAGATTTTGAAAAGAAAAATCAAGACTTGCAAAACTTACTTTCAAAGGTCCATGAAGATCATCAAAAGGAACTTGATGATCTTAAAGCTTCTTTCAACAAGGTTGGGACAAAAATTGTTGAAAAATGTGAAAGTTCAAAAACCAACTATGTTAGAAAGAACTTTGAAGGGTATAGACAAAGATCACCTAATCGAAAGATGATTAGGAGAATTTGGGTTCCAAAGGGACTCATTGCTAACAAAGATTTTAATCTATTGTCAAAATGGATACCCAAAGGGACTAAATTACTAGGAACTAACTCTTATGGACCCAAAAGAGTTTGGGTACCAAAACATACATAGTTCCCTTTTTGTAGGTGTGTTGGAGCCATGATATGCAAATTTGAAGAAACTTGAAAGCTCTAGACACACAAAATGGAAGGACACTTGAAGAAGCTCAATCGACATATCTTGGTTCAAGTGGTAACTATTTTATGCAAAATTTACTCTTACATGTTAATTTATATGAATAATTTGTGTTGAAACATGTTTGAGGTTCCCCATATGTTATATGAATGCTTTTAGTGAGGGGGAGTTATGTTTTGCATGTTTGCTCAATATTTGGCCTTATGTGTTAATTGTTTGTATTTAGGTCTTAAATATTAGCAATATTATGAACTTAATTGTTCAAAATCTTTTTAAGTGACCTTAGATAAGATAGTCACTTTTAAATCCAACAATAAGCGTAAAATTCTTTGATTTTGGTTCAAATATGGTCTTTAATGTTGATAATTATCATAGTAATATTAGAATGCTTTTAGAAACAATTTTGAGGCAAAATCTGATGATTTCTAAGTCAATACAGGGCAAAGTTTCGAAACTATTCCATAGTTTCGAAACCTTATAGTTTTTCCAGAAACATATTAGTTACTGGAACCAATAGTTTCGAAACTTATACAAAGTTTCGAAACTTTGGCCAGATAGTTTCGAAACTTTAGCAAAGTTTCGAAACCTTTAGGTGCCCAGAATCAATCTTGTGCTACTGGAGGCAAATAGTTTCGAAACTTTTGAAAAGTTTCGAAACCTTAGGCTGAAAGTTTCGAAACTTTCCCAAAGTTTCGAAACCTTCATTAAAACAGGCCGTGTTCGGACGGGTCTTTATGCTTATAAATCAATTTCTTCTTCTCCCAACCCTATTTTCTATCAAACCTAAACGGCTAATAACCCAAATTCTCTCAAAAATCCTCAAAACCCTTGCTCAAATCTACAAGATTTCATCAATCTCTTGGGTTTTCATCTTTATCTTCAACAACTATTTGAGGTAATTTTTATTAAAACTTCAATCTATTCAAGTTTTTAAGGATTTTTAGGGTTATAAAATTTTTAGGAATTTAGTTCTAGAGAATTTTAGAACAATGTGGGTTGATTTTATTGTTATATATGTTGTGTTTTTGCAGGAGGTATCACCCAATCTTGTTAAAACTTTTGTTTAAACACCTCTAATCTCTTGCCCACAAAGTGTTTGATAAAATTCCCCAACCAAAAATTTTTTGAATCAAAACCATGCCTCCTAGAGTTATTCTCCCTAGAACCAATCCTCCTAGAGCTAAACGACAACGCAATGAAATTGGCCAAAATTCTAGTTCAAATCCAAACCCTCAATTTGAAGATCGTTGCTTTAGGGATTCGGATAATTTAGATAGATATCAAAGTATTTATGAAAATAAAAAAGTAAGAGAAGAAAGAACTATTGATTTTGATTTTCTTACTTCTCCAGATTTTAACTTTGATCTATTTGAACTATTTGTCGATTGGAAATGGCTTGATTTTTTAAACATTCCTCCCTACACCCATCGCAAATTAGTTCGTGCCTTCTTTGCCAATGCCTCCTTCATCAAATCACCTAGGGATCGAAACACCATCTTAGGTATCCGTTCTTACCTTATGGGTACTGAATTTGATATAACACCTCAAATAATAGCTGATCTTTTAGGTGTTCCTTTAGATGGTAATTCAGATGAAAACGTAGCTCATAACATTCCAGCTTTCCCGGATGGTAGTCCTACGCACCTTCCTCTCGAGGAGCGCCTCTTTTTACTCCTTACTACTTGGTTCTTCCGTCCCTCCGGCGGAAAAGCCACTAGTATGAGAGCTTGTGATTATTGGTGGCTACGCCAATATCGTGATAGGACTCGTCCCGATATTGCTACCATCATTTTCCTCAACCTCATCAAAATTATTCATAATCCCACCTCATTCTCTCTCTCTTATGGGAATGTTCTTAGCCATATTTTTAGGAAGCTCAATATTGACACTTCCTTAGATCCACATGTTAAGAACAAGAGCTTTATTGACATTAAATCTTGTCACAAAGCCCAATGGTATCATGGAGATCACGGTTGGGTTCATAGAGGAGAGGAGTTTGATGATGATGAGGATCCTATTGGAGAGGCTCCACTAGCTCCGGCACCGGCACCGGTTACATTAGAGAGTATGTATGCTACTATGGTCACGCGTTTTGATAGCTTAGATGCTCACCTTCGTGGCATAGACGATCGCGTTCGTGGCATAGATGATCGAGTCACATCGTTGGAGCATGACATGCACGATGTCCATACTCACTTTTTTCCACAGATGCCTCAGGATGATGTTTAGTTTATATTTGCATTCTATATGACTTTATGATGTTATTGGTACATTTTTAGACTTATTTTGATTTACGCTTTAGTCTTTGTTTTTAAGACATATTTTGCTCTTTGATTGAATATTTCTATGAATTTTATTTTGTTGGATTATAAATCTTGGATGCTATGCTTCATGAATGATATGCTTTATGGATGATATGCTATTGAATTATATTGATCTATTAACGTTTTTGTTGCTTGTGTAGCCATTTATCCTTTTTGCTATAACAAAAAGGGGGAGAAGATTAAGAGCAAATTTGTTTTAATTTGTTTTTATCAAAAAGGTTTTTATTCAAATATTTCATATGTTTTTAAAATTACAGAAGATTAAGAGCAAATTTGTTTTTATCAAAAAGGTTTTTATTCAAATATTTCATATGTCTTTAAAATTACAATTTTAAAATTTTTCATGAAGACATTTATTAAGGGGGAGCTTATGAAAAAGATTTGAAATATTAAACAAATTATTTCAAAAACAAATTTTTACAAAATGTTTTGTTATATCAAAAAGGGGGAGATTGTTGAACTTATTTTGATTTTGATATAACTTAAAAGGAATTTAAAAGGACTAAATTGTAAAAATTTGTAAAGTATTTTTAAAGAAATAAATTTGTCAAAAACTCGATTTTAACTTGACAAAATGCTTTGAAAAAGTTCGACTTAATACATATATCGAACTACATTTTTGAAAGTCAACAAATGCCCAAAATGTTCATTTTGGAAGAAAAGTTTCGAAACTATACTAAAGTTTCGAAACCTTCCTGGGCAGAAGCACTCTGTTTTTGAAACCTGGGTAAAGGTTTCGAAACCTTCATAAGGTTTCGAAACCTTGGCCTGAAAGTTTCGAAACCTTATGAAGGTTTCGAAACCTTTGGCCTGCAACGGTCAAGTTTTTCAAACAACGGTCATTTATTTCAAATCTAACCCTATAGTTTCGAAACCCTTGGTAAAGGTTTCGAAACTTAAGTGCAGGGGAGCTTTTTAAAGTCAAAAATAAACATCCCCAACGGCTCCAAAGACCCCCCAAAGGCTCCTAACGGCTAGATGCTCAAACAACACTATAAATGCAGCATTGGATCATCAAGAAACATTAAGAAAGAGCAAGAAACATCAAGAAAGCATATACAAGCATTCAAGCTTCCAAGAAATCATTTTGTGCTTATTTTTCGATCTTTCTTGTAAAAAACACTAGAGTGTTCTTCGTTGTAATTCTTGAGCTAGTGTTTTTCGGGTGTGTGAGAGAGCTTAAACTTTGCAAACACTTTCCTAGTGAGGATTTTCTAGTTTGCTCATTTGTATCCAACTTTGGGATAGGATTCAATAGACTTTGGGGTATAAGTCTATTGAAGTGTGTAAGGTTACTCCTTGTCCTTAAAGGAAAGACAAATTAGTGAATTTGTGGGAAATCCTTAGTGTGGACGCTAAGGTAGTGGATGTAGACTTTGGTTAGAAAGTCGAACCACTCTAAATCGCTTTGCAATTTTTATCTTTGCAATTAGCTTCCGCCGCAATTTTCAAAAATCCAATTCACCCCCCCTCTTGGTTTTATTCGATCGATTGCCACGTTCTACACCAATCCTCACACTAGTGAACAAAGAAATTTGTTGGCTAATAAGGTATCTCTCAATACAAATGATAGCCCAATTACAAGCACTCAACCCAATTGAACAAGATGTGAATGAAAATTACAATTGGGGTTTCTAGACAAATAGGAATTTTGGCACAATTGCTTGGATTTGATGAATAGATGTTTTCTTGAAGATCAATAGTTGTTGCTGATGCTTTTATATGTGTCTTTTATACCTCCTCATTGATTTCTAGCCGTTTGGGTGGTTGGGAACATAAATGGAGCCGTTGGAACCCTCTCTTACCACCATAAATGCACTTCTGCAACTACCAGTATCGGTACGCGGGAAGGTGTATCGGTACCTGTCTCAGAAAAGAAAGAGCCATTGTGTGCAATAAATAGGGCGTATCGATACACGCGTAAGCGTATCGGTACGGGGTATCGAAACGGTTAAGGCCGTATCGATACTATTTTCTCAACTTAGCTCACTATCGATATCCGTATCGTTACGGTGGTTATGTGTATCGATACAGGTCAACGACTTTTTAAAGTTTGGTTACCAACCAACTGACACCAACGGTCATATTTTTAAACCGACTTAATATTCAAAAATTATAAGGACCGTATTGATACGAGGGTTTGCCGTATCGGTATACTATTCAAACTCTTTGATTTTTAACACAAGGGCGTATCGATACGAGGGTTTGCCGTATCGATACGTGTTCCGAAAGTAACCAAGTTTGGCAAAATGGTATCGATACGCTTGGTAGTGTATCGATACTCCTGAACGATTTTCAATGGTTTTGCCTTGGAACACTTAGAAAATATTTTGAGTTTGAGTTTTATAAATCAGTTTTAAAGTGTTGGTGTTTTGAAACTTATTTAGGGACTTATAAAAACAATTTTAAGTTTTACAAAATGATCCTTAAAGATCTAATTATATCAAAATCAAACATAGGATTTACAGTAACAACAACCCCTACTCCAACACCTTTAACCCAGGGTGGCGACAACATCCAAATTTTGGTTGGGGAGGAAATAAAGGCAATTTAGGAACACAACATAATGCCAAAAATAAACCTCCTGGATTCCAACAAAAGACTCAGAGGCAGAACCATAGAGCTTCTAACTCCAATCTTAATTCTTTTGATGATTCTTATACAAATTTTATGGAAAATGCCTGAGTTATTATGCATGATCAAGCAGCCCATTTGAAGAACCACAATGATATGCTCACAATGTATGCTACCATGTTGCAAAACCATCAATCGATCATGCAAAACAACACCGCCTATATACGGTCCTTGGAGACACAAGTTGGGTAGATTGCCTAGATGTTGAAAGTATGACCACCTGACAGATTACCTAGTGATACTGAAGTCACTAAGACCTTTAATACAGAGCAATGCAATGTCATCACTCTATGTAGTGGCACGCAAATGAGGATAGAAGCCAAGTTTGGGGGAGGCTCTTCAGTAGATTCCACCTTAAGCAAGCCATCCATCGATGCTCTTGCACCTAAGGAACCAACTCCAGTGTCTGATACAGTGAGTGACCTTGCTACTAATGGCAAGGAAGACAAAGAAAAGGATGCCCCTGCATCCAGTAAACCACACGATGAACCCAGACCACCACCTCTATTCTCCCAACGATTGAAAGCTCAGAAGCAAGATGTTCAATACCAGAAGTTTCCGGACATGCTCAAACAATTGCACATCAATGTCCCACTTCTAGTGGCCATTGATCAGATGTCGATATACGCAAAGTTTCTGAAGGAGATCGTGACAAAGAAGAGGATGGTAGGTGAAGTGTGTTGAGTGATTTGCCACCTAAAATGAAGGACCCCGACAGTTTCACAATTTTCTGTTCCATAGGCCACAATTATTCTGGTCATGCCTTATGTGATCTTGGTGCAAGTGTTAACTTGATGTTGAAGTTTGTGTTCAAACGACTAGGGATGGGAAAAGTAAAACCCACATCGGTGATCCTTCAGTTGGCCGATCGATCTCAAATCTGAGCCAAGGGAAGAATTGAAAATGTTTTAGTAAAGGTTGATAGGTTTGTCTTCTCGGAAGACTTTATCATCCTTGATTGTGAAGCTGATGAGAATGCTCCCATCATTATGGGGAGACCATTCTTGGCTACTGAGTGTATTGTGATCGACTGTGAAAAAGGTGAATTCACCATGAAGATGAACGACCAAAAGATCACATTCAACGTATTCATCACACTCAAGTACGTGGATGACTATGAAGAATACCAGCTTATCGACACTAAAGAAGCCTTGGATGAAGAAAGCTTGCATGAGATGTGCTGCAGCAATATGCTTACCACTGTAAAGCAAGCTGACTTTGATGAGGCCATGAAAAAAGCTGAAGAAACATGTGAGGATGAAATTGAACAACCTAATGCTGTGCTCACCAGACCAGGTATGACATTTGAACCATTGAATTATGCTAAGTTAAAATCTCCCAAACCACCACTTGATCATCCACCGGCACTTGATCTTGAATCTCTTCCCACACAATTAAAATATGCATTCTTAGGGGAAAATATTCAACTCCCTGATGTTATTTCTGCTTGCTTAAAACCTGACAAAGAGTTTAAATTTCTAAATGTGTTATCTCAACATAAGAAAGCCCTTGGATGGAATATTGTTGACTTGAAGGACATAAGTCCTACTCTATGCATGTATAAGGTTTTGATTGCAGGTAATTACGGTAGCTTGTTGACAACACATCCAAGACTCAATGCAATTGTTAGAGCTGTAGATGAAACATAAATCATCAAATGGCACGATGAGAATGTTTGCTTTATCTCGAATACTTCATGGGACTATCCCTTATCATGATTCTGGAATCAATGTCCATGAAAACTCAACGAAGAGTTGCAACTGTTGACAATGTTCAACAGAGCACCAATCCTCCGTGATAAATCTGAGATTTTTTATGGGATAATTAGGACATCCTCATCTTATCCCTTTTATTTTTCCTACCTTTTATTTCAAATTCTGTAACTCTAGTTTCGTTTCTTTTTTAGGACTAAGTTCTCTTTAATAATTTTGGTAGTTATCTCACAAGGTTATTCACGGGGCCCTCCATAAATCAAGAAAATAATGTTTGATCGAAGGGGATATTCCTTGGAAAAGGGGAGAAATATGTGCTATCAAAATTACCATCTTTCCCTTATAATCATTATACTAGTCATCTCTACCATACTTTACGCAACACACTTTTCTCTTGCTGTCTGTTAAGTGTGCAAAAGTCCTATATTTATACCCTAGTTTAGCTCGATTATTGTTGTTCTTAAGTATAGTTTAGGTTGCATTTATTAGGTAACATACACAAAATAGAATAGATTAGATATCATGCCTTATTTGATGAATTTAATTGATTTTATATATATGATACTACTCAAGTGCGTTTTCTCTATGTGCGTAGGTACGCCTAGGAAGATATTGCCGAGGCAGTAAAAAGGGCAGAAGAAGAGAAAGCTGGGAACTTAAGAGGAAGCTGATGGACCATCTGGAGAGCTAGTCGAGGAGGAAAGAACCAGAATGTAGAGCTGTGCTAACCCATGCACACTAGTTCATACCCCCGCCTAGGTAGTCAACTACTTGCCGCCGAGGCAACACTTCAAGGAAGAGTGGAAAAATGCAAAGTGGTATGCGATAGAAAGAGCTCATGAAGCCTGATTTTAGAGACCACTTGCACGTGCATTGGAGCCCAATAGACAAAGAAAAGCCGGGTTAAAGTCAAGTTGAAGAAAAGTCAAACGAGAATCTAGGAGGATTTAATGATCTTTTAATGAGTTGTAATCATATTCTAACTAGTATTCCTACCCTAAATCGACTTAGGCCTAGGCTTCTCCCCTATATATGTAATCGGCAAGTTGGAGACACACAAGAGAGATTAGAGAGAAACTCCTTCTTGTCGAAATCCTAGTGCCGTCCAAACCCACCATGTTTTAAACCTTCCCTAGGGCTAGGGGTTGGTTGCGTAGTAGTTGTGAAGGTCTTGTTGTATTCGTTTAGGATTTTAGTTTTGCAATAAAATTTAAGGTTTGTTTACTCTTGGTTCTTCGTTGTCGCAATCTTTATCGGGAGAGAAGAGGGCTTCAATCTATTGGTTCAATATTGGGAGAGTTGAACTCATGAAACGAGTAAACATGGTTTTATCCAACCTTAGGGTAAAGCTACTTTGGCTTAGGGATAAGTTAAGAAGTTCAGCGGCTAAAAGAGGATCCACAACCGGTTGGTGTTCGCCATTAGGTTCACACCGGGAGGTATCATCCAAGACGTGTTCGCCAATAGTACTTCAAGCTTCAAAAGAAGAGGGAGTCATAGAAGGGAGCTTTGCCGAACCTTGAATCATCACTTAACTGCCCAGTCGATCTCACACATCTCTGCCGAGACGGGCGCCTGCCGAGGCATACTTGTCGGCGGTGGCCGAAGTTGTTAAGTTGATCACAAAATTGTGCCGAGACAGTACATCAATTCTCCACACTACAAAACATCCAATACCAGCCTATTCTCTCACTCTGATTTCTCAATTTACTTTACTTGTTTTAGTTTTAGCTTCAATCAAACCAACTCTTAATATTTGTGTTTTTATTTTTACTTGTGTAGAAAAGTGAACTCTAAAAGGTTGTCACAATCCTTGAGGAGACGATATCTTAAATATTATAACTTGGCATTGTGTACCCTTGCACGCAATTTGCGCATCACTTTTTGCACGCAACAAGTTTCTGGCGCCGTTGCCGGGGATTGGCGTACAACTTTTTGTTTTTATTTTTCTGCACTATTTATTTTTTTCGTTTTACCCATGGTTTTCTTTGGTTTATGACCAGAGCCAACCAGAAATCACCCTTGTGAGAATACGATTCAAGGCCTGAACGTACTGCACACAAATTAAGACAAGCAAACAAGGAACCCATGGCTGATCCAGAAAACATCCAGAACCTACCACCACCACCCCAGGCGACAATGCCGTGGCGGGCAATGCCAGGCAACCTTCTACCGCTCGGTGGTTAGTACGAGACTACCTAGAGGAAGATCTTAGAAGGCTGAACTCTGGCGTGATCGATCTTGAAATAGAAGCGGACCACTTGGAGCTCAAACCCGTCATGTTCAACATGCTGAATACGCTTGGACAGTTTGGAGGTTCCGCCACTAAAGATGCCCGCTAGCATATGAAGTCTTTCCTGGACATCCGCAAGTCCTTCAAAATCCATGGAGTTCATCCTGACGTGTTGCGTCTCAGATTATTCCCCTATTCACTGGGGGATAGGGCAAAGACTTGGTTTGACAGCCTACCATCAGAGTCCATTGAATCTTGGACGGAACTATGCCGAGATTTCTTAGCTCGATTTAATCCTATCAATCTGACTAATAAACTGCAGACTGACATCACTACGTTTCGACAGGCAGACGATGAACCAATGTACGAGGCATGGGAGAGATACTGCGAATTATTGAATAAATGCCCCTCCCACGGATTTCCAGAATGGACACTAGTATCTATATTCTACAACGGTGTGAACACACCAACAAGGATGATGCTGGATTCCTCTGCCAATGGTACATTACAAGACAAGGAGCCCGTTGAAGCAATTCAAATTTTGAACAGGATTACCAAAAATGACTATCAGTTTCCTAATGCCCGCCGAGGCGGCATAAGAAGACCGACCACAATAAACGATCTAGGAACATCAGACGCACTCGTAGCGCAAGTTGCCCGGTTGACAAAGATGGTAGAAGCAATGCAAGGGGAGAATAATACATAGAAAGTGAAAACAATTGATGCCTTTTGCGACCAATGTTGGGGAGACCATGACTCATCTGAATGCCAACATGGGACAGAGACTAGCTACTTTGTGGGGAACTTCAACAGGAACAACAACCCTACATCGAACACCTACAACCCTGGTTGGAAGAGGCACCCTAACTTTTTATAGAGTAACCCCAACAACATTTTGAATCCAGCTAATCAGACAAATCAATTGCAAGGATTTCAGCATACGATGCCGCGGCAGCAGCCGCTGCAACAGGCAGCACCCAGTGCCTTAGAAAAGACTCTAAGTGCCTTCATGACTCAGACATGTACCTATATGTCCAACATGGATTTATTTGTCAAGAAAATTGAAGCCTCCATGGACAGGACCGAGATGAGAATACAGAATCATGAAGCAACTTTAAAGTCACTGGAAACTCAAGTGGGACAATTTGCTCAAGTTTTGAACACCAGACCTATGGGAGGATTGCCCAACGATACTGAAGTCGCGAGGAAACCCACTTACGAGCAGTGCAAGGCCATCAAATCAGTTACCCAGACGGAAGCAAGCAAGCCCGCCTCGACAGATCCAAAACCATCCACCCCAGCGTACCCTCTTAGTACCACCGTGAAACGTGAAGATCCTGCACACCCACCTGCCCCACAACAACTGAAACCCCAGAAGCAGGACCATAAGCTCAAAAAGTTTCTGGACTTTCTCAAGCAAGTGCACATCAACATACCCCTGGTGGAAGCCATACAACAAATGCCGAACTATGCAAAGTTTCTGAAAGATATGGTTTCCAAATGAAAAAGAATAAGGGAATTTGAAACAATAGCTATGACAGAAGAATGGATGGCCATACTGCACAATAAAACACCACCCAAACTAAGAGACCCAAACAATTTCCTCATCCCTTGCGCTATTGAGAGCCAATATGAAAGGAAGGTCTTATGCGACCTTGCGGCAAGCATCAATTTGATGCCCAAATCAGTGTTTGAAGTTGGGAATTGGAAGAGCTAGACCCACCACCGTCATACTTCAGTTAGCTGACCACTCTTACGTACAACCGGAAGGAAAGATCGAAGACATCCTAGTAAGAGTAGACAATCTTATCTTTCCAGCTGATCTCTTAATTCTGGATTGCGAAGGAGACGACAAAGCACCCATCATCCTGGGAAGACCATTCCTAGCCACAAGCAAAACACTAATAGATATGGAGAATGGGGAGCTTACTATGAAGGTGGACGATCGGGAAATTAGACTGAATGTCCTGCAACACTTGAAGAAAGCTGAAGACAAAGAAGAATGTTAGGAGATCTATGATTCAACAGACACCGAACCCAGCATTAAGCTAGAGTACTCCAGCCACAACCGCCAGGGCGGGCAACCTGGCAGCACCAAAAATCAAGGGAAACACAAAGACCCGCCCTGGCAGAGGGTGAAGCAGATACTGCAGCAGCCTAGGAAGTGGTTATGTTGGGAAATGCTTCCAGATGCATTCCCAACATAACTTAATTTTCTTTATTTCCATTTATTTTTATGTTTTAGGATTTAGATTTTAATTTCTTGCATTTTTAGGAATTAGATTTTGTTATCGTATTTTCTCATTCTCTAATAATTTTTATTTCAGTTTTTTTTCCTTTAGGAGAGACAATAGCCCAAGAGAAAGGAGAAGAAGAAACCGCAAATCCATAAACCATTCCAAGCCTGCCCGCCTAAACTGCCGCGGCAGAAAGACGTTGTTTCCCGCCAGAACTAGATGTTGAAGACTAGCCGTTCGTAGAAGCCCGTTTTGTTCCAACGACTATCTGCCCGGGCAACGGCTGCCTCGGCAGATGAAACAGCAGCGCTCTTGCTCTATTTAAACTCCCTCATTTTTTCACTATTCACCATTCTTTTCTCTCTCTTGCTTATTGTTTCACAAGATTTACTTTGCTCTCAATCCATTTTGTTTTCCACAGTTTTTTTTTCAAGCTCTCACAACCCCCTCACACAACAAATAACCCAACTAAAGAATGGCAAGAAACCCCCGCCGCCGTGCTGTCCAGTCAGAATTGGAGGAATCCCCCCATCGCTTCACCACACCAGAAATAAAAGCCTACCACAACGAAAGATTTAAAGAATGATCAGTATGGGAGGAGCAGGGGTTCTTCTACGAGTCGGGAAAGAAAAATTTAGGGCTTGAGCAATTCATCTACTCCAAAATCGTGCATCGATGGTGGCAAATCTTTGCCCAGCAATCCAAGCCAGAAAATCAAACCATGGTGCGCGAGTACTACGCCCAATGGCTGACGGAGGACGTGCCGGCAGTCAATGTTCCCGGACGGCCGATTTTAATCGACAAAGACAAGATCAATGTCTACTACGGCCTCTATATTCGCGAAGACCAGTACGAAGAATTCCTTGCCTTTCTCACAGCGGACAGTTACGAGGAAATAAAAGAATAATTATGCATATCGGGGACAATTTGGAACGAGGGCAGAAACAGAGGCACCGTCAATCGGCGGAATTCGCCACCCGAGGTGAAACTTTGGAACACATTTGTGAAGAGGCGTTTGCTGCCCACAACACACAACTCCACCGTTGACAAACCAAGATTGGCACTCATCCACTCCATCATCAATAAAAGTTATGTTAATGTGGGTTCGATTATTGCTTACAAAATTTACGAGTGTGGGCACAAAACAAAGGGGCAACTCTACTTCCCCAGCCTTATCATAGTGATGTACGAGAAGGCACATGTTACACCCGCCCCAACCGACACCACGACACCAGAACGAACCGAGTGGACGAGGGAAATAATCCTTCGGAAGATGAAGATCACAGCAGCCACCCCGGAAAACTTTTCCCTAGCGTCGGAGATGGGCTGTCAGCAAAACTTCTAGCAACCAGCCCCGGAAACCACCATCAGAGGCTTGGTAGCACAGCTCGATCAAATGGAACAACGCCACCGCCTCCTCCATCAAAGAAAAGTTCCCAGTGGCCCTCTTCCCAAAGTTCCCCGCCGAGATATTTGCCCCGGCGGCACCAGCAACTCCCGTCGCACCATCTACCTCGGTAACACATCCGACAGAACCAACCGCTCCCATATCCACCGAGGTGCACGCCTCCCTAGCTGCTATGGCCACCGAGGTCCTCTCAAGCTCCGACAACCAAGGAGACAAGGCGGCAGTGCCAGTCAGAGAACAAGGGCAGACGTCCAGGGCACCAGCCGACGCACTAGGACCATCAGACTCCGGCTACCTCAAGGACTTCCTCTCAAACGACTCCGTATGGCAGGACACGGTTCGATCCATTACTAGGAAGCTCGAACCGTCCTTCTCAACAGGAGAAAAGAGAACGTACACCACCACCGAAGTCTGCCTCGACAATGAAGATGGCGGCGAACGAGAGGTAACACAAAAGGCTCAACCCAATTCGCCTTCCCGCCAACAGCCGCCCAGGGCGGCCAAACGCTTCAAGATGGCAGCACGGAAGAGGGTCATCATGGGCAACGACAAAAGCTCCTCCGAATCACAACCAATCTAAGCTTCTCTCCCCTTCTTCTCTTTTATTTTTATCTAATCTATGCCAAAATTTTGTGTATGTAGGCATGCATTGAGGACAATGCTCCTATCGAGTTTGGGGGGGGGATTAGTCCTCTAATTTTCTTTTTCTTTTTCTCTTTCTTACATATTCTAGTTTTTTATGTCTTTATTTTTTTCCTTTCTGTTTTAATTAGGTTCTAATTGTAACATGCCTTTATTTAAAGCCTAATAAACTCTTAGTTTGAGAAAAATTCTTAAGTATCCTTTACCCACCACGGCAGATGGCCCGCCTAGGCGGCAACCTTAACATGACTTTAGGTTAACTTAGAATCCTACTATGGTCTGAACTTAGAAGAAAACACTCTTTGTGACTAGTTTGATTTTAGGACTTCTAGGAAACTTAGGTATTTCACCTAGTAAACTTGGGCAGAACTTGAAGTTTATAAACAATGATGAGACGTCCTAGAGGTGCCCGAAACTGGCTCTAGGATAAGCTAGAGGTGCCCGAAACTGGCTCTAGAGAAAAAATTTGCAATCATTAGAAAAGGCTATTACCGGCAACTAGTGGTTAAATCGAAAAAGAAACTAGAGGAAAACCCAAAGGAATTAAGGTGTTTATCGAAGGTTTACTTAGAAGCCGAAGTGTTGAGTTGATCACACAATTGCAAATGGCCAAGAGGGGGGTGAATTGGCGATAAATATTTTGGTGGGTGAAAATATGGAAAAATAAAATGGTGACACAAAGCAATTAGAGTGGTTCAAGTTCTCCAAACGATCTCTACATCCACTACCTTAGTCCCCACTAAGGATTTTCAATCAATTCACTACTTGAATTCTTCCCCTTTTCTTGGATAAGGAGGGAACCTTACAATTTGATTAAGTTTTCTACACAAAGCTTAATCCACTCACTTTTACAAGAGAAGTATTTGGTAAACTCTGAAAATTCCTCTCAAAGGATGAATGTTTACCCAATTACAATTTCACACTCCCCAAACTCACAATAAAAGATTACAAAGAGAATACAAGAGTTGGGTACAAGAATTTGACTCTAAAGGTGTAAAGTTTGGATTTGAGTGCTTTGATGTTGCTTGTAGGTTCAATAGTTGTTGCTTGTTCAATTGAGACTTGTTTTTATACCTTTGTATTGAATTCTAGCCGTTTGGGTAGTTGGGATCATCAATAGAGCCGTTGAGATGCAATTTCCCGCAATAAATGCAGCTTTGCTGCCTACCGTATCAATATGGCTAGGGGGCGTATCAGTACCTGTATCAAAGAGGAAAGAGCCGTTGTGACTGAAAACATCGCGTATCGATACGCTTAGAAGGCGTACCGGTACGATTTTTAAGGGGGGTATCGATACAAAAGGGCATATCGATATTGAATTTGTTCACTGGAATCCCAACTTTGGTTTTAATAAAGAGCGTATCGATACGGGTACTTAGCGTATCGGTACGGTATAACGGTCATTTAAATTTTGGGATACCAACTAACTGACAAGCCAACGGTAAAAAATTAAATGCAAATCGTATTGATACAGTTGCAAAGCGTATCGGTACGATATCTTTTAAAGTCTTGCCTAGATGAATATTTTATCGATACGGCGTAATACCGTATCGGTACGCTATGGTCTAATAAAATTCTAGTGGTTAAAAACCGTATCTATACGCCTAAGGGTATCGATACGCCTGGGCGTGTTGCTGAAGTTTGGCTTGAAAATACATAAAAAGACTTAGTGGATTCTGAACATATAAGAGAGTTTTGTCTTGAAGTATAGTTTGGTTCAAAAATACTTGTCTATAGTGAGACTTTGAAGAGTACTTAAAAAATATATTGTTTTGCAAATTAGTCCATGAGTTTAGGTGTTATATCAAAATCAATTTTGGTTTCACAATCTCCCCCTTTTTGATATAACAAAACCACATATAAATTTTTAAGTTTTTTTTGAAACTTTTGAAAAACTTTCTCCCCCTTAATTTAAGACGGATTTTCAAAATCAAATTTAAAAAAAAAAATTGGCCCTATAATCCTTCTCCCCCTTTTTGTTAGATCAAGCTTCAATTCAATAATTGGCTCAAATGTTAAGCACAAGGATAATAGCAACAATAATATGATAAACTTCAATTCAAACTTCAAATTAAAAGCAACTTAAAAGTTCAAAGCAAACTTCAAAAGAGAAAGCAACATAAAAATCCAAACTTATATCCTAAAACATAGATAAAAGGCATAAAGTACTAAACAAAGGTGCAAAAGCTAAAGTATCTAAATGACATGAAATGATATGCATAAAAACCACTCACCCGCATCATCATCTTCTTCTTCGTCCTCATCATCTCGAGTGGGTTGATTCCTCTGATTTTGGTTAAGCCAAGCACCATGGAAGGCGGTGAGAGAGACATTCATGGAGTTTTGTTGAAAAGCTATGGCTTTCATTTGATTCTCCAACGATGTGAAACGAGTATCAAAGCCCTTGACTTGATCTTCAAAAGAAGTGAACCGAGTGTCAATACCTTTAACTCGATCTTCCAAGGATGTGAATCGAGTGTCAATGACGGCAAACCCGGCTTCCATGTTTGTGAACTTCTTATTGAGGAAGGTCATTAGGTTGTCCATTGAGGAAGCCGCAATCGGAGCTCGTTGAGAGCTTGAAGAGACATGTGGAGCATGAAACGGAGCATCTTGTTGAGGATCATGAGGGACACAACCCATTCATTGTTAACATAAGAAAAGTTAGCACGAGATAGGTAACGCTCATAGATGGGTTGGCCAAGAGGTTCAGGATAATCATGGGAACAATCAATTTCAAGGGAATGGAATAGGAAACTCAACGCCGTAGAATAGTAAAATGATTTGACTTGGTCGGTGTGACGGTGTTGGACTAGATAGAAAAGGTCGGCAAACATAATTTGACAAAGGTTTGGACGGTGACTCTCCCTAAAGCACCTAAGCCAAAAATCATCTACTTGACGTATTGTGGAAAATTTCCCTCCCGATGGACGCAAAAACCAAGTAATGATAAGATGAAGAATACGGTCATGAGCATTTAAGACTTTGACGGAGCCTAAAGGACCTTGACCTAAGGACTTCTCATCACCAATTCCTACGTTTTCAAAACCAAAGGCCTTGCAAAGAACATTTTGATCAATTTTAAAGGTTTTGCCCATTACATGTGACTCAATTGCAATAACATGTTCTCTAGCCTCATCATGAATACATATAACATTTGAAAAGAAGATGATGACCAAGTTCCTATATAGAATGGGAGGAAGACTCAAAAAGTTGAAAAGTTCGTGACTGTTTTTAAAGGATTGAAACTTTGAATCTTTAAGGAGCTAATTTACCCAAGAGAGGATTTCTCCAGATTTTTCTTGATTTTTAAGACTCATTTAATGTTTAATTAATAAAAAAAGAAAAGAGGGAAAAGTCACATTTTAGTTTCATAACTAAATTTTGCTAAAATTTTCCCATTTCATTTTCTCTCAAAATTCTCTCAGCCAAACACATTTCCACAACAGCTTTTCTTTTGATTTTCAAACCTAATGATGAGATTTCAATCCCCAAATGATTCCTAATAATTTCTACATCAAATCCTCTCCATTTGCAAATTGAATTTTCAAGGATTTTGGCTCTAAACAAGGAGAAATCCAAATTTAGAGGTATGAACGTCCTTTCCTCTAAATACTCAGTTCTTTACTGAAATTCCCAAGTTCTCAATCCTTAAATTAAGTTTTATTAAATGTTTTAATGTTATGATCTTGATTTTGGCTTAAAACTTGAGATTTTGATCAAATCTTGAAGAATTTCGTGGAGGTTGTTCGGGCTCTATTTGAGATGCCTTTTTAATTTATTTTGGATGTTTAATGATGTGTAATTGAGGTTTAATCAATGCAATCCCGAATAGGTTGATTTTCCTAAGTTTTTACATGTGAAAATGGTGGTTTTTTGGGTGATTTTGGTGTTCTGTTATAGCTGGAGGTATAAGGACGTGATTAGGTCCTTTTTGGATGTTAATTGATGTCTAAGAATGTTTAGAAGTGATGGATCTTGGCTGGGTAATGTTGAGGAAGTGTTTGGATGTGTTTTCTGTTGTGTTTGGTAGCTGAAATGTGAGTTTTGGTGAGAGCAGCGAGTTTAGGTGTAATGGCTGAAGATTTAAATGCATGATGATGCATTAATCCTCTGCTTTGATGTGTTTAAAACAGGGGAGACATCTTCGGATCCTTGTGGTGTTGATCCGGAGGCTTAAACGGCGTTTCGGCAAGCTTGCGAAACGGAATTGGTGAGTGAAGTTTGGTTTTCAGCTTTGAAACCAATGTTTGAAGGTTATGGGAGCTTAGTTTAAGTCTAAACAACTTAGCTAAGCTCAAGAGTAAGTTTTCGGAGAAACTCTCTCTTTGATGAACCATGAGATGGTTGGATGCAATATGTTTATTTTGCATGTTTAAATTCTGTTTTGAAAGCATATTTTAGCATGTTTAATGCTGGTTTTGAAAGCCATGTGTTTAAGGATTCTCAAGGTAAGAGATCCTTGATTTGACATTGATAAATGTGGTTTGATGCATAGTGATGCATGATTATTTAATGGCTTTGTTTAATGCTTTAAAACAATGGATTGATGATGGTAAATGATGTATATTGGCAAGTGATGTGTTGGTTTAAAAGTACTTAAATCGGATATAGTTAGCCGGCTATAGGATTGGGTGCACCGTGAATAAAGTCACCTTGGATGTTGAGGGGTTGTAATGGTACCGTAAACTCCATCCAAGTACACTAACGAGATGTCTAAGATCATAATGGTGGTTAAAATGCCATGAGAGGATCTTGTGTTGTGTGTCCTGTGTTCTCGTTAGTGATGTTATACAACTACCAATGAGTGATGTTGAGGGGTTGAGATTGTACCGGTAAACTCCACCTTGTGTGTTTGGTAGTGTGTGTGAAGCGTATGGGACAACGCTTGTAATCCGCGTATCCGATTGTGTTTTATGTGGAAAATGGTTATGGTATCACTTGGAAGCCAATATGACATGTTGATGATTATAAAGCATGAGATGCTTGTTGATAATGCTATGTTGCATGAAAATGATTTTTATGAATGAAAAGGCCTTATGAAAGGTGTTTTGTAAAAGTGCATTATTGTGTTGTTTCATTAGAGCATGCCTCACTAAGCATATGTGCTTACGCTCTCTTTCTTGAATCAATAATGCAGAGAATTGAGGTGTTTGTGGGCAGTAAGGAGGGCAAGTAATCCAAGGGAAGGACTAAGCTCATGTATGGTGACTATTTTCACAACACTATTAGTTTTTGGTATTTGGCAATGAGAACCTAGATTGTGTTTTTGGGAGATGTTTTGGACTCCCTAAGTTTGGCATGATGCCTATGATGTTTTGGATATGTAATTGGCCACTTTGGTGTTTGCTTTGATGACTTGATGTTTGGTTGGTTTTGAGTATTAGGTTGCATGCCTATAGTTTGAGGTTTTCCCTAATCGATGCTATGGATGTGTTTTGATGATGCTAATATGTTCCTTTAGTGTATGAAATCTTGTTGGCATGATTAGGAGGTCATAGGGATGTGTTTGCTTGGTCGATTGTGTGTTAAACCAGAAAATTCTGCACTTTCTGGGCAGCCCGTATCGGAACGGGTGCTACTGTTTCGAAACAGGGGCCTGAAATGGCCTTGGCGTTTTGAAACGAGCAGAGCCGTTCCAAAACGTTTTTGCTACTGTCAAGCCCTGTTTCGGAATAGGTTGCGAAACGGTCCCGCGTTTCGGAACGGTCATCCTCCGTTTCGGAACACTTGACCGTTGGGCACTGAATTACATGGTTTTATGTTTTGAAATCTTCACGTTTTAGTCCTGAACTTCGTTTATGCAATTGCTTGAGTTTTGGATGTTCATTTGAGGTGAAATTTGGCAGAGAAGCATGAAACATGACTAATTTCATAATGGTAACTTAAAAATTGGTAAAGTCCTCTTAATTTCCAGAATTTACAATTTGGTCCCTAAATTCGTATGTTGTGCAATTGAGTCCCTTATTGATTTCCGATTGCTGTGATTTTTGAGTATGCTTATCTCAAGAGTACGCCTAGGGTTAATGAGCATTTAGACAAGGTTAAAAAGAAAAAAAGGGTCGTTAATCAAGGTTGACTTTCGGGTTGACTTTGGTTTTCCCTGTGTAATCTTCGTAGTTCGGTTCAACCGTCTAGGCCGGGCTAAGGGGGTTACATTTGGTGGTATCAGAACTGAGTTCTCGAGTAATTGGGAATTGTTATGTGGGTGATGTATGCATGATTGCATGATATATCTTTTTGAACGAAAGTGTGATGTGTGAAATGTAAGTATGTTGCGATTGTGATGTATGCTGAGATGAATCATGTTAGAGGGACCCATTTCCATATCAAAACTAATGAAATGATTTGTTTTAATTGAAAATGAGCTTGAGTACTTGGATTTCTTACCTTGCTGAGCCTGATTTTGTTTATTGCATTTGTGTTAGTGCATTGTTTAATGAATGGGGACCTCGTAGAGAGACGAGGATTAATACGCGAGCTATGGCTCAAAACGAGAATGAAGAGAATGCTGAGAATGTAGTGGATTTACCTCCTCCTCCTGGTGGTTGTGGTGCTGGAGGTGATGGGGCTGGTGCTGGTGCTGGGGTCGTTGGACCTAAAGCTGGGTAGGGGCAAGCTGTTCCTGACATGACAGTGCTGATTCAAGCTATTGCTGGAGCCTTTCAGGCGGCAGTAGCTGGAGCTCATGGAGCTGGGCATCAGGGTGATGCTAATGCGAGACTACCTTTGGAACGTTTGTGCAGTCTGGGAGGGGCTGAGTTTAGGGGTTTGTCTGCAGAAGGTTCTGAGTCTTGGTTGAAAAGTACCAAGAGGATTTTGGGACAAATGAACTGCAATGAGGTGCAGAAGCTAGTCTGTGTGGTGTCGCTGTTGCACAATGATGCGTATACCTGGTGGACGACCACTATCTCCGGAATGGAGGATGCTGATGTAACTTGGACGTTCTTTCTGAACGCGTTCAAGAGGAAGTATATGGGTGTGCGATACCTGGATGAAAAGAAAAGGGAGTTCATGTCTCTTACGTAAGGGAGCATGACAGTAGCTGAGTACGAGATTCAGTTTGTTCGTCTCAGTCAGTACGCACCTGAGCTCATCCCTGATGAAAGGGAAAGGTGTGAACGTTTCCGATATGGTTTAGTGGCAGATGTAAAGACCTACATGCTTGCGACTGAGTACACTGATTTTGATGTACTGGTTAGTAGAGCGAAGGATATTGAGATGAATCTGAGTTTGTCCTCTAGGAGTGCTGGTCCTAGTGCGGGCAAGCGAGCTGCTGAGTATAGTTCTGGTGGTGGGCGGAACAAGAGAGGACGTGATCGGAGGTATCAGTCTTCGGCTAGGCGTGGCGGTGGAGGGCAAGGTGCGCCTGTTCAGGGAGACAGGGCGAGAGCTGATCAGAACACATGCTGGGCATGTGGATCGCGTGGTCATTTGAGGCGTGATTGTCCTCGGGCAGCGAGAGAGGTGCAGGCTCCTGTTGTGGTGACCGGTAATTCGTGCTGGAATTGTGGTTTGGCAGACCACATGAGGAGGGAGTGTTCTTTGTTGGCCGGTGGTGGTCAGGGACGTGCTCCTGGAGTTGTTGCACCACAGAGAGGCCGTGGGCGCAGCCGTGGTAACTTCCAGCGTAGAGAGGATGGTGGAAGGAATGTGGCTCACGTGGTGGCTGTTCAGCCTGAGGGTGGTGGCCAGGCCCGGGTGTATGCTCAGAGGGAGGGGAGGAATGACACTGATGTGATAGCAGGTACTTTCACTTTGCAATCCTTGTCATTACTTTCCTTGATTGATTCTGGATCTACACACTCATACATATTGCGTGAGCATGCTCAATTGCTTGGTTTGCCTGTTGAGTCTTTGGATGTTGGTATGCGTGTAACTAGTTCTTTTGGTGAGACTGTTGTGACACGAAAGCTTTATAGAAGATGTCCTTTGGTGGTGCAAGACCATGTATTTCATGTTGATCTTATGAAATTGCCTTTCTATGGTTTTGATGTAATCCTGGGTATGGATTGGCTTGTTGAACATCGAGCTGTGGTGGATTTTGAGAATAAGCGAGTTTCGTTGAAGCTTGCGGATGACTATGAGGTAGTGGTGGTGGGTGAGAATGTGAAGTTTCTTGCCAATGTGGTGTCTACATTGGAAGCGAGCCGGATGCTGAGGCAAGGTTGTGAAGCCTACCTAGCCTTTGTGATGAATCCTAGCTTTAGGGAGTTGCGAGTGCAAGATATCAGGACTGTGCGAGAGTTTCCTGGTGTGTTTCCGGAGGAGTTGCCTGGATTGCCTCCTAATCGCGAAGTGGAGTTTGGAATTGAGCTGTATGAAAACACAACTCCAGTGTCCATTACTCCTTATCGAATGGCACCTAAAGAGTTGAAAGAGCTGAAGACGCAACTTCAGGAGTTGCTTGATCGTGGTTTCATTCGGCCGAGTGTGTCACCTTGGGGTGCACCGGTCTTGTTTGTAAAGAAAAAGGATGGCACTATGAGAATGTGCATCGATTACCGTCAGCTGAACAAGTTGACTATCAAGAATCGGTATCCATTGCCGTGGATTGATGATCTTTTTGATTAATTTCAGGGAGCAGCCGTGTTCTCTAAAATTGACTTAAGGTCAGGGTATTACCAGTTGAAGGTAAAGAATGTGGATGTGCCAAAGACAGCCTTCAGAATGAGGTATGGGCATTATGAGTTTCTTGCGATGCCGTTTGGTTTGACGAATGCTCCTGCAGCTTTTATGGACATGATGAATAGAGTGTTCCATGAATTTTTGGATAAGTTTGTGGTAGTGTTCATCGATGATATCCTTGTGTACTCTCGTACTAAGGAGGAGCATGAGGGGCATTTGAGGATTGTGTTGCAGGCTTTGTCGGAGAATCAGCTTTATGCCAAGCTGAGCAAGTGTGAGTTTTGGCTTAGAGAAGTTGTGTTTCTTGGTCATGTGGTTTCTGCTGAAGGAATTCGTGTTGATCCTCAGAAGATTGAGGCAGTGATGAACTGGAAGCCTCCTAAGTCTATTCATGAAGTTCGTAGTTTCCTTGGTTTGGCGGGATACTATCGGAGGTTCGTGGATGGATTTTCGAAGATTACTGCACCTTTGACGAAGTTGTTGTAGAAGGATGTTAAGTATGAGTGGACGGAAGCGAGATAACAGGCTTTTGAGAAGCTTAAGGCAGCTTTGACGCAAGCTCCTATCTTGGTTCAGCCTGAATCAGGGAAAGAGTTTGTGGTGTATAGTGACGCGTCCTACGTTGGTTTGGGATGTGTGTTGATGCAAGAGGGTAAGGTGGTAGCTTATGCATCGAGCCAGTTGAAGGTGCATGAGCGTAACTATCATACGCATGACATTGAGTTAGCTGCGGTGGTTTTTGCTTTGGAAATTTGGAGACATTACCTATATGGTGAGAAGTGTACTGTGTACACGGATCACAAGAGTTTGAAGTATCTGATGTGATCACAAGAGTTTGAAGTATCTGATGTCTCAGAAAGAGTTGAATCTTAGGCAACGATGTTGGGTGGAGTTGCTTAAGGATTACGATTTGACGATCGAGTATCATCCGGGAAAAGCTAATGTTGTAGCGGATGCCTTGAGTAGGAAGGTAGCTGTGGAGTTGAGGGCTATGTTTGCCAGTTTGAGCATTTCGCGTGATGGTGGTCTTGTGGCTGAGTTGCAGGTGAAACCATCCTTGGTTCAGTTGATAAAGGATAAGCAGTTGTTGGATGACTCCTTGGTGCCACATGTTCAGGATATTGCTGAGGATAGGCCATCAGATTTCTACTTTAATGATGATGGAGTCTTGTGCTTTGGGAGTCGAATAGTAGTGCCCAATGATGCTGAGTTGAGGCGTGCTATTCTGACTGAAGCTCATAGTAGTCCTTTTGCTATGCACCCTGGAAGTACTAAGATGTACCGTGATCTTCGTGATGAGTACTATTGGGTGGGTTTAAAGAAAGATGTTGCTGAGTTTGTGAGCAAGTGCATGGTATGTCAGCGAGTTAAGGCTGAGCATCAGTTTCCTTCAGGGTTGTTGCAACCGTTGAGGATTCCTGAGTGGAAGTGGGAAATGATTACCATGAACTTCGTGTATGGTTTTCCTTTGTCGCCATCGAAGAAGAATTCGGTGTGGGTGATTGTGGATCGCCTGACGAAGTGTGCGCATTTCATACCCGTGCATACTACGTACACTTTGGACAAGCTTGCAGAGCTGTACATAGCTGAGATTGTACGGCTGCATGGTGTGCCAAAGTCGATTGTGTCGGATAGAGATCCGAGGTTTACATCGCGTTTCTGGAAGTGTTTACATTAGGCTTTGGGTACACGGTTGAATTTCAGTACATCTTATCATCCGCAATCGGATGGACATTCTGAGCGAGTTATCCAAGTGCTAGAGGATATGTTGAGGTGCTGTGTGATTGAGTTTCAGGGCTCTTGGGAGAAACATTTGCCTTTGGTGGAGTTTGCCTATAATAATAGTTATCATGCAAGAATTCAAATGGCACCTTATGAAGCTTTGTACGGGAGGAAGTGTCGAACTCCTCTTTGTTGGGCTGAAATAGGTCAGAAGTTGGTTTCGATGCCAACTTTGTTGAAAGGAACCACCGAGAAGGTGAAGCTCATTTGTGAGCGATTGAAGGCAGCTTCTGATCGACAGAAGTCTTACGCGGATTTGAAGCGTAAGGAGATTGAGTATGCGGTAGGTGACCGTGTGTTTTGAAAGTTTCGCCTTGGAAGAAGGTGATGAGGTTTGGTCGAAAGGGTAAGCTGAGCCCTAGGTACATTGGACCATACGAGGTGATTGAGCGTGTGGGTCCTATTGCGTACAAGTTGAGGTTACCACAAGAGTTAGAAAGGATTCATGATGTGTTTCATGTCTCTATGCTTCGAAGGTATAGATCGGATCCTTCGCATGTTATGGCTGTGGAGGAAGTGGAGTTGAATCCAGATTTGACCTATGATGAGGAACCGGTGGAGATTCTGGATTTGGACAATAAAGTTCTTCGAGGCAAGACCATTGTGTTGGTAAAGGTGTTGTGGAAGCATCGTGGTGCTGAGGAAGCCACGTGGGAACAGAAGGATGACATGATAAAGCAGTTTCCATACCTTTTTCCTCCAGGTAAATTTCGGGGATGAAATTTCTTAAGGGGGGGAGAGTTGTAACACCCCAATTTTGGGCTTGGAAGTTTAGGGTCTGAACCGGACCGGTCTAACTTTTGGTTCGAATATAAAAGGTGGTTTTAGGGAAAGCCTAGTTCGGGATGCATTAAAAATATGGAAAAATATCTAAAAATCCTCTTTTAATATATATAAGAGAGTGGTGAAATCAATTTTACAAAATGAGGCTTGGAAATATGACATTTCGAGTTAGTGACTAAAATGTAATTTTTGAAAAGTTCGTAACTGTTTTGAAAGGATTGAAACTTTGAATCTTTAAGGAGCTAATTTACCCAAGGGAGGATTTCTCCAGATTTTTCTTGATTTTTAAGACTCATTTAATGTTTAATTAATAAAAAAGAAAAGAGGGAAAAGTCACATTTTAGTTTCATAACTAACTTTTGCTAAAATTTTCCCATTTCATTTTCTCTCAAAATTCTCTCAGCCAAACACATTTCCACAACAGCTTTTCTTTTGATTTTCACACCTAATGATGAGATTTCAATCCCCAAATGATTCCTAATCATTTCTACATCAAATCCTCTCCATTTGCATATTGAATTTTCAAGGATTTTGGCTCTAAACAAGGAGAAATCCACATTTAGAGGTATGAACGTCCTTCTCCTCTAAATACTCAGTTCTTTACTGAAATTCTCAAGTTCTCAATCCTTAAATTAAGTTTTATTAAATGTTTTAATGTTATGATCTTGATTTTGGCTTAAAACTTGAGATTTTGATCAAATCTTGAAGAATTTCGTGGAGGTTGTTTGGGCTCTGTTTTGAGATGCCTTTTTAATGTATTTTTGATGTTTAATGATGTTTAATTGAGGTTTAATCAATTCAATCTCGAATAGGTTGATTTTCCTAAGTTTTTACATGTGAAAATGGTGGTTTTTGGGGTGATTTTGGTGTTCTGTTATAGCTGGAGGTATAAGGACGTGATTAGGTCCTTTTTGGATGTTAATTGATGTCTAAGAATGTTTAGAAGTGATGGATCTTGGCTGGGTAATGTTGAGGAAGTGTTTTGATGTGTTTTCGGTTGTGTTTGGTAGCCGAAATGTGAGTTTTGGTGAGAGCAGCGAGTTTAGGTGTAATGGCTGAAGATTTAAATGCATGATGATGCATTAATCCTCTGCTTTGATGTGTTTAAAACAGGGGAGACATCTTCGGATCCTTGTGGTGTTGATCCGGGGGCTTAAACGGCGTTTCAGCAAGCTTGCGAAACGGAATTGGTGAGTGAAGTTTGGTTTTCAGCTTTGAAACCAATGTTTGAAGGTTATGGGAGCTTAGTTTAAGTCTAAACAACTTAGCTAAGCTCAAGAGTAAGTTTTCGGAGAAACTCTCTCTTTGATGAACCATGAGATGGTTGGATGCAATATGTTTATTTTGCATGTTTAAATTCTGTTTTGAAAGCATATTTTAGCATGTTTAGTGCTGGTTTTGAAAGCCATGTGTTGAAGGGTGCTCAAGGTAAGAGATCCTTGATTTGACATTGATAAATGTGGTTTGATGCATAGTGATGCATGATTATTTAATGGCTTTGTTTAATGCTTTAAAATAGTGGATTGATGATGGTAAATGATGTATATTGGAAAGTGATGTGTTGGTTTAAAAGTACTTAAATCGGATATAGTTAGCCGGCTATAGGATTGGGTGCACCGTGAATAAAGTCGCCTTGGATGTTGAGGGGTTGTAATGGTACCGTAAACTCCATCCAAGTACACTAACGAGATGTCTAAGATCTTAATGGTGGTTAAAATGCCATGAGAGGATCTTGTGTTGTGTGTCCCGTGTTCTCGTTAGTGATGTTATACAACTACCAATAAGTGATGTGGAGGGGTTGTGATTGTACCGTTAAACTCCATCACGGGTGTTGAGGAGTTGAGATTGTACTGGTAAACTCCACCTTGTGTGTTTGGTAGTGTGTATGAAGCGTATGGGACAACGCTTGTAATCCTCGTATCCGATTGTGTTTTATGTGGAAAATGGTTATGGTATCACTTGGAAGCCAATATGACATGTTGATGATTATAAAGCATGAGATGCTTGTTGAAATGCTATGTTGCATGAAAATGATTTTTATGAATGAAAATGCCTTATGAAAGGTGTTTTGTAAAAGTGCATTATTGTGTTGTTTCATTAGAGCATGCCTTACTAAGCATATGTGCTTACTCTCTCTTTCTTGAATCAATAATGCAGAGAATTGAGGTGTTTGTGGGCAGCAAGGAGGGCAAGTAATCCAAGGGAAGGACTAAGCTCATGTATGGTGACTATTTTCACAACACTATTAGTTTTTGGTATTTGGCAATGAGAACCTAGATTGTGTTTTTGGGAGATGTTTTGGACTCCCTAAGTTTGGCATGATGCCTATGATGTTTTGGATATGTAATTGGCCACTTTGGTGTTTGCTTTGATGACTTGATGTTTGGTTGGTGTTGAGTATTAGTTTGCATGCCTATAGTTTGAGGTTTTCCCTAATCGATGCTATGGATGTGTTTTGATGATGCTAATATGTTCCTTTAGTGTATGATGGCTTGTTGGCATGATTAGGAGGTCATAGGGATGTGTTTGCTTGGTCGATTGTGTGTTAAACCAGAAAATTCTGCACTTTTTGGGCAGCCCGTATCGGAACGGGTGCTACTGTTTCGAAACAGGGGCCTGAAATGGCCTTGGCATTTCGAAACGGGCAGAGCCGTTCCGAAATGTTTTTGCTACTGTCAAGCCCTATTTCGGAATAGGTTGCGAAACGGTCCCGCGTTTTGGAACGGTCATCCTCCATTTCGGAACACTTGACCGTTGGGCACTGAATTACATGGTTTATGTTTTGAAATCTTCACGTTTTAGTCATGAACTTCGTCTATGCAATTGCTTGAGTTTTGGATGTCCATTTGAGATGAAATTTGGCAGAGAAGCATGAAACATGACTAATTTCATAATGGTAACTTAAAAATTGGTAAAGTTCTCTTAATTTCCAGAATTTACAATTTGGTCCCTAAATTCGTATGTTGTGCAATTGAGTCCCTTATTGATTTCCGATTGCTGTGATTTTTGAGTATGCTTATCTCAAGAGTACGCCTAGGGTTAATGTGCATTTAGACAAGGTTAAAAAGAAAAAAAAAACAAAAGGGTCGTTAATCAAGGTTGACTTTCAGGTTGACTTTGGTTTTCCCTGTGTAATCTTCGTAGTTCGGTTCAACCGTCTAGGCCGGGCTAAGGGGGTTATATTATATTTAATCCAAATATATATATTTTTATTATATAGAATCTCATTCTATCTTTACTTGGATTTAAATATACTTAAATACATATGTTTAATTATGTGGAATCTAATTCTACATAAACTTGGAATTAAATATACATTATATAAATTCCAAATATATATTTAAATTTCTAGAATCTTATTCTATAATATTTAAGTCTCTTAAATATTTTCCATACTCCAAATAATATTTGATAAATACAATATTTATCCAATATTATTCCCATTTAAGGGAGTTGCCGATTTACCTTATCCCATAGGGGATTTTCGGCAACCTCCCTAAAATAGGGAGTATGATTTCCAATTTTTTGTTCGTTTCATTCGAAGGGTGTGAACCTTGTAGGTTCATGCAATGTTAGCAACAAAATTAGAACTGTTCTAATTTTACAAACAATGAGTGGCATCTAGCAATACATCATTGCTACCTAAGTTGCATGAAGTCATGGTTTGACTTTCCTAATTCCTGAATAAACTTCCTTTATCTATTTCATCCTTTTGTCCTTTATATCTTAGATGAACACAAGTCATGGGTTAGTCACACTTGCGTTGTCCATCTAGTGTTTCTTGATGTCTTGAGTAGATTATGATAAACGAATCTCTATGATATCTCATATCATAATATTCGAGCATGGCCATGCATTTTCTAATCTCACTCAATCAAGTGGCCAAAGATATTTCTCCCATTATGTAGGAGGGACAAATCCTTTCTTGATCAGCCATACTTCACTACACAGGTCATCACGTATCCAATCATCAGTCTTTATAATGTAGTCAGTTAAGACACACGTTTGACTATGTCAAAATACGTAAATCTTTATGTTGAAATCATGTTGATCTAAAGTCTGAGGATTATACATATCTTTATCATGAGCAATGTTGTGACTGTCACATAATTACCCAAGAAACATGCTCATAGCGGGTCAACCCAGTATGTTGTTCTCTAACAAATACTTATGTGTTGATTTTGACATCTCTATGTCAATGACAACGCTTGTCATCAACCACATATTAGTTTTTATATATTATCACTGTCCATACCCGTAATAATATTCGACTAAGGATCCTATTTAACAATAATCGTATGGACATTATTATCCAATGGTTAGTTTGATGCACAGAAACATACCAAATGATAATAACGACAATGCCATTACTTGATAAATCTAGTAAAATAGTATGTTTATTCAATCATCATATGATTGGTCTTTGGGCATACTCCAATAATCTCCCACTAGCACTAAGACCAATCATTCTCGTATCTAATACGACATGGCTTAGTGTAACTTACATGCTTATGCTGTGTCAAAAGCTTTGTCAGGGAGTTGACAAAGTTATCAACTTTGTGCGTATGCTGCATACTTTCACATCTCCAAGATGTAAGTACTTTAGAATATGTTTGGATTTATTGATGAGATCTGGGTTTTATTTGCTTACGCGAAGGTTCCATCATAATAGAGTTATGCAACATCTAATATGCTGGGAACAACCCTTAGTTCAGAAGTGAACCCTTTAGATCCAAACATCCTTCTTTATTGCTATGTCGACTGTAATACATTCAGCCTATGTTGTAGAGTTAGATACTGTCTCATGTTGCTAACTCGCAGTATCTTTTATTAATGCAAAACGGATTGCGATCTTTAGTTCCTTTTGATGAGTATGTTATCTACATACAATACTTAGGAAAGTAACAATGCTCCCACTAGCTCTTTTGAAAACAAGACTCCCCTTTGTTTCTAGATAAACCAAACCTTTTGATTGTATCTTCTGAAACGAATATCCCAACTTCGAGAAGCTTTCCTTAGTCTACGGATAGACCTTTGTAGCTTACATACCTTCCAAGTGTTTACTGGAGTGACAAAACCTTCTAGATGTGTCATGTACACATCTGTTTCAAGTTTTCCCTTAGGAAAGTGGTTTTGACATTCTTTTATTTGATTCCAAAATCATCGTATGTAACTACTTGCAAGTGAGATTAAGATGGATTAAACATAGCTACAAGGAAGATGCTTTATCATAGTCTATACTATGAAGTTTGTCGAAAACTTTTAGTGACGAATCATCCTTTGTATGTTTTATCATCCATGTCGGTTTTTCCTTTTTGAAAAACTCATCCATACCTCTTAGGTTTTACCCTTTTAGGTAACCAAAGTCTATACTTGGTTTTAGACATGGATTCCATCTCATATCTCATGGCTTTTAGCCATTTCTCGAATTTTGGGCTCACCATTGCTTTCTGATAAGACCTAGTCTTTATCTTGATCCGAAAAGAAGAGTGTTTCCATGTACGGATAGTGAGAAATCCATATTTCTCAAGTATATGGTATTCTCTTAAGGATCAACAAAATGGTTGTGTTTTGTTCCAATGTTCCTTGATCATTTGTGGAACATTCTCAATCTTTGGTTCATAAATTTGTTGTCTAAAATTTCTTCACATTCCAAACTCCATTTTTTCCTTTTGTGAGAGGTAATCTCTTTCGAGAGAAACTCTCGTTTGAGCAACAAACATTTTGTTCTCGTTGAAAAATGAAATACCTTAGTGATAAGTATTCTCTTTTGAGATAAACTATCGTTTGAGCAACAAATATTTTGTTCTCGTTAAAGTTGAAGAAATAATATCCCTTTGTGAGAATTAATCTCTTTCAAGATAAACTCTCGTTTGAGAAACAAACGCTTTGTTCTCGTTAGGATAAACAACAAATGGAGTTTTTAATGTTCGAACTTTGTAAACATTTTAACATGTAAGTAACCTTAAAACTTCAAAGGTATTCTAGAACAATTCTTAGTCCATATGACGTTTCGAAAAAAAACACGATTAAGTATGAGAGTTGTTTTTCTAGTGTGTAAAGAAGTCAAAAATGACTTGTTCTGAATCAAAACATGTCTAACATATTTGATTCTCTTTCAAAGACTTTTCGTTCCACTTGTGGGATTTAATTATGGGACAGTCCCATATTCTTTGAAAGTTCATCAAACTTTAAATATTCTTGAATTTGATCTCATCAAATTACCTTAATACTTTTTATGAATTTGAGATTAGTCATTTGTTTTATTTATCTTATAAATATTATTGATTTGATTAATTTAAAGATCATTGATTCGTTGTGTCATAAGAGATTAAAAGAACAACATTTATTTAAATATTCTCAAAATTAAAATATCTTGTCCTTACAAGATAACTAAAACTTAGGCACAAAATAATAATCTTAAAAACTAAAACAAATCTATTTAAGCAAAAACACATGTCCTAATGGATGATGTAGCAACTCTTGCTTTATTTCCATTCGCATGTCCATGTATATTCTGATGCCTTCTCTTTAGAAGCCTCTGAGGTTGATGCCTCACTCGTTTTTGCTTTCTTGACTTCTTGTAGGTGTGTGGGGGAGTTTCTCTTCCAATGTCCGGTCTTGCCGCAATGGAAACATTTTCCATCCTTCTTGATTCCCTTCTTAGGTTTCAATGCCTCCTTTCCATCGGTTTTGGTCTTACCATCACCTTTAGACTTTGCTGCCGATTTACCTTTCTTCTTGCCCTTGCGAACCATCAGAACAAGTTTAGGTCCTACCTTCTTCAGGTTGATTTCAGCAGTTCTCAACATGCCGAGCAACTGTGGCAGCGTCTTGTTAATTTCATTCATATTGAAATTAAGGACGAACTGATTGAAACTATCCGACAACGATTGCAGGATGACATCAGTAGCTAATTCGTCTTTCAGCGAAAAGCCGAGCTTCTCCAACGTTTGGATGTAGCCCATCATTTTGATGACGTGAGCTCCTACGGGAGATCCCTCACTCATCTTGCAGTGAAACAGAGCTTTAGAGGTCTCGTACCTCTCTTTACGAGCTTGCCTTTCATAAATCTCCTTGAGATTTTGAATCATATCATAAGCTACCATGTCCTCATGTTGCTTCTTGTTGGGTTTTTTAGGCGCTCGAATCGATCACCGAAACCGTCAAGGAGGGTTGTAAAAACTTGGTTGTTGAATTGGCTAAAACCAAAATAAATGTAGACAATTTGCACGATGATTTTAGAGTGGTTCGACTACTTCAACCGAGTCTACATCCACTACCTTAGCACACCACTAAGGATTTACCAATTCACTCAACAATGAATTCTTCCTTTTGAGGACAAAGGGTAACCTTACAACCCTATCTTTTCAATGGCTAAGATAGAACCACTCTAGTTTTTCTCTCAAGGCTAAACTAGAACCTCTCCTTTTACAAGGGTAGAAAGTTGTAAACAGATATACCTCACAAGGTGGGTGTTTACGAGAATTAAGCTCACAAGAGTGTAAAGAATAAAAACAATGAAAAACAAAACACTCTCTATACAATATATACAAGAGAAATGAAGAAGATAAAGACTTAAACTCGATTTCTCTTGAACATTAAGCTTGGATCTTGTTTCTTGCTATCTTCAAGTGTCCTTGGGGTGTATTTATAGTGTGGAATGAGTATCTAGCCGTTTATGGCCGTTGGGGATGTTTCGGAGCCGTTGGAAGCCATTTAAGTTGAGCATTAAATGCTCTCCTGCACAATAGTTTCGAAACCTTTGAGAGGTTTCGAAACCTTAAGAGGGTTTTCAAAAAACTAGCCGTTTTATAGCCGTTTGGAGCCGTTACAGGGCCAAAGTTTCGAAACCTTTACAAGGTTTCGAAACCTTTGAGCCAAAGTTTCAAAACCTTGTGAAGGTTTCGAAACCTTTGCTTAGTTTTCCAAAACAGATTGCTACTGCCCTGATAAGTTTCGAAACTTTAGTATAGTTTCGAAACTTTCCTTTGAAAATGAACATTTTGGGCATTTGTCGACTTTTAAAAGTGTAATTTGATATAGGCACTAAGTCGAACTCTTTCAAAACATTTTGTCACGTTTTAAGGACTTTTGAATTATTTTTGAAGTCTTTAAACAAGTCCTAAAACATTTTTCACATAATTGTTATATCAAAATATTTCTCAACAATCTCCCCCTTTTTGATATAACAAAACTTCTTTGAAAAATTGTTTTTGACAAAAAGCTCCCCCTTAATTTTTCACTTATTTCTCCCCCTTTTTGTTATATCAAAAATAATTAAAATCTTTATAGTACATAATAACAATGGGGTTTATGTGGAAGTATCGAAACGGTTTGAAAACTTCCCTAAACATAATTTCAAGTTGTTTGGACTTTTGGAAATGTTTTAAATTCTTTTTAAATCAGTCCAACACATTTTTCAATTATTATATCAAAACATTAGTTCTTCAATCTCCCCCTTTTTGATATAATAAAACCAACTTGAAAAATTGTTTGGGATTCTCCCCCTTCAAGTTTAAAATGTTTAAAAATGTGAATAAGAGATGAAAATCTGAAAAGTAAGTAGCTCCTTCTTATTCATTTGAAAATACAATTTTTCAAACCAAATTCTCCCCCTTGTTATATCAAAAAGAATTTAAAATACTTTAAGCTCGAAATAACAATGGAGGTTTAAAAATTTTGATTCGGTTAAAAATTTTGTTTTAAAATTTGGCTCCCCCTTACTCAAGCATTCCATTAAGTTTTTAGCACAAAACTTGACACTTAAAGGCATTGAATTTCAAAATAAAATCAAATTAAGAGCATTTGAAATTCAATTTATCCAAGTCTTAAAAAAAATTTATGCAAACATATGAATGAAACCATTAGACTCATATGCATAAAAATTTCAAATAATGTCATGCTTGTTTAGATATTTGAATAAAAGCTCAAATGCATGAACATTAGAAATTAGATAACCAAAAAAAATAAAAAATAAAAGCATTAAGTTTAAAGGTTACCTATCTTCTTCACTTGTGTGACTAGAGCATATGAGATTCTTGCTTTTCTTGCCTTTGCTCCAACACACCTACAAGAGACATTTACTTCGATTTTGGTATCCAAATTGCTTTGGATCCATTAACATTAACCTCAATGTCTCTAGTTCCCTTAGGAACCCATACTTGTTTAATCCTATAAGTTTTTCTTTTTTTTATAGGACAAGTATGCAACGAATGACCATGATAATGGCAATGTGAGCATTTTGCCATTATGGGATGAGATGAATTATTAGAAATGATTTCTTTTTCTTTTGTTAAGCTTTCAAGCTTAACTTTTAAATCAAGATTTTCCTTTTCTAAAACATCTTTGTTTGTTTTTGAAAATTCTAAATCATTTTTCAAAATTTCATTTTGATTTTCAAAATCCATTTTTGTTTTTAAAAGAAAATCATTTTCAGTTTCGAGTTTTGAAATCATTTTCCTAAATTTGGAATTCATGGTCTCAAATTCCAAATATAATTCATTAAATGCATCTTGTAACTCATCAAAAGAATGTGAATTTAATTCATCTGAGTTAGAAGATACCTCGGGCTCATCGAGAGCCAAAACACCATCCACCTTAGGTGTTGAGGGGAGGATTGCACATGATGAAGCATCATCTTTCTTCTCTTCTTTCCCATAGAATTTCTCAAGCTTCTCCCAAATTTCTTTGGCACTTTTGGATGGGGAGACCTTCTTGCAAATCTCTTCACTTAGGGCACAGAGAAGAATGTGCATAGCCTTTGCATTGAGATGGTCCTTCTTTGTGTCATTGACACTCCTTTTCTTCTTCTTCTTAGGAGCTTCCAAATGTCCATTTTTGATAATCCTCCAAATGTCGAGGTCGAATCCTTGGATGAAATACTTCATGATGTTGCTCCATTGGAAGTAACCTTCTCCTTTGAAGAGAGGAGGACACATGATAGAGCGGCCTTCTTCAAATGAAATCATTGTAGAACCGCTTTCCATTTTCTGGTACGGTGGACTACGAGCGTTGGATCTTTACTCCTGGATGTTAGTCCTTCGATGGAGACGAGGCTCTGATACCAATTGTTGGGTTTTTTAGGCGCTCGAATCGATCACCGAAACCGTCAAGGAGGGTTGTAAAAACTTGGTTGTTGAATTGGCTAAAACCAAAATAAATGTAGACAATTTGCACGATGATTTTAGAGTGGTTCGACTACTTCAACCGAGTCTACATCCACTACCTTAGCACACCACTAAGGATTTACCAATTCACTCAACAATGAATTCTTCCTTTTGAGGACAAAGGGTAACCTTACAACCCTATCTTTTCAATGGCTAAGATAGAACCACTCTAGTTTTTCTCTCAAGGCTAAACTAGAACCTCTCCTTTTACAAGGGTAGAAAGTTGTAAACAGATATACCTCACAAGGTGGGTGTTTACGAGAATTAAGCTCACAAGAGTGTAAAGAATAAAAACAATGAAAAACAAAACACTCTCTATACAATATATACAAGAGAAATGAAGAAGATAAAGACTTAAACTCGATTTCTCTTGAACATTAAGCTTGGATCTTGTTTCTTGCTATCTTCAAGTGTCCTTGGGGTGTATTTATAGTGTGGAATGAGTATCTAGCCGTTTATGGCCGTTGGGGATGTTTCGGAGCCGTTGGAAGCCATTTAAGTTGAGCATTAAATGCTCTCCTGCACAATAGTTTCGAAACCTTTGAGAGGTTTCGAAACCTTAAGAGGGTTTTCAAAAAACTAGCCGTTTTATAGCCGTTTGGAGCCGTTACAGGGCCAAAGTTTCGAAACCTTGTGAAGGTTTCGAAACCTTTGCTTAGTTTTCCAAAACAGATTGCTACTGCCCTGATAAGTTTCGAAACTTTAGTATAGTTTCGAAACTTTCCTTTGAAAATGAACATTTTGGGCATTTGTCGACTTTTAAAAGTGTAATTTGATATAGGCACTAAGTCGAACTCTTTCAAAACATTTTGTCACGTTTTAAGGACTTTTGAATTATTTTTGAAGTCTTTAAACAAGTCCTTTTTTCAAATGAATAAGAAGGAGCTACTTACTTTTCAGATTTTCATCTCTTATTCACATTTTTAAACATTTTAAACTTGAAGGGGGAGAATCCCAAACAATTTTTCAAGTTGGTTTTATTATATCAAAAAGGGGGAGATTGAAGAACTAATGTTTTGATATAATAATTGAAAAATGTGTTGGACTGATTTAAAAAGAATTTAAAACATTTCCAAAAGTCCAAACAACTTGAAATTATGTTTAGGGAAGTTTTCAAACCGTTTCGATACTCCCACATAAACCCCATTGTTATTATGTACTATAAAGATTTTAATTATTTTTGAAGTCTTTAAACAAGTCCTAAAACATTTTTCACATAATTGTTATATCAAAATATTTCTCAACAATCTCCCCCTTTTTGATATAACAAAACTTCTTTGAAAAATTGTTTTTGACAAAAAGCTCCCCCTTAATTTTTCACTTATTTCTCCCCCTTTTTGTTATATCAAAAATAATTAAAATCTTTATAGTACATAATAACAATGGGGTTTATGTGGGAGTATCGAAACGGTTTGAAAACTTCCCTAAACATAATTTCAAGTTGTTTGGACTTTTGGAAATGTTTTAAATTCTTTTTAAATCAGTCCAACACATTTTTCAATTATTATATCAAAACATTAGTTCTTCAATCTCCCCCTTTTTGATATAATAAAACCAACTTGAAAAATTGTTTGGGATTCTCCCCCTTCAAGTTTAAAATGTTTAAAAATGTGAGTGAAAAATTAAGGGGGAGCTTTTTGTCAAAAACAATTTTTCAAAGAAGTTTTGTTATATCAAAAAGGGGGAGATTGTTGAGAAATATTTTGATATAACAATTATGTGAAAAATGTTTTAGGACTTGTTTAAAGACTTCAAAAATAATTAAAATCTTTATAGTACATAATAACAATGGGGTTTATGTGGGAGTATCGAAACGGTTTGAAAACTTCCCTAAACATAATTTCAAGTTGTTTGGACTTTTGGAAATGTTTTAAATTCTTTTTAAATCAGTCCAACACATTTTTCAATTATTATATCAAAACATTAGTTCTTCACTTCTGAAGCTTAGGGGTCATGGAGGCAAGCATAAGACAACCGACATCTAGCATGTCGTCCATGTGTTTTTTAAACTTGTCTTTGTCAACTCTGGAAGCAGTGGCAACCGGTTCATCAGGAACATGTTCTTCAATGACATATTCCTTCTTTTCTTGTTTGAGAACAATTCTCAAATTGCGGAACCAGTCAAGGAAGTTTATGCCATTGAGCTTATCCTTCTCAAGGATAGATCGCAGAGATAGAGTATTATTTGCCATTAATTCTACAACAAAGAAAATATGCTACATAAGTTTTACTAAATTTTAAAATTTATAGATAGGTCTTTACTATAAATTTACTCCCACTATTTTCTTCAAAATTAAAAACCCTCTAGTTTTAATTTCGGAAAAACGTTTCGATAGTTTTTCTAGTGAGTGAGGATCCGTATTTCACCATTCCTAAATCAGCTTTTGCCAGTCGTTTAGGAAATGGTTATTTAGGTAAGTAACACCTTACTAATTACATCTCATGTAATTCCTCATCTTTTGGCGAATAACTCTTGTTCTTTAAATCATTTTATGATTATCCAAAACTTTTAACCACTAGGTTTTCTAATCCTATTAGAACAACCCAGCTAAGTCAATACCAATATCTCAACCGGCGAATATCACTAGCTTATTCTTCGCGTTTAACTAAGATAGATAAATGTGACATTGCTTTGGCAAAGCTCGCATTATATCGATCGAAGCTTTAACGAGGGTAATTATTGGATGGTTAAAACAGACTTAGAATTATAGTGAGGGATTTACTTAATTATCTCATCATTTTAACATTGATCCTATCAATAGAACTATGTTTAATTATGCTTATAAAACATCCATTGCATCACATACACGGTAAATATAAGCGGTAAATAAATATGCAATGATTATAGCCCTTCTTAACCTAAGACGACCCGTCCCAAGCCAATGGGAGGACCATTCTACTGAAGATAGAATCTGCTTCTGAAACGCCCGGTCCACCAGGGAAGACCCACCACGCTGCTACCTTGGTTCTTGCTTTATCTACATGAGTATTTATAATTTTCAGAAACTCGCGTTACACGCGAGGGAGTGAGATGAGAAGAGAAGTACAATAGAAGATAGAGAAAGGCACGACACGCATGCCGTATTTATAAAAACCAAAACTATAAAGGCTATGGGCTATAACCATGCAAAATAAACACTGTGCAATCTAACATGCATTTCAAACATCGTGCGAACAAAGTAACGACGTGTTTACGGAGTTTTAAACTGATTATCCTTATGTTGCGGTTAATGGGCCAAAGAAGGATCACTAGGTTTCATAAACCATTTGCGTTAACGAACAAATGCACCAGGTAGGTCAACATGAAAGAGAGGTGGCGCACTAGGCACACTTAAGTACTAGGTCTTTGATGATGCCAATCCTAGACATGCATTTTTCATAACGTCTAACCATAACTCTTATGGATTCACCGTGAAAGATAGTTTGATAACTTTTATCAAATTAGAAGCCCTTTTAGAGATTTCATAAATCTATGAAACTACGAACAACTACTTGTTCTCTAGACTAACTATTAGTCTCAACATGTTAACATTTAACATTGAAGCAACCTAACATAGTTATGATTAACTCTTAATCATTCAGTGATAATCGAAATAAGTCTTTATTAGGTGTGATACGATAAACGATAAAAATCTAAATCGAATCAAACAGCATGCATCTCATACATAAACATCACCCAAGAATTTAAGTCCGAATTCGTATGATACAAGTGGCTCTGATACCACCGTTGGGTCACGTCGGCACGCCCCATGGCACAGCGGAAAAATTAATCCGACGTAATCCAGCCAGAATCCATATACAGGAACGAATCCGGGGAGAAAAGATGAAGAGTTACCTTTTAAAACTCTAGAAACTGGAAAACCGACAGTATGTCGGAATAACCACGTCAAGTAAAACCGGAATCGTCACAGGTTCACAACGACCTCTACGGAGTCCACCCAAACAAAACGAACAAAGTTTCCGCCTCCCTAACACTTAGGGATAAATTTCGACAGGTTTGAACACCTTCCAAGGAGAAGTCGAAATCCCTCCAAGGATTCTTGAGGGAGTCTGAAATCGACCAGGAGTTCAACCGAGACTTGCAATCGAGCAAGGGAACCTTCAGGGATTTTCCAGGGGGCAAGTAGAACACAAGAAAAATATCGAACAGCTTCTCAGAGAGATTTCTGGGATATGTCGAATTCTAGTGGGGAATCCCTAGGGGTGTTGTCGAAATCTTCAAGAGGAGGAAGATGGATGATTTGGTTGCTAGCCCTTGTCCCTTTAAATAGTATTCAGAGACTTAATTCTAGTTGAATTCCTTAAATCCAAGTTCAACCAAAATTCATAAAATCTAATTATACTTGAAATTGGTTTATATTAAATATACATTATATTTAATAATATTAAATGAAATATATATATTTAATTATGTAGAATCTTATTCTACATAAAACATGGATTTAAATATAAATTATATTTAATCTATATATATATATTTTTATTATATAGAATCTCATTCTATCTTTACTTGGATTTAAATATATTTAAATATATATTTTTAATTATGTGGAATCTAATTATACATAAACTTGGAATTAAATATACATTATATAAATTCCAAATATATATTTAAATTTCTAGAATCTTATTCTATAATATTTAAGTCTCTAAATATTTTCCATACTCTAAATAATATTTGATAAATACAATATTTATCCAATATTATTCCCATTTAAGGGAGTTGCCGATTTCCCTTATCCCATAGGGGATTTTCGGCAACCTCCCTAAAATAGGGAGTATGGTTTCCAATTTTTTGTTCGTTTCATTCGAAGGGTGTGACCCTTGTAGGTTCATGCAACGTTAGCAGCAAAATTAGAACTGTTCTAATTTTACAAACAATGAGTGGCATCTAGCAATACATCATTGCTACCTAAGTTGCATGAAGTCATGGTTTGACTTTCCTAATTCCTAAATAAACTTCCTTTATCTATTTCATCCTTTTGTCCTTTATATCTTAGATGAACACAAGTCATGGGTTAGTCACACTTGCGTTGTCCATCTAGTGTTTCTTGATGTCTTGAATAGATTATGATAAACGAATCTCTATGATATCTCATATCATAATATTTGAGCATGGCCATGCATTTTTTAATCTCACTCAATCAAGTGGCCGAAGATATTTCTCCCATTATGTAGGAGGGACAAATCCTTTCTTGATCAACCATACTTCACTACATAGGTCATCACGTATCCAATCATCAGTCTTTATAATGTAGTCAGTTATGACACACGTTTAACTATGTCAAAATACGTAAATCTTTATGTTGAAATCATGTTGATCTCAAGTCTGAGGATTATACATATGTTTATCATGAGCAATGTTGTGACTGTCACATAATTACCCAATAAACATGCTCATAGCGGGTCAATTCAGTATGTTGTTCTCTAACAAATACTTATGTGTTGATTTTGACATCTTATTGTCAATGACAACGCTTGTCATCAACAACATATTAGTCTTTATATATTATCACTGTCTATACCCGTAATAATATTCGACTAAGGATCCTATTTAACAATAATCATATTATTGTATGGACATTATTATCCAATGGTTAGTTTGATGCACAGAAACATACCAAATGATAATAACGGTAATGCCATTACTTGATAAATCTAGTAAAAGAGTATGTCTATTCAATCATCATATGATTGGTATTTGGGCATACTCCAATAGTATCGATACACATTTAGCTTTTAAGATTTCCATAAGATGAACCCGTACCGATACGCTTCAGCCGTATCGATACGCCTTTACCAGATAAGGCATTTTTGACGGATTTAAGTTCAAAAAAATCAACTTTAAACGTCCTTAAATGCATATGAATGACATATGAACAAGTTTTAATGGCTAAACTTAATGCATACTCCCCCTAGAAACATGCATAGAAGCAAGAAAAGGCAAATTAACATAAGCATGAATGTCAACCAATTTCAAGCAAATTTTTGACAATTTGGGACCTAAGAGGGGTCAAGAAAGTCTAGTTAAACCTAACTCTCTCCTAAGGGTCCAAAAACGCTTTTTATCTAAAGGCTTTGTGAATATATCCGCTAATTGGTTCAAGGTATCAACATACTCTAGAACAACATCATTTTTCAACACATGGTCTCTAACGAAATGATGTCTAATTTCTATGTGTTTGGTCCTAGAGTGTTGGATGGGATTCTTAGTGAGACAAATGGCACTAGTGTTGTCACACTTAAGGGGTATAGTTTCTACTTCAACGCTATAATCTAAGAGTTGTTGTTTCATCCAAAGGACTTGAGCACAACAACTCCCTAAGGATATGTACTCCGCTTCGGTGGTAGATAAGGCTACGCTATTTTGTTTCTTAGAGAACCAAGATACGAGCATACTACCTAAAAATTGACATGTCCCGGAGGTACTTTTCATATCTATCTTACACCCCCATAATCCGCATCCGAATAAGCATGAAGGCTAAATGAGGAATCTTTAGGATACCAAAGGCCTAAGTTAGGTGTGTCTCTAAGGTATCTAAAAATTCTCTTAATGGCAACCAAGTGTGATTCTCTAGGACTAGCTTGAAACCTAGCACACAAGAAAACACTAAACATGATATTCGATCTACTTGCGGTAAGGTAAAGCAAAGAACCTATCATGGATCTATAAAGCTTAGAATCAATACACTTACCTCCTTCATCTTTGTCAAGCTTTATGAAAGAGCTCATAGGTGTGGCTTGAGGCTTTGCATTCTCCAAGCCGAACTTTTTGAGCATATCGTTCATGTACTTAGAAAAGAATGAGAGCTCCCCTATCATGCTCATCTCGAACTCACCTTGCATTAGCTTAGAAAATTCTTTGCAATAACATTCATTAGTAGAACCAAAGATGATATCAACATAGATTTGTACTACTAAGATGTCATTATTATATCTTTTTATGAAAAGTGTAGTGTCCACCTTACCTTTTTCAAAACCCTTTTCAATTAAAAAGTTTGAAAGTCTTTCATACCAAGCTCTAGGAGATTGTTTTAAACCATAAAGAGCTTTAGTTAGTTTGAACACATAATTTGGAAATTTTAAATCCTCAAAACCCGGTGGTTGTTCAACATACACTTCTTCATTTATAAAACCGTTTAGAAAAGCACTTTTCACATCCATTTGAAAAAGCTTGAAATCATTGTAACATGCAAATGCCAAAAGCATCCTAATGGCTTCCATCCTAGCTACGGGTGCATATGTTTCATCAAAATCAATTCCCTCTTCTTGGGTATAGCCATGAGCAACAAACCTAGCCTTGTTTCTCACTATATTACCATATCCATCTAGTTTATTTCTAAAGACCCATTTAGTTCCTATAGTGGATTGATTACTAGGCCTTTCAACTAATGTCCAAACTTTACATCTCTCAAATTGATTTAATTCCTCTTGCATGGCCAAAATCCAAAAATCATCTTTTAATGCTTCTTTGATGTTTTTAGGCTCAATGCATGAAAGAAATGCAACATGGTTCATTAATTTGAGAGATGATCTAGTAGTTACCCCCTTGGATGGATCACCCAAGATTTCACCACCTTTGACATAGTTGAACTCCCTTGGGTAAGATACCTCCTTTTCCTCAAGAGCCAAATCCTTCAAGGCTTCAAGAGGTGGATCTTGTGCATCTTCATCTTTAGTTGGAGTCTCATCTACCTTTGACGTTTGTCCTCCATTAATGGCATCAAGAATCCCTATATCATCATCATCACAAGATTCCTTCCTTAGAAGGAGGTTATCATCGAAAAAAACATGTATAGACTCTTCTACTACTAAAGTTCTTTTATTAAATACACGATAAGCTTTAGAGTTTAAAGAATACCCCAAGAAAACAACTTCATCACTTTTAACATCAAATTTACCTAAGTTGTCTTTTCCATTATTTAAAACAAAACACTTGCAACCAAATGGATGAAAATAGCTAATGTTAGTCTTTTTAGATTTTAGGATCTCATATGGTGTTTTCTTCAAAATTGGCCTAATCATTACACGATTTATAATGTAGCAAGCGGTATTTGTGGCTTTCGCCCAAAAGTATTTAGGTATATTACTTTTACAAAGCATGGTTGATGTGAGCACGATTATGCCACCCAAGAATGCTACTTCAAACTTTCAGGAAAGTTTGACTTTTCATTTGTTACATACTGACGTGTAACATTTCTTATACTTATACTACTTATTAGTGTGTTTAACTATGTATATAGTATGTTTGGCGTGTTTTGAATAAGTTTGAGTATGATTTATAATGTTTTATATTGGTTTCGTTTTGGATTATTATAAGGTGACTTATTATTTTTATATATTTGTTTTATTAGGATCAAGTGTACGTGTGTGATGAGTGTGCATGCATTGTACGTGACCAGCATTGTACGTGACTAGCACCTTGCATGTGCGATGCAAGTTTGACCAAATGGAATTTACATATGCAGCCGAGCCATTGTTTCAGCTCAACACATGTGCGGGTTTGCATGAGATTTAAATCTCAATGTGCGGCAGAGAGAGACATTTGGAGTGTGGCATACACAAACATTCATCAAGGCAGATTTCCTTACAAGTGGTGCAGCCCAGCCGAATGATGCTTGTTTTTCCCTTCTGCGGATAAGAACAAGGGGTTATCCCCTTTGAAATTCAAATGCCCAAAGCACATTTAACATGTGCACAATAACCATGGCACCTTCAATTTGAATTTCATGGCTGAAATTCACTTCCACCCAAAAGAGAAGTTTATGTATTTAAATTTTATTTTTTTCTTTTAATTACAGCCAAATAAATAATTCGGCTGCCCCTCCCCTTTTTCCTATATATATGTATGAAAATAATGTAAGAAAGGTTAGACATTTTGGAAATAAAATTTGTTTGAGAGAGTTTCTCTTGTTCGGTTCTTTTTAGAACTATCTTTTGACATTTCAGACTTTGTTTTGATTTGTCAAATTTACTTGATACTTCGGGTTCCTAGATCGCTATCTAGTGGGTCCAAGTCCTCCGACGTGAAGCATATTCGATTCGGGTTTGCTCAGTAGATTGTTCGAGTTCTTTCGAGTTTAACGTTGCCAAACTTTCGCTAATTTTCCAGCAACATTTCTGCCACAATTTGGTCACCGAATCAGCCTTGAAAGCCCATTCAAGCCTTCATCTATGTTCGATTCCAAATTCGTCCAGAAATTCCTACACCTTATTCTGTCTTTCTTTTTTTTGTTTTCTTTTTTTTTGTTATTTTTAACTATCTAAAAACGTCCATTCTTGTGTTTTATTGCAGAGAAATGTTTGCTACGATCTTAGATCCGTTTATGAACAAGGAGGGTTGTTTCTGAAGCAACGTACCCCGTTATCATAACTAGCCATTTCTTCTAAAGTTCGATTTTTCCTCTCAACTACCCCATTTTGTTAAGGAGTGTGAGGAGAGGAAAAATTATGGCTAATCCCATTTTCATTTAAAAACTCTTCAAAGCCTAGATTTTGAAATTTGGTTCCATGATCACTTCTAATGTGAGAAATTTTAAGTTCAAGATCATTTTGAGTTATTTTAGAAAATGTGATGAATTTTTCTAAAGTCTCATCTTTTGTACCTAAGAATAGAACCCAAGTAAACCTAAAATAGTCATCAACAAGTACAAAGGCATATGATTTACCACCCAAGCTCATAGTTCTAATAGGCCCAAAAAGATCCATATGAATCAATTGTAAACATCTACTAGTAGAGACATCATTAATTGATTTAAATGAAGTTCTATGTTGTTTACCCTTAGAACATGCATCACAAATTTTATCATTAGAGAACTTAAGTTTGGGTAAACCTCTAACTAGATTAAGGGAAATCAATTTTTCTAAAACACTCATGCTAGCATGTCCTAATTTTCTATGGCAAAGCCATGAGTCATGTTCATCATGTGCAACTAAACATGTATGAGATGTATGGATGTCATCTAAATGCACCATGTAAATATTTCCTATTCTATGCCCTATGAACATCAATTGATTTGTTTTAATGTTCACAATTTTGCATCCACTTTTATCAAATAAAACATTAAAACCCTTATCACATGATTGAATAATGCTCAATAAGTTGTGTTTAAGACCATTGACATACAAAACATTTTTAATGAAAATAGAAGAGTGATTACCAATGGAGCCTATTCCTTCAATGTGACTTTTGGAGTTGTCACCGAAAGTTACCACTCCACCACTCTTTGGCTTTAGTTCCAAGAATCTACTCTTGTCACCGGTCATATGTCTTGAGCATCCACTATCAAGGTACCATGAGTTTTGGCTTGAAGCTTTGGCCTTGTAGCAATGCCCCCTACAAACAAAGAAATTAGGCCTTGATTTTTGGTACCCAAATCATTTTGGGTCCATGTGTGTTAGCCCTCAAAACCTTGGTTCCCTTAGGGATCCAAGAAGCAATAGCATTCGTGTTATTAGAAATAATGAGTTCCTTAGGAACCCAAACACTCATAATCCTTTGACCTCTAGATTGCTTAGGAAAATTTCTTTGTTTAGGAACAAAAGTTTTTCTTTTTACATATTGGGATTTAGATGACTTTTCTTTTTCAAAATGGTTTTTCCCAATAGCAATAGATGTTTTAAGATTATCCACTTCCTTTGTGTGATAATCTTGAAAATCAGAAAGAAGTTTTTCAAGATCAAAGTTTTTCTTTTTAAGATCATTTGAAAGATTTACTAAGTACAAAACCTTCTTTTCCAATTCTGAGTTAGTTTTTGAAATAGATTCATTTTGAGTTTTTTAATCGGAAATGTTTTTCTTGTTTCTCAAAATAGACTCCTTATATTTTACAACTAACTCATCATAAACCTCTTGCAATTCATCGTAAGCATCTTGAAGTTCATCAAAGGTAAAATCAAAATTAGATGAGTTAAGGTTTACCTTTGGTTCATCATCAATGGCCATGAGACAAAGATTAGCCACTTCCTCCTCCTCCTCGGATGACTCCTTGTCACTCCAAGTTGCTACTTGAGCTTTGAGCTTGTTCTTCTTCCCAAAGCTCTTCCTCTTCAATTGAAGACATTCAGAACGGATATGGCCAGATTTTTTGCACTCGTAGCAAATGATTTGGTCCTTCTCCTCTTCTTTACTCTTGCTCTTGAAGTCTCCTTTTCTAATGAACTTTCTCCCACGGTTGGACTTCATAAAGCGAGTGAATCGTTTGGCCAACATGACCATCTCCTCATCTTTATCTTCGCTAGAATCGCTTTCATGGTATGAAGCTTTAAGAGCGATTCCAATCTTCTTCTTCTCAACATCCTTCTTCTCAACCTCCTTCTCCTCCATTTTCTTTTCTTCTTCTCTTCCCTTCTTCATGATCTCATGGGTGAGTAGAGATCCAACAAGAGCATCTAGCTTGAGAGTCTTCAAATCTTGAGCTACAATAATAGCCGTTCTCTTGCTATCCCATGATTCCGGAAGAGAGTACAACAATTTCCTCACTAGCTTGTCTTCGGGGATGATCTCACCGAAACCCTTCAACCTATTGATAATGACCGAGAATCGATCAAACATCTTGGAAGCACTCTCATCGGGATCCATTTTGAAATTTTCGTAGCTTAGATTTAGTAGCCCGATTTTTGTTTCCTTGACGTCACTAGTTCCCTCATATGTTGTCTCGAGGGTGTCCCAAACTTCCTTGGCATTCTCGATCGAAGATACTTTGGAGTAGATATCTGGACCAAGTGCACAAAAGATGATATGAAGAGCTTTATCATTTACTTGCATCCTTCTTCGATCATTTTCGGTCATTTCGACCTTGACCTTTGGAACAAGTCTTCCTTCACCTTCTCTCTTCATAGGTATGAATGGACCTTCTTCAACCACATCCCACACCATGTAGTCGGTAGACTTGATGAAGAGCCTCATCCTATTCTTCCAATATGGGTAGTTATCCCCATTGAAGAATGGTGGCTTGGTAGTAGATTGTGACTCGTAGAGGTTGGAATTTGAGGTGGATGCCATTGCTTGACAAGTTGTTAATCAAAATCTCCTAGAATCGACTCAAGATGGTTGTAATCCTTCCAATGAGTGTAGCTCTGATACCAATTGTTGAGTTGATCACACAATTGCAAATGGCCAAGAGGGGGGTGAACTATCGATAAAAATTTTGGTGGGTGAAAATATGGAAAAATAAAATGGTGACACAAAGCAATTAGAGTGGTTCAAGTTCTCCAAACAAACTCTACATCCACTACCTTAGTTCCCACTAAGGATTTTCAACCAATTCACTACTTGAATTCTTCCCCTTTTCTTGGATAAGGAGAGAACCTTACAATTTGATTAAGCTTTCTACACAAAGCTTAATCCACTCACTTTTACAAGAGAAGTATTTGGTAAACTCTGAAAATTCCTCTCAAAGGATGAATGTTTACCCAAATTCAATTTCACACTCCCCAAACTCACAATAAAAGATTACAAAGAGAATACAAGAGTTGGGTACAAGAATTTGACTCTAAAGGTGCAAAGTTTGGATTTGAGTGCTTTGATGTTGCTTGTAGGTTCAATAGTTGATGCTTTTTCAATTGATACTTGTTTTTATACCCTTGTATTGAATTCTAGCCGTTTGGGTAGTTGGGATCATCAATAGAGCCGTTGAGATGCAATTTCCCACAATAAATGCAGCTCTGCTGCCTACCGTATCGGTATGGCTATGAGGCGTATCGGTACCTGTATCAAATAGGAAAGAGCCGTTGTGACTGAAAACATCACGTATCGATATGCTTAGAAGGCGTACCGGTACGGTTTTTTAAGAGGTGTATCGATACGGAAGGGCGTATCGATACTGAATTTGCTCACTGGAATCCCAAATTTGGTTTTAATAAAGAGCGTATCGATACGAGTACTTAGCGTATCGGTACGGTATAACAGTCATTTAAATTTTGGGATACCAACTAACTGACAAGCCAACGATCGAAAATTAAATGCAAATCGTATCGATACGGTTGCAAAGCGTATCGGTACGATATCCTTTAAAGTCTTGCCCAGAAGAATATCGTATCGATACGGGGTAATACCGTATCGGTACACTATGGTCTAATAAAATTCCAGTGGTTAAAAACTGTATCTATACGCCTAAGGGTATCGACACGCCTGGGTGTGTTGCTGAAGTTTGGCTTGAAAATACATTAGAAGACTTTGTGGATTCTGAACATATAAGAGAGTTTTGTCTTGAAGTATAGTTTGGTTCAAAAATACTTGTCAATAGTGAGACTTTGAAGAGTACTTAAAAATGTATTGTTTTGCAAATTAGTCCATGAGTTTAGGTGTTATATCAAAATCAATTTTGGTTTCACACGAAGAATCATGCTTATCACGAGGAACACAAACACTCATGAGATACATAGTTCGGTTCCGGGTAAATCTCTTGTCATTCAAAGGGTTGCTAATTAGGCATAAATCTACACGGTATGTAAAGGTTGCTCAAGATGCTTTCTCGACTTAGTTTGCATATGATTTTAAGTTTTGGCATGTTATTATTAGATTGCATTGCTTGAGAAAAAGAAATAGTTCGAGTTTGGGGGTGTGTTAAGTGTGCAAAAGTCCTATATTTATACCCTAATTTAGCTCAATTATTGTTCTTCTTAAGTATAGTTTAGGTTGCATTTATTAGGTAACATACACAAAATAGCATAGATTAGATACCCTGCCTTATTTGATGAATTTAATTGATTTTATATATATGATACTGCTCAAGTGCATTTTCTCCCTATGCGTAGGTACCCGCCCAGGCAGATACTGCCGAGGCAGCAAAGAGAGCAGAAGAAGAGAAAGCTGGGAACTCAAGCATGAAGCCGATGGACAATCTGGACAGCTGGTCGAGGAGGAAAGAACCAGAATGTAGAGCTGTGCTAACCCCTGCACACCAGTTCATACCTCCACCGAGGTAGTCAACTACTTGCCGCCGAGGCATCACTTTAAGGAAGGGTGAAAAAATGCAAAGTGGTATGCGATAGAAAGAGCTCATGAAGCCCAATTTTTAGAGACCACTTGCACGTACATTGGAGCCCAGCAGACAAAGAAAAGTGTTGCGTGTAAAATAGTCTATCGCAATGTAGTACAAGTGTACACGTCGCATGTAATAAAGTGATACGGAGTATCGGATATCGTCTCCACAGGGACTGGAAATATCTCTATCCTTAGATTGATGCACAAGAAAGAAAATAAGTTTAATAGAATGTTTGGAGAAATCTTGAGAAATAACTAAAGTAATAAGTAAAGAATTCAGATTGAGAAAACGTGCTAGAATTGATTTGCTCGGTAGTGCAGGTGTTGCACTGTTTAGAAGGCTTTGTGTTGCGTCTGTCGTCGTGCCTATCGCGATAGAGGTCTATTGATGTCGCGGCAACGATCAACAACTCTGTACTTCAAGTTTGGCAAGAATCCCTGGAGTGACTTGTCCTATCCCTAGATCCAAGTCTATCGATGAACACGTCTTGGATGATACCTCCCGGCGTGAATCAACAGATGAACATCGATGTTTATGAATTCTCTATTAGCCACTGAACCTCGTCCTATCCCTAGGTCCGAGATAGTTCAACCATAAACTGGATAACCTATACTCACTCCTTTCGTATACTTAACTCTCCCGATATTAAGTAAATGGATAATCTTACAATGCTCTCCCGATACTCTTGCAAGATGTTGAAACCAGAATGAATAAACTTGAAGTTTTATTGATTTGAACAAAAAAATACCTAAGAAACAGTACAATCCTTACAACTACTTTACAAGATCAACCCTTAGCCCCGGGAAAGGTTTAGAACATGATGGAGAAAGAGAAACGACTAGGGTTTTGGGGGAAGACGGCTAGGAGCTGGATATTCTCCTCTAGGTCGAATTACATGCCTTTATATAGGCCTTGGGTCCAAGTTTTCTAATATGGCAAGAATACAAGTTTAAATTAAAGTACAACTCTATTAGAGACTAAATCTTCTGAGTAGATGTCTTTAATTCGTCCTCTTTTCTTGCTTTGACTTTATTCCTCGAACTTTGGACCCGACCTTCCTTCTGCTTCAGGGCTCAGAAAAATATGGGAGTAGTCCACGACAGACCGGCTTAAAATCCTCTTTCTGTCGAGCTCCACTTTTCTTTTCCACCTCAATGCCTCTACTTTCGTCATCGCTGCCACGACAAATGTCACGACAAATAGTATTCTTTGTCCTTCCGCTCCAGCTCTGCAACTTGCCTCTGTACCCTTGCTGCCCTGGATGCTGCCGCGGCAGATACCTACAAAAAGTAACCGAAATTAGTAGCATCTGTGCATTTTTATCTAATTGTGATGTGAATGCAACAATCTATCCTAAAATGCAACTAATCATGCTTGAGTGCAGCAAAAATATGGGTAAATGAGGGATAAAATATAGAACTTTTATGCACTCAACACACCCCCAAACTCGAATCTTTGCTTGCCCTCAAGGAAATGCAACCTAATTACATTAATTATTATTTTGGCTTTTGCTTAGCTCAGTGAACATGCCTTACCCTCAGCACCCTTACCATCAAGATTAGCATCTGTTCAAATGTTAAAGAATCTATCCAGAGCAATAATATAGTTCTCGTGCAAGTGTGTGCAAGTTTTGTGAACAAACATGACTCAGACTCTTTATTAGCTAGAGTATTTACTTAACCTACTTAGAGTTTATAAACAATTCTTACTAGAGCCAGTTTTCGGGCACCTCTAGTTAAATACTGTTATAATTATTATTATTTAATTTTTCTACTAGAGCCGATATTTTAGGCACCTCTAGTTAACTTTCTAGAGCCGGTGATAGGCACCACTAGAAGTTTCTCTGGTTATTTTCCTAGAGCCGATGATAGGCACCTCTAGGAGTATCCTGAGCTTAAATCTTTTCTAACTCAAGTGGCTAAGTTTTCTACTCTAAGTCTGCTAAAAGAATCCTTTTATCATGTAAGTCACAAAGTGTTAAGATTTCAGAACTATACTAAGGCTCTAATTATTTCCTAGAACATTCTAAAGATGCTGTCACGACAGCGAAGGCTACGACAGATGAGAAAAGTTCAACAAAACTAAGCCATTTTTTGACAAAAAATTAACTAGAAATGAGACATAACTTAATAAAGTTCATTTAAATAACAAAGGACTGCATACCCCCAAACTCAAGGGTTGCATTGCCCTCAATGCATGTCAACAAAATAAAAATGAAAAACAAGAAAAAGGAAAACATCACAAATAGATAAAATAAACATCAGAGAAAGCATAAAAGAAAAAAACTTAAGTTGATGAGTTGTCGCCGCTGCTGCTGCTGATTCGGAGCTGCCGGCGGGCAGTCACTTTGGTGGCAGAGGCTGGCTTGGGAGTGGGAGATGGTGAGGCTACCTTCTTTTTGGCCTCTCGAGGTGTCTGGACTCGGGTAGGTGAGATCTTTAGGGCCTTGTCCAGGACCTCGATTTCTTCGTTGCTGCTGCTGCTGCCGTCTGTTCTGTTGTGGAAGGGTCCCTCAACAGTTTCATTCAATTTCTTCTTCTTCATTGGAGGGAAGTCCTTGGCTAACTCTCGGATGACATATGGCTTTGAGTCAAAGTCATCCTGCCAGACTGAGGATGAGGAGAAACCTTCAAAATACTTAGGATCAATCTCTTGTAGTGGTTCCTTCCATTTTGTTCCTCGGGGAGTGGTAGACTGCCTGTCGCCGTCTCCGGCCGTGGTAGGGGGTGTAGTGGAGGTAGTAGTTGGTGTGGGCGTTCGAGGGGTGGCAGCAGGTGTACGGGTGGCAAGAAGGTTTTATGGGAAAGAGGGGAACTGCACGTTTGGATTATTTAAATCAACTTTAATGAAATTTACCGTGGCAGTGGTGAAGTCCATCATAAATTCCATGATCCCCGCTGTTGTGCATCCATCTTTTTCAGCAGTTGAAGAAGTTGGTTGGTGGAAGTATCTACCGGTTGTGTGGCCTCGGTCTGCTTAGGCTCTGCCGCGATAGGTTTGGTGGAGTCTGGATATGTCGTTGGCTCTATCGCAGCAGAGGGGTCCACATATGCCAAAGGGGTGACAGGCTTCAGCTCCATCAAGCTGTAGATGTTCTGCTGCGTCCACTCCTTGCCTCAGATCTTCACATCTTCAGCAATCTCAACCACATTGTTGGCTCGGCAAAGAGTGGTGATTAAGTAGGGGAAGAAAAGGGGGCCCATTACTCTTGTTGCGCACTCATGGATGCAATCGAGTATATATTTACCAACGTTGATCTGCCACTCGTTGATGAAGGAATGCACGAGGGCAAGTCTCTGCCGGTCCACTATTGTGTTATGGGATGTTGGCATCAGACGTTTCTTCACAAAATGGTTCCAGAGTATGGCTGCCGGTAAGAGTTGGGTCCTTCGCACCATCCATCTATGCTTGGGATCCTCGTTCCAGGTTGTGCCTTCTTTCGTAAAGTCTGTCATGATGTTATCATAGTCTACCGGTGACAGACTGCTGACAAACCTACTATGCACATCCTCCTTTCTGCCCACATAAAGCCCATAAAGTGTGTTGATATAGGCTGGCTCAAGGGAGATTTCTTTACCCCTAACCGTTACTATCGTGGCATCCTTGGAGGAGATGGCAGCGTAAAATTCCCAGACCAATGTGACATTTATCTCCTCCGGTTGGACATAAAAAATCTTCCACTTTAGTGCAATAATCCTCTTGGAGATGAACGCTTCGAGCCCTAGATCTCCCATTTTCTTCGTGTAGGTGAAACCTCGTTCTTCCCACATCACTCGTTTCTTGAAGGAGTCGTAGTATCTCTTCTCTGAATTTGCCGATGCGAGCCTTCTGGGGATTCTGCTGTGGCTTGGTGTAGAGACTGTTGCTGCAGAGGTGGAGGCAGCACTCCATCTGGTTGATCGAGTAGTCATTGTAAAGAAACTGTGGAAAAAAATAAAGGAAATTTCTGAAAAGCTAAAGTTCTTGAAAGCTAAGTAGAGAAAATAGAATGAGGTGAAAATTGAAATGGGAAGAGAGGTTTATATAGAACGAGATTTTTCTGCCCGTTAGAACTGTAACGGGTGGCGTGAATAAAGGAGCCAGCTGTCACGCGGTTTCCTGACGCATCTGTCACGCGTTTCCGTGTCTGCTGCGCGTCTGTTACGCGATTCCATGTCTGTCGCGGCAGTTCCGTGACAGACTGTATTTTCCGCGTCTACCGCAACAACTGGTAACGACTGTCACGACAACCTTGTTCCATTGGGTTTCATGGGCTGTTGTGAGTATGGTGGGCTGCTTCATTCTTTCTCTTTACCTTGCTTCTTTTTTTTACCTGAAAACTAAAACAAATAAATATTAAAATCTTATTTCCTAAAATAATAAAAATAAATAAAATAAAATAAGATAATTAAAACTAAGTTAAATTAAGGATGCCTTGAGGGGCATCTCCTAAAGTAACTACTTCCTGCACCCTTGGAGCTTCGCACCGTCCATCTGTGCCTGAGATCCTCGTTCCAGGTTGTCCTTTCTTCCATCAAGTCTGCCATGATGTTATCATAGTCTGCCGGCGATAGACTGCTGACAAACCTACTATGTGTATCCTCTTTTCTGCCCACATAAAGCCCAGAAAGTGTGTTGATATAGGCTGGCTCAAGGGAGATTTCCTTACCCCTAACCGTTACTGTCGTGGCATCCTTAAAGGAGATGGCAACGTAAAATTCTCGAACAAATGTGACATACATCTCATCCGGTTGGACAGCAAAAATATGCCACTTTAGGGCAATAATCCTCTTAGAGATGAATGCTTCGAGCCCTAGGTCTCCCGTTTTCTTCGTGTAGGTGAAACCTCGTTCTTCCCACATCTCTCGTTTCTAGAAGGAGTCATAGTATCTCTTCTCCGAATCTACCGATGCGAACCTTCTAGGGATTCTGCTGTGGCTTGGTGTAGAGACTACTATGGCAGAGGTAGAGGCAGCACTTCTTCTGGTTGATCGAGTAGTCATTGTAAGGAAATTGTGGAAAAAAATAAAGGAAATTTCCGAAAAGCTAAAATTCTTGAAAGCTAAGTAGAGAGAATAGAATGAGGTGAAAATGAAATGGGAAGAGAGGTTTATATAGAACAAGATTTTTCTTCCCATTGGAACAGTAACGGGTGGCGTGAATAATGAAGCCAGCTGTCACGCAGTTTCCTGACGCGTCTGTCATCCATTTCCGTGTCTGCTGCGCGTCTGTTACGCGTTTCCGTGTCTGTCGCGACAGTTCCGTGACAGGCTGTATTTTCTGCGTCTACCGCGACGGCTGGTAACGACTGTCATGACAGCCTTGTTCCATTGGGTTTCATGGGCTGTTGTGAGTATGGTGGGCTACTTCATTCTTTCTCTTTACCTTGCTTCTTTTTATTTACCTAAAAACTAAAATAAATAAATATTAAAATCTTATTTCCTAAAACACTAAAAAAAATAAAATAAAATAAGATAATTAAAACTAAGTTAAATTAGGGATGCCTTGAGGGGCATCTCCTAAAGTAACTACTTCCTGCACCCTTGGAGCTTCGCACCATCCATCTGTGCTTGGGATCCTCGTTCCAGGTTGTGCCTTCTTCCGTCACAGACTGCTGATAAACCTACTATGCATCCTTCTTTCTGCCCACATAAAGCCCATAAAGTATGGTGATATAGGCTGGATCAAGGGAGATTTCCTTACCCCTAACCATTACTGTCGTGGCATCCTTGGAGGAGATGGCAGCGTAAAATTCCTGGACCAATGTGACGTACATCTCATCTGGTTGGACAACAAAAATATGCCACTTTAGTGCAATAATCCTCTTGGAGATGAACGCTTCGAGCCCTAGATCTCCCGTTTTTTTCGTGTAGGTAAAACCTCCTTCTTCCCACATCTCTCGTTTCTGAAAGGAGTCGTAGTATCTCTTCTCCGAATCTGCCGATGCGAACCTTCTAGGGATTCTGGTGTGGCTTGGTGTAGAGACTGCTACGGCAGAGGTGGAGGCCACACTCCTTCTGGTTGATCGAGTAGTCATTGTAAGGAAACTGTGGAAAAAAAATAAAGGAAATTTCCGAAAAGCTAAAATTCTTGAAAGCTAAGTTGAGAAAATAGAATGAGGTGAAAAATGAAATGGGAAGAGAGGTTTATATAGAACAGGATTTTTCTGCCCGTTGGAACTGTAACGGGTGGCGTGAATAATGGAGCCAGCTGTCACGCGGTTTCCTGACACTTCTGTCACGCGTTTTCGTGTCTGTTGCACGTCTGTTATGCGTTTCCGTGTCTGTCGTGACAGTTCCGTGACATGCTATATTTTCCGCGTCTGCTGCGACAGTTGGTAACGGTTGTCACGTCAACCTTGTTCCATTGGGTTTCATGGGCTGTTGTGAGTATGGTGGGCTGCTTCATTCTTTCTCTTTACCTTGCTTCTTTTTTTACCCGAAAACTAAAACAAATAAATATTAAAAATCTTATTTCCTAAAACAATAAAAATAAATAAAATAAAATAAAATAATTAAAACTAAGTTAAATTAGGGATGCCTTGAGGGGCATCTCCTAAAGTAACTACTTCCTGCACCCTTGGAGCTTCGTACCGTCCATCTGTGCTTGGGATCCTCGTTCCAGGTTGTGCCTTCTTCCGTCAAGTCTACCATGATGTTATCATAGTCTGCCGGCGACAAACTGCTGACAAACCTACTTTGTGCATCCTTCTTTCTGCCCACATAAAGCCCAGAAAGTGTATTGATATAGACTGGCTCAAGGGAGATTTCCTTAACCCTAACCGTTACTGTCATGGCATCCTTGGAGGAGATGGCAGTGTAAAATTCCCGAACTAATGTGACGTTCATCTCCTACGATTGGACAGCAAAAATATGCCACTTTAGTGCAATAATCCTCTTTGAGATGAACGCTTCGAGCTCTATATCTACCGTTTTCTTTGTGTAGGTGAAATCTCGTTCTTCCCACATCTCTCATTTCTGGAAGGAGTCGTGGTATCTCTTCTCCGAATCTGCCGATGCGAACCTTCTAGGGATTCTGTTGTGGCTTGGTGTAGAGACTGCTGCGACAGAGGTGGAGGCAGCACTCCTTCTGGTTGATCGAGTAGTCATTGTAACACCCCAATTTTGGGTTTGGAAGTTTAGGGTCTGAACCGGACCGGTCTGATTTTCGGTTCGAATATATAAGGTGGTTTTAGGGAAAGCCTAGTTCGAGATGCTTTAAAAATGTGGAAAAATATCTAAAAATCCTCTTTTAATATATATAAGAGAGTGGTGAAATCAATTTTACAAAATAAGGTTTGGAAGTGTGACATTTCGAAATAGTGACTAAAATGTAATTTTTGAAAAGTTCAGTGGTGACTGTTTTGTAAGGATTGAAACTTTGAATCTTTAAGGAGCTAATTTACCCAAGATTGATTTCTCCAGATTTTTCTTATATTTTAATGACTTGATTAATGTTTAATTAATTAAATGAAAAGTGGAAAACCATATTTTAGATTTTCATAACTAACTTTTGTTAAAACTTTCTCATCTCATTTTCTCTCAAAATTCCCTCAGCCAAACACATTTCTACAACAACATTTCTATTGATTTTCACACTAAATGATGAGGTTTCAATCCTCAATTGATTCCTAATCCTTTCTACATCAAAACCTCTTGATTTGCTTATTGAATTTTCAAGGATTTTGGCTCTAAACAAGGAGAAATCTACATTTAGAGGTAAGAATGTTCTTCTCCTCTAAATATTCAGTTCTTTATTGAAATTCCCAAGTTCTCAATCCTTAAATTAAGTTTTATGAAAGGATTTAATGTTGTGATCTTGATTTTGGCTTAAAACTCAAGATTTGGATTAAATCTTGAAGAAATTCGTGATGAATGTTTGGGCTCTGTTTTGAGATGTCTTTTTAATGTATTTTGGATGTTTAATGATGTGTAATTGAGGTTTAATCAATGCAATCCCGAATAGGTTATGTTTCCTAAGTTTTTACTTGTGAAAATGGTGGTTTTTGGGGTGATCTTGGTGTTCTATTTATGCTGGAGGTATAAGGACGAGTTTGGGTTCATCTTGGATGTTAAATGATGTTTAGAAATGGTTGGAAGTGATGGATCTTGGCTGGGTTATGTTTTGGAAGAGTTTGGAGGTGATTTCGGTTGTGTTTGGTAGCCGAAATGTTAGATTTATGTAGAGCAGCGAGTTGGATTGTGTTGCTGGTGTTTTTAATGCATGATGATGCATTAATCCTCTGTTTTTATGTGTTTAAAACAGGGGAGAATGAACCGGAAGCAATAGAGGGGGCGTTGGAGGTTCCGGATGCTTGGAAGGCTTGTCGGCTAGCATAGTTTTGTGTATCGGTGAGTGAAGTTGGGTTTTCAGCTTTGAAACCAATGTGTGAAGGTTTTGGGAGCTTAGTTTAAGTCTAAGTAACTTAACTAAGCTCAAGAGTAAGTTTTCGGAGAAACTCTCTCTTTGATGAACCATGAGATGGTTGGATGCAATGTGTTTAATTTGCATGTTTAAATTCTGTTTTGAAAGCTTGTTTTAGCATGGTTAATGCTGGTTTTGAAAGCCATGTGTTGAAGGATGCTCAAAGTAAGAGATCCTTGGTTTGATATTGATAAATGTGGTTTTGATGCATGGTGTTTAATGGCTTTGTTTAATGCTTTAAAATAGTGGATTGTTGATGGTAATTGATGTGTATTGGCAAGTGATGTAAGTGGTTTTTGGTTACTTTAATCGGATATAGTTAGCCGGCTATAGGATTGGGTGCACCGTGAATTGAGTCGCCTTGGATGTTGAGGGGTTGTGATTGTACCGTAAACTCCATCCAAGTACCCTAGCGATTGAGGAAATTGGTGTCACCACGATGGAGGATGGCTCTCGTGGGTGGACTTTGTTAAGTGTCACCACGATGGAGGATGGCTCTCGTGGGTGGACCTTGTTAAGCGTCACAACGGTGGAGGGTTGCTCCCGTGTGTGAGCTTGGTTAAGGTGATTACATTGGTTGAGGTAGCTCCCATGTGTAAGCCTTGTGGTGTGTCCCGGCTCTCGCTAGGGAGTTATACAACTTCCGATGAGTGATGTTGAGGGGTTGTGATTGTATCGTTAAACTCCATCACGGGTGTTGAGGGGTTGTGATTGTACCGGTAAACTCCACCTTGTGTTGTTCGGTAGTGTGTATGAAGCGTGTGGGACAACGCTTGTAATCCGCGTATCCGATTGTGTCTTGAGTTGAAATGGTTTGTGAATTATCACTTGAAAGCCAATGTAGTGTTCTTGAATGTAATGAAGCGAGAGATGCTTGAAATGATGCAAGGTTGCATGAGAGGTGTGTAATGGTCTAAGAGTGCATGTATTACTTGTTAAGCTTGAACAAGTGTTTATCTTATATTGTGAATGATGCATATGTGCATGGAATCTCTTTAGTGTATTGAAGTCTTGTGAAGACTTGTTTAAAAAGGCATGTGATGCAATGTTGCTTTTGGTAGTTCATGTGTTTTGCATTTGTTGGATGCATGAGATAGTTTGAAGGAACAAATGGTTTTCGAAAGGTTTTTCTTTGAAATGATCATCAAGCATGAGGAAATTATGTTGTGAAGTGGAAGTGTTTTCCAAGGAATTGAGTTTAGCTTTGCATGTGGTGTTCATGCATAGAAGGGTTTAAATAATGGTTTTTGTAAGAATGTGTTTTGGGGTAAGTTGTTTAGCTTTTCTAAGCTAAAGGTTGGATTTTTCATGTTGTGCAATGCATGGTTTAAAGCATGTTGTATCAAAAGAGGTTTTCAAACAATGCTTTGGTTTATTGAAGTGCATCTACTTTTAAAGAAGGTTTTATGATTCGTTGCATTGATGGTGTTTTGGTTATGAGCATTCCTCTCTAAGCATTATGTGCTTACGCTCCTTTTGTCCATCAATGCAGATAATTGAAGTTGGGACAGCAAGAAGCAAGGGATTCAAGAAGTGCTCCACTTGAGAAGTATGTCTTGGTTTATAGCTATAGATAATAAAGGCAATGGGGGGAAAGTCTTTTATATTAATGTGTAATGAGATTGTGTATGTTGAACAAGTTCGGTTTATGGTTTGAACTATGTGGTTTAACGCTTTGCAACATTTGAATCTTCTTCTTCATAAGTTGTTATGCTATGCTTCTTGTTTAAAAGCATGATAAAGTGTTGGATGTGTTGAATGAGTTGGTGCACCCAAGGTTTGATTAGTATCTAGTTGATAATGCAATTTGGTGGTTATGATGCTTGGCATGTTGTTGATATGTTGAGGAATGGTTTAAAGTATGTTGATGGTGTTTTGATGTTTGGTTGGTTTTGGATGTTAGGGTGCATGCCTATAGACTTGTGGATATTCCTAATTGATGCCGTTAATGTGTTCTGATGATGCAAATATGTACCTTATATGTATGATGACTTGTTGGCATGATTAGGGGGTCATTAGAGTGTTCTTGAGTGGATTAATGTGTGTTAAACCAGCAAATTCGGCACTTTTTGGGCAGTCCGTATCGGAACGGGCCCTAGCGTTTCGAAACAGGGGCCTGAAATGGCCTTCGTATATCGAAACGGGTACAGGACGTTCCGAAACGGTTTGGCCACTGCCAAGCCCTGTTTCGATACAGGTCTCGAAACGAACCCGCGTTTCGGAACGGTCAACCCTCATTCCGAAACAGATGACCTTAGGGCACTGATTTGAATGGTTTAAAGGTTTGCAAGCTTTACGTTTTAGTCCTGGAAATCGTTTTAGCAATTGCTTGAGTTTGGGATGTCCGTTTGGGGTGAAATTTGACAGGGAAGCATGTAATGTGACTAATTTCATATTGGTAACTTAAAAATTGGTTAAGTCCTCTTAATTTCCAGAATTTACATTTTGGTCCCTAATAGTTGAAATTTGTGCAATTGAGTCCCTTAATGTAATCCGATCGCTGTGCTTTTCAAGTATGTGTTTCGCAAGAGTACGCTTACGATTAATATGCATCTAGACAAGTTTAAAAAGAAAAAAGGGTCGTTAATCAATGTTGACTTTCGGGTTAACTTTGGTTTTCCTCGTGTAATCTTCGTAGTTCGGGTCAACCGTCTAGGCCGGGCTAAGGGGGTTACAGTCATTGTAAGGAAACTGTGGAAAAAAATAAAGGAAATTTCCGAAAAGCTAAAATTCTTGAAAGCTAAGTAGAGAGAATAGAATGAGGTGAAAAATGAAATGGGAAGAGAGGTTTATACAGAACGAGATTTTTCTGCCCGTTGGAATTGTAACGGGTGATGTGAATAAAAAGAGCCAGCTGTCATACGGTTTCTTGACGCGTTTGTCACGCGTTTCCGTATCTGCTGCGCATCTGTTACGTGTTTCCGTGTCTGTTGCTACAGTTCCGTGACATGCTGTATTTTCCGCGTCTGTCGCGACAGTTGGTAACGACTGTCACCACATCCTTGTTCCATTGGGTTTCATGGTTTGTTGTGAATATGGTGGGCTGCTTCATTCTTTCTCTTTACCTTGCTTCTTTTTATTTACCTGAAAACTAAAATAAATAAATATTAAAATCTTATTTCCTAAAACAATAAAATAAAATAAAATAAAATAAAATAAGATAAATAAAACTAAGTTAAATTAGGGATGCCTTGAGGGGCATCTCCTAAAGTAACTACTTCCTGCACCCTTGGAGCTTCGTACCGTCCATCTGTGCTTGGGATCCTCGTTCCAGGTTGTGCCTTCTTCCATCAAGTCTACCATGATGTTATCATAGTCTGCCGGCGACAGACTGCTTGGTGATGGCGATGCGTAACACAAACGATGGAAAGGTGGTCACTGGAGCTTGATCGGTGAAATGACGTCACATGATTTGTGCAAGCGAACACACGTCGATGCAAGTATAGTTGAATGGAAGTTCCTATTAGATATCGATCCTATGAGGGTGGGACTCTGTTGTCTATTCATGTCGATGTAAGCAATACTAAAGGTAAAAAGAAATGTGAGTGAAGTTGTCAATGCAAAGAGAGAAAAATATGATTGATATCAAATATTGTTGTGGGAGCAATAAGAAAAAATTAACAAAGGAAATAGATTATCAATATAGAGAACAGATCCCCTTGGTGTAACTCGGCAGACTACCAAATGTAGTAAGGTAAAAATATGAGATGGTTTAATCAACAATGAAGATCTAGATTATTCTACTAACTTTCCTTCAACTTCCAACGATGACTCAAATATGCAATTTTACCACAACTTCCGTTGCTGGTTGGAACTACATATTCTCAAACAAGTGGAACAACTTCTGTTGTGATGCTTGTTAATTTGAACTGGCACTGCTTCGTTCGATGCCAATGGATGCATTAAACACTTCCATGCAAAGTAGCATTCAAATCCAACTATTGAAACAAGAAAGAAAGCTCATAAAATAAATTGAAGTTCAAAATCCAAAACAACTTTAGTTCTTAAGTAAATAAAATAGTAAATCATCATCATTTGATTACAAAGAAACTTATAAAAACAAACAAAAACCTCTATTCCTAGCTTGATTCATAGTGAATCCACACGTTCCCCCTTGCTTCAGCACTTGGATTCTCTTGCTCACTAAGAAATCTGCCTTATTTTCACATCGGTTCTCCAGAAAATAGCTTCAACTGCCATGGGAGAAGCTTTCAAGCAATAAAGGTTGAAGAAGATGGTCATCCGGATTGCTAAAAATGTGTCGAATCCTTTTTTTAATCGTCTTGTTTAACTGCAAAAAAAGGTGAAGCGGGGATTTAAAATGAGTTAGAATAAATAATTAAACTATGAATAAGAATAATAAGAAAAATATTTGAATAAAAATTAAAAGGAATTAAATAAGTAATTTCTTAGCCGTAAACTCTGGTTTCCCATATTATGATCAGTCATCAAATGTTGATTTTCCCTTCTTGGTAATAAGCTGGTTATAGTATAGAGGAACCAACTTATTGAAATATTGATTTTGATATAACTTAAAGAAAATTGTTTTTGGACTTAAACTAATTTGCAAAAATATTTCAAAAGTCCATAAACTTGAAAATTGTGTTTGAAAAGTTTTGAAAGGTTTTTTTGACACGTTTCAAATGATTTTAAATAGCCAAAGTGTCACAAATAGGCCTTGAGTACCGATACAGTTTGATTCGTGACGATACCCAAAGTGCCCATATCGGTACGAATTTGTCCGTACCGATACAATCCTTTGTCCCCAAGTTTTGGAAAATTCTAGTAGCCAAATTTTGTACCGGTACGGTCTCAAACGTACCGATACCAATGGATTTGTACCGATATATATAAATTGTGTACTGATACCCTTTGTTTTAAATGCTCCAACGAACATTTTTCTAAGAACAGGTACCGATACCGGTCCTCGAGTACCGATACCGACGAGCCTAGAACAACATTTATTGCTGGAAATAAAGTCCTCAATGGCTCCAAATCAACCCCAACGTCTAGTAACAGCCAAAATCGCATTAGAGGGTTTAAAAGAAAGCTTCAAGCAGCCATGCAACTACAAGGAAACAACACTACCAACATTCATGTATAGAGAAAGTGTTTTGAGCTTTAATTGTCATTTTCTTTGTAGAAAACACTTGTAAGCATAATTGTTATACATCCTCAAGTGTTAGGTTTTGGGTGAGGGCTTAATTGTGTAAACACCGTACCTTGTAAGGGTTTTCTTGTTTGCTATTTGTTTTTCTCTTGTAAGAGAGGGTTTTCTAAAAGCTTTGGGGTATAAGATTTGAGGTTGTAAAGGTTTTCTCTTGAGCTTAGAAAAAGGGAAGAAATTCTTAGTGAATTGGGAAAATCCTTAGTAGGAAGCTAAGGTAGTGGATGTAGAGCTTGCTTAGAAGCTTGAACCACTATAAATCATTGTGTCCAATTTTTATTTTCATATCTTCCACCTTAATCACCTTAAAACCAATTCACCCCCTCTTGGCTACTCGGTTGATCGATTGAGCCTCCCAACAATTGGTATCGGAGTTTCATCTCTTCATCGGAATAACATCCAAGAGTTCATCCTTGAAGTGATCAACCATTCTACATCAACTAGAGTTCATGGTGCAATCTATCGATAGGTCACCTTACTTCGACGGGACAAACTACTCCTATTGGAAGAATAGGATGATGTACTTCATGAGAGCCACAGATTATCATCTTTGGGACATTGTGCTTGATGGCCCGTTCGTTCCAACAAGAAGCAATGAGGAATGGAGTGCGGATGATCGCAAGAAGATGCAGCTAAATGCAAAGGCCTTGCGCATTTTCTTTTTGTGCACTTGGCCCGGAAGAATATGCCAAAGTCTCTTCTTGTGAGAGTGCCAAGGAGATTTGGGAAAAGCTTGAAGTTACTCATGAAGGAACCAATGAAGTAAAGGAGACCAAATTTGGTCTTCTCAACCTTGAGTACGAGAACTTCAAGATAGACCCGGATGAAGACATCAAAGCTATGTTCGACCGGTTCTCCACCATTGTGGATGGGCTTAAAGGATTTGGAGAGATGATTCCAAAGAACAAGCTTGTGAGGAAGTTGATTTAATCACTTCCCGACTCATGGGATTCCAAGAAGACCGCAATCGTAGATGCAAAGAATTTAAAATAGGTAAAGGAATCAGATTGAGAAAATAGGCTGGTATTGATTTGCTCAGTAGTGTAGGTGTTGCACTATTCAAAGGTCTTCTGTTGTGTCTATCGTCCAGCCTATCGCGTCATCACCTATCGCGGCATAGGTCTGTTGATGTCGCGGCAGCGATCAACAACTCTGTACTTCAAGTTTGGCAAGAATTCCTGGAGTGACTTGTCCTATCCCTAGGTGCAAGTCTGTCGATGAACACGTCTTGGATGATACCTCCCGGCGTGAATCAAAGGATGAACACCGATGTTTGTGAATTCTTTATTAGCCACTGAACCTCGTCCTATCCCTAGGTCCGAGATAGTTCAACCATAAACTGGAGAACCTGTACTCACTCCTTTCGTATACTTAACTCTCCCGATATTAAGTAAATAGATAATCTTACAATGCTCTCCTGATACTCTTGCAAGATGTGAAAACCAGAGTAAATAAACTTGAAGTTTTATTGATTGAACAGAAAATCCTAAGAAATAGTACAACCCTTACAACTACTTTACAAGATCAACCCTTAGCCCTGGGGAAAGTTTAGAACATGATGGAGAAGGGGGAAGCTAGGGTTTGTGATGGAAAATGGCTAGGAACTAGGTTGTATTTTTCTAGGTCGAATTACAAGCATATATATAGGCCTTGGGTACATGTTTTCTTAATGGCCAAGAATACTAGTTCGAATTAAAGTACAATTCATTAAAGACTAAATCTCTGAATAAATGTCCTTTACTTCGCCCTATCTTCTTGCTTTGTCTTTCTCCTCAAACTTTGGGCAAGGACTTTCTTGTGCTTCTGGTCTCCAAAAATTATGCGAGTGATCTCTAAAAATTAGGCTTGAAATCCTCTATCAGTCTAACTCCACTTCGCATTTTCCATCTCTTCTTCTTCACTGTCGCCACCTATGTCACGACATATGTCACGACAACGAGTTATGAGGTAGTTTGCTTCAACACTGTCGCCACTTCTGTCACGGCAACTGTCACGACAACTATCACGGCATCACTGTCACGACAGTGATGTACGAGGCAGTTTTCTTCACTCCAGCTCTTATGTTCCTCTGCTGCCCTGGATGCTGCCACGACAGTTAGCTTCTGTTCCTCTGCTGCCCTGGATTTTGCCACGACAGTTATCTTCTATTCCTTTGCTGCCCTGGATTCTGCCACGACAGATACCTGCAAGAATTGACCGAAATCAGCAGCATCTGTGCAAAATTATCCATCTGTGATGTTTATGCAAATTCTATCCTAAAATGCAACTAACCATGCTTGAGTGCATCAATAATATGGATAAATGAGGGCTAAAATATAAAACATTTATTCACTCAACACACCCCCAAACTCGAATTATTGCTTGTCCTCAAGCAAATGCAACCTAACTAAGAATAAAAACTTTTTTGCTCGGCTTAATTCAGTGAACTTTCATTACCTACAACACATTCACTATCAAGAGCAACACCTTGTCGGGTGTTTATGGATTTATCCAGAACAATGCTATAATTCTTGTGCAAGTGTGTGCAGGTTTTGTGAACAAATATGTTCCTAGACTCCCTTAGTTACCAGAATAGTTATGCTACTCACTTGAATTTTATGCCAAATTTCATTTTTGGAGGCAATTCTTAGGCTCCTTTAGTTTTTTTCTGAATTAGACTCAGTGTTTTTCTTATTTTGATTTGACTAGAGCCTATTTTTGGGCACCTCTAGCTATCTTCCTAGAGCCGGTATTAGGCACCTCTAGGGGTATTGAGTCTAAGTTTTTCTTTTCTTATATTCTTTTCCTAGAGCAAGTGTTAGGCACCTCTAGGGGCAACTCAAGTGGTTAAACTTTCCTACTCTAGTTCACTAACAAAAGTCTAGACAACATATATGTCACAAGGGTGTTTTTGAAGTTTAGAACTATAGCAAGACTCTAAATAATTCCTAAAGCATCTTAAAGGCACTGTCACGACAGAGTATGTCGCGGCAGGTAAGTTCAGTTCAAAGACTTAAGCCAAATATATATATATATATATATTATTTATTTTTTTGACACAAAAATTGACAAAAATGAGACACAAGACACAAATTAAAAGTTTATTAATAGAGGGATGCCTACCCCCAAACTCAAGGGTTGCATTGCCCTCAATGCATGACAACAAAAATAAAAATGAAAACCGAAAAGAAAAACATCACAAATAGATAATATAAATTGCAGAAAACGGAGATGAGTAAAAGAGACTTAACTTGCGTCGTTGTCATCATTGCTATTAGCGACAGTCACTTTAGAATTCCTCCGGGGGAGTATGAGTGCTACCGCGGCAGGGGTCGGGGCAAAGCTTTCTCGGGTTGATCGTACCGTCATTGTGAGGGTTTTCTCTGTTTACCTAATAACACGAACAAACTAAAAACTAATATTAAATTTCTAATTCCTAAAACAATAAAGATAAAATAAAATAAAATTAAAATAAAATAAATTAAGTTAAATTAGGAGTGCCTTGAGGGGCATCTGGTGATTATTCTCATGGTGGAGGCTCCTTTCTTTGTCTTCCCTTTGTAGTCCATGAAGTCCTCTCTTCTTGGTAATGTTTCTGAGGGCCTGAGTATATGATTAGAAAAAAAATTAAATTGGCATTCGACCACAAACTTACCTTGTTTTCGTTGAATGTTGTTGTGGTTGAATGTAGCCCTTGCTGTCGTGTCTGCTGTTGTGGCAGCCAGTTATTTTGACAGTCCTTTGTCAGGTTACTTTGCAGGTCAAGGGGACATTGGAAAGTACCATAACTCTCCATATCAAATTCTGTTGGCCACTCGAAGGTCTCCATCAGTAGAGATCTCGATGATTCTAAATCCACCAGCGTTGGTTCCTCAAATACCTGCAATGGAATTGGTGAGTTTTCAAAGATTTCAAAAGGTTCGTTTATTACCTGCTCATATTCCATTGGCGAAGCATTGCCATCGGGTTGCTCTTTCATCTGGTTGTGCGAGTGCCATGGCGAAGGTGGATGTATGCAATCTTTGTCGGGCATAGCCGAGGTAGTGGGTTGAGGTTTTGCCTCGGCAGTGGTTGCTGTTTTAGCATCAGTCGCTCCCGAGGCGTCAGTTTTTGCTTCGACTAGGGTTTCTTCCTCAGAAGTGGTTGCCACCGTGACATTTTTCTCAAATTCACTAGGTGTTGTTGCGGCGTTGTTCCGTTCAGGCTCCTCGATCATTACCAAGGCAAGTTGCTGCTCAGGATCATCGTGTGTTGGGCAGTCTCTTTCACTGGCATCCTTGTCATCTTGCCTCGGGATTTCAGGTTCATCTGTGGCATGAATGAGGACCGGTGTGCTCAAGATTGTATCCACCTTGACGATTCTTTTGTCCATAGAAGCCGACAATTCTTGAGTGGGTGCCATGAAGGCTTGTAGTGTGTCTTCTAAGGATTTTGACTGCTCTTGAGGATGATGACATTGTCAGGGCATGTCGGGTTCTGTAGCAAAACTGTTATGATACCAAAAATTTTGCGGGTTTTGATCATACCATAAAAAATTTTGCTACTGCGGCAGCAGCATCTGTTGTCCCTATTGCTGCTGTGGTGGCATATCTTGTTCTTGTTGGTTCCATCGTTGGTTGTCCATATATTCACCGAAAAATGGGGACAACTTTCGAGTATATGATTACCTTTACGATAATTGCAAGAACTTTCCCACATTAGCTCTCGAATGATTTTTCCTGACATGTTAATGCCCTTTAACCTTTATTGTACCTGAGTTTTTTTACAAAATAAAAATAGAATAAAATAAGGCAAGAAAATAAATATAAGTGTAGAAAAAAAAACATGAAGTTGTGCGCCAATCCCCGGCAACGACGCCAAAAACTTGATGCGTGTAAAATAGTCTATCGCAATGTAGTGCTAGTGTATATGTCGCAAGTAATAAAGTGATACGAAGTATCAGATATCGTCTCCACAAGGATTGGGAGCACTTTAGAATTAATTTTCCTGCACAAGGGAAAAGATAAATTTAATTAAGGGTTGTGAAAATTCTTGAATATAAACTAAAATAGGTAAAGGAATCAGATTGAGAAAATAGGCTGGTATTGATTTGCTCAGTAGTGTAGGTGTTGCACTGTTCAAAGGTCTTCTGTTGTGTCTATCGTCGAGCCTGTCGCGACAGCACCTGTCGCGGCAGAGGTCTGTTGATGTCGCGGCAACGATCAACAACTTTGTACTTCAAGTTTGGCAACAATCCCTGGAGTGACTTGTCCTATCCCTAGGTCCAAGTCTGTCGATGAACACGTCTTGGATGATACCTCCCGGCGTGAATCAAAGGATGAACACCGATGTTTGTGAATTCTTTATTAGCCACTGAACCTCGTCTTATCCCTAGGTCCGAGATAGTTCAACCATAAACTGGAGAACATGTACTCACTCCTTTCGTATACTTAACTCTCTCGATATTAAGTAAATAGATAATCTTACAATGCTCTCCCGATACTCTTACAAGATGTGAAAACCAGAGTAAATAAACTTGAAGTTTTATTGATTAAACAGAAAATCCTAAGAAATAGTACAACCCTTACAACTACTTTACAAGATCAACCCTTAGCCCTGGGGAAAGTTTAAAACATAATGGAGAAGGGGGAAGCTAGGGTTTGTGATGGAAAACGGCTAGGAACTAGGTTGTATTTTTCTAGGTCGAATTACAAGCATATATATAGGCCTTGGGTACAAGTTTTCTTAATGGCCAAGAATACTAGTTCGAATTAAAGTACAATTCATTAAAGACTAAATCTCTGAATAAACGTCCTTTAGTTCGCCCTATCTTCTTGCTTTGACTTTCTCCTCAAACTTTGGGCAAGGCCTTTCTTGTGCTTCTGGGCTCCAAAAATTATGCGAGTGGTCTCTAAAAATTAGGCTTGAAATCCTCTATCAGTCGAACCCCACTTCGCATTTTTCATCTCTTCTTCTTCACTGTCGCCACCTCTGTCACGGTATATGTCACAGTAGCGAGTTATGAGGCAGTTTGCTTCAACACTATTGCCACTTCTGTCACGGCAACTGTCACGACAACTGTCATGTCATCACTGTCACGGCATCACTGTCACGACAGTGATGTATGAGGCAGTTTTCTTCACTCCAGCTCTTATGTTCCTATGCTGCCCTGGATGCTACCACGACAGTTAGCTTTTGTTCCTCTACTGCCCTGGATTCTGCCACGACAGTTATCTTCTATTCGTCTACTGCCCTGGATTCTGCCACCACAGTTATCTTCTGTTTCTCTGCTGCCCTGGATTCTGCCACAACAAATACCTGCAAGAATTGACCGAAATCAGCAGCATCTGTGCAAAATTATCCATCTGTGATGTTTATGCAAATTCTATCCTAAAATGCAACTAAACATGCTTGAGTGCATCAATAATATGGATAAATGAGAGCTAAAATATAGAACATTTATTCACTCAACAACCACAATCGTAGATGCAAAGAATTTGAATGAGCTCAAGCTTGACGAGCTTATGGGATCTTTGCTCACCCATGAGATGGTGATGTCAAATGGGAAGAATAAGATAGTAGAGCAAGGCATTGAAGACCTGAATGTTGTTGCTCTCAAAACCTCCTTAAGAATCCAAGAAGAATCAAGTGAAGAGGAGAGTGAAGATGAAGATGAAGAGATGGCCAAGCTCTTCAATAAATTCACCCAATTCATGAAGCAAGAAAAGGAAGAATCAAGACATGAATCGGGAATTAAGAGGATTAAGTTATTTGGGACTAACGCCATTGGATTCAAAGATATTTGGATAGCAAAAATTACATGATTGTCTTTTGTAGGTGTGCTTGAGACATTGATGAGCAAAGTCAAAATTTGGATGCTCATGACACACAAAGAAGGAAGGACACTTGAAGAAGGAAGGCTTAATGTTACGTGCAAAAGTGATGCGCAAATTACGTGCAAGTTTACACGGTGCCAAGTTATAGTATTTAAGATATCGCCTCCATGGGGATTGAGATAACCTTTAGAATGCACTTTTCTGCACAAGTAAAAATTAAAAACATAAATATTGAGAGTTGGTTTGATTATAACTAAGATTAAGGCAACTAAAATAAATTGAGAAATTAGAGTGAGAGAATGGGCTGGTATTGGAATGCTTCGTAGTGTGGAGATTTGATACACTGTCTCGGCACAGTTTTGCAGATCAACTTAACAACTTTCGATAGCCGCCCACGAGTATGCCTCGGCAGAAGCCTTCCTTGGCAGAGACCAATGTGACTGCATGGGTAGTTAAACAATGATTCAAGGTTCAACAAGGCTCCTTTCAATGACTTCCTCTTATCCTTAAGCTTGAAGTACTATTGGCAAACACGTCTTGGATAATACCTCTCGGCGTGCATCTAAGGATGAACGCCAACCAATTATGAAGCCTCTCTTAGCCGCTAAACTTCTAACTTATCCCTCAGCCGAAGTAGCTTTACCCTATGATTGGATAAAACCGTGTTTACTCGTTTCGTGAGTCCAACTCTCCCGACATTTAACAAATAGATTGATGCTCTCTTCTCTCCTGATAAAGATTACACACAATGAAGAACCAAGAGTAAACAAACCTTGAATTTTATTGCAAAAACTGAAAACCTAAACAAATACAAACAAAACTCTCACAACTACTACACAACCAACCCTTAGCCCTAGGGAAGGTTTAGAACATAATGGAGTTGGCGGCACAAGGGTTTCTCGACAAGGAGTTTTCTCTCCAATCTCAATTATTTTTCTCCTTCAAGTTGATTTACATTTATATGGGAGGAGCCTAGGTCTAAGTCGGTTTAGGGTAGGAATCCTAGTTAGAATCTAATTACAACTCATTAAAAGAACAAATCTAACATTAAATCTTCCTAGATTCCCATCTGACTTTTCCCACCTTGACTTTGACCATGGCTTTTCTTTGTATGCTGGGCTCCAATGCACGTGCAAGTGGTCTCCAAAAATCGGGCTTGATGAGCTCTTTCAGTCGCATACCACTTTGCATATTTCCACCCTTCCTCGAGTTGTTGTCTCGGCGGCATACTATTGTCTGCCTCGGCAAAGGTCTGGGTTGGTGTGTAGGGGTTGGCACAACTCTTCATTCTAGGCCTCTCCTCTTTATCAGCTCTCCAGATGGTCCAATAGCTTCTCCCATGAATTTCCAGCTTCTCCTCTTCTGCCCTCTCTGCTGCCTCGGCGGGTACCTGCGCACAGAGAAAAAACGCACCTGAGCAGTATATTTTATATAAAAACAATTAAGTTCATAAAATAAGGCATATTATCTAATCTATGCATTTTTGTGTATGTTTTCCTAATAAATGCAACTAAACTATGCTTAAGAACAACAATAATTGAGCTAGACTAGGGCATAAATATATGACTTTTGCACACTTAAAAAACCCCTATGTAAACTTAGTCGAGAGAGTACCTTGAGAAACCTTTACATATCGTGTAGATTTACGCCTAATAGCAACCTTTCGAATGACAATGGACTTACCCGGAACCGAACTATGTATCTTGTGAGTGTGTGCGGTCCTTGTGATAAGAATGATTCTTCATCTTCTAAGTAAACTCCGATAAGCACCTTAATTCCTTTAGGTTTCCCTCTAGTTTCTTTTGCAATTAAACCACTAGGGCCGGTGATAGGCACTTCTAATGATTTCATTTATCACCTTTTTTGGCTAGAGCCGGTTTTGGGCACCTCTAGCGTATCCTAGAGCCAGTTTTGGGAACCTCTAGGATATATCTCTCTTTTTTAACAAACCTTGAAGTTCAACCCAAGTTTACTAGGTGAAATACCTAAGTTTCTACAAAGTCCTAAAATCAAACTAACCACAAAGAGTGTTTCTTTAAGTTCAGATCATAGTAAGATTCTAAGTAAATCCAAAGTCATGCTAAGGTTGCCGCCAAGGCGGGTGGTCTACCGCTACGGGTAAAAGCTACTCATGAATTTTTCTCAAACTAAGAATTAAATTAAATTTTAAATAAAGGCATGTTACATTAGAACCTAAATGCAACTACTAAAAAACATAAAATAAAAGAAAAAAAATTACAGGACTAATTTCCCCTCCAAAACTCGAGAGGAGCATTGTCCTCAATGCATGCCTACATACACAAAATTTAGCATAGATTAGACAAAAATAAAATAGAAGAAAGAGAGAGAGAGAGAAGCTTAGATTGATGGTGTCTCAAAGGAGGTTTCATCATCTTCGTTATCTACGATCATCCTCTTTCGAGCTGCTACTTTGAAGCATTTAGCCGCCCTCGACGGCTGCTGATGGGAAGGTGGAGTTGTGAGAGAGTCTTGAAACAAACCTAAAGAATAAAAGAAAAATAAACTTGGATAAATTCTGAATGGAAATCTGCATCCTAATAACAGAAAATAAATCTAATTCCTAAACCATGAAATTAACAACTAAAAGGAAAAATGATTTAGGCTATGCTAGGAGTGCATTGGTATGCGTCTCCTAAAATAACCACTTCCTTGTCTTTGGTAGTGTGGGTTCTTGTATAGTGCTTTAGCCGCTGCCCATTCACTGTGAATTCATGGCCATCTTTGTTGGATTTTATGGTGATTGCATCATGTGGGAATGCTTTGATCACCTTAAAAGGTCCAGACCATCTTGATTTCAACTTTCTTGGAAATAGTCTTAATCGAGAATTAAAAAGGAGAGCTTGCTGCCCAGGCATGAACTGCCGCGGCAGCAACTTTTTGTCGTGCCATTTCTTAGTTTTCTACTTATATATCCTCGCGTTGTTGTACACTGCAGCTATGAATTCTTCATTTAGATCTAGTTTAAGTTTACTAGCTTGATGGCCCAGTACGCCTTGTGTTCAATCTCGACAGGTAAGTGGAAGCTTTTTCAATATACAAGCCTATAGGGTGACATGCCCAATGGGGTTTTGAAGGTTGTTCGATATGCCCATAATGCATCGTGGATCCGCAAGGCCCAATCTTTCCTAGATGGGTTAACCACCTTTTCAAGAATGCTCTTCAGTTCCTTGTTTGAAATTTCGGCTTGCCCGATGGTTTGATGGTGGTATGCCATGACAAGCTTATGTGTAACACCATATTTTGTCAATGCCTTGGCAATCAGTTTTATTATCAAAGTGTTTCCCTTCATCACTGATTATGGCTTTAGGGACTCCAAACCTTGTAAAGATGTGTTTTTGGAGAAAATTCAACACAGTCTTAGAGTCATCCTTTGGTGTAGCAACGGCCTCCACCCACTTGGACACATAATCTACTGCCAATAATATGTATAAGTTCCTACAGGATGATAGGAACGGGCCCATGAAGTCGATTCCCCACACATCAAACAGTTCGACTTCCAGGATATTCTGTAATGGCATATCGTTTCTCCTTGAGATATTGCATGTTCGCTGGCATCTATCACACTATTTTTAGTATGCCTGGGCATTCTTATACAATGTCAGCCAGTAGAATCCTGATTGGAGAACCTTGGTGGCGGTTGTGGTTCCTACAAAATGTCCTTCATATGGTGAGTTGTGGCAATGTTGGAGGATTTTATGTTATTCTTCCTCTAGTATGCATCGCCGAATTACCTAGTCTGCACATTGTTTAAAAAGGATAGGCTTGTCCCAATAATAATGTTTTGCATCATTTTGGAACTTCTTTTTCCCTTGGTAAATCATTGCAGAAGGAAAAATGCCACTAACTAAAATGTTTACGATATCAGCATACCAGGGTGTGGTGGAGTCTATCTTGGCTGCCAGAGAGTCTGTCGCGGCGGCTATGGTGTATGATGCCTGGCCAGCTGTGAGGTCTGTTGTTGAAGTTACTAGGGTTTGCTCATCCGAGAAGTTTTCCTGGATTTCGTTTGCATCTGTAGGTCTCCCCTCTAGTCGTGACAAGTGATCAGCCACCCAGTTCTCCATCCCTTTTCTGTCTTTGATTTCTATGTCGAACTATTGTAGGAGGAGGATCCATCGTATCAACCTTGGTTTTGCATCTTTCTTTGAGAAAAGGTATTTAATGGCCGAGTGATTTGTGTGCACTATCACTTTATCACTTTTTCTCCAAGGAGATATGCTTGGAACTTATCAAAAGCAAAAACTACTACCAACAGCTTCTTTTCAGTGGTAGTGTAGTTCACTTGGGCCTCGTTGAGTGTCTTGCTGGCATAGTATATGACATGGAGGACTTTTTTTCCTCTTCCCGAGCACTGCGCCGACAGCGTGGTCACTGACATCACACATTATTTCAAATGGCATAGTCCAATCTGGGGGTACTACAACTGGAGCTGCTACAAGTTTCTGCTTTTAATGTCTCAAATGCCTCAGTGCATTTATCATCAAATTTAAAGGGCTTATCCTGTTCAAGAAAAGAACACAATAGTTTAGTAATTTTCGAAAATTTTTCAATAAAGCGTCGATAAAAACCAACGTGTCCCAAAAAGCTCCTGATCCCTTTAACATTGGTGGGCGGCGGTAGTTTTTCAATAACACCTATTTTGGCTCTGTCAACTTTGATGTCGCAAAGGGAATTTTTATGGCCCAAGACAATGCCCTCGTCTACCATGAAATGTCATTTTTTTCTAGTTTAAGACCAGATTGGATTCTTTGCATCTTTCGAGTACTTTCTCGAGGTTGATGAGGCATCTGTCGAAGCTTTCCCCAAAGACTGAAAATTCATCCATGAAGATTTCCAGGAAATCTTCTACCATGTCTGAGAAGATGGCCATCATACATCGTTGGAAGGTTTCTGGTGCGTTACAAAGTCCGAGCGGCATTCTTCTAAAGGCATATGTACCGTATGGGCATGTGAAGGTGGTTTTCTCTTGGTCTTCCGAGGCAATAGCAATCTTGTTGTAACCTGAGTAACCATCAAGAAAACAGTAGTAAGGTTTTCCAACCAATCTATCTAACATTTGGTCGAAGAAAGGTAAGGGGAAGTGGTCCTTTCGAGTAGCTTTATTCAGTTTTCGATAGTCCATACAAACCCTCTAACCAGTCACAGTCCTAGTTGGGATTAATTTGTTGTCTTAATTTGTAATGACTGTTATCCCTCCTTTCTTGGGCACACATTGGACGGGGCTCACCCACTTGCTATTGGATATGGCGTAAATGATACCAGCATCGAGCCACTTGATTATTTCTTTTCTCACCACATCCCTCATGGCCTCATTTAGCCGCCTTTGGGCATCAATTGTTGGCTTATGATCATCCTCTAGGAGAGTCTTATGCATGCAAATTGCCGGACTGATTCCTTTCAGGTCAGCTATTGTCCATCCAATGGCTTGTTTATGCCGCCCGAGCATCATAACTAACAATCATTCTCGTTCTTGTGTTAACTTGGAAGAGATGATTATGGGCAAAGTATTGTTTTGTTCAAGGTAAACATATTTAAGCTGTTCGGGCCGGGGTTTCATTTCCAGTTTAGGCGGCTGTTCAATAGATGGCTTTTCAATGGTACTCTCTTTCGTTGTATATTTAAGAGGTTCAAATTACTTACCTGGATGGGTACCAGTCCAGTTTACCTCTTCAGTGTCATCAAGGAAGTCGTCAGGCAGGCTGCCGAGGTAGATGTCGAGGCAGTCGTTTGAATAGCTATTGCGGCAGCATTTAGAATCTCTGCCCATGCAGTGACTGTTAAGGTATGGGGCATCAAATGCGAGAAGCATTTCAGTTTTTGTCTGGATCAACTGGCACTCTTCTTTGCTATCTGCTTTCTTGAGGGTCTAAAGTACATTGAGTTTTATATGCTGGTCGTTTACCCTCATAGTAAATTCTCCCTTTTCTACATCAATTAGAGTTCTGCCCGTGGCCAAGAATGGTCTTCCCAGTATGATTGGTAAATGCTCATCTGCTTCACAATCTAAAATGAGGAAATCAGCCGAAAAAATAAATTTATCTACTTTTACGAAGATGTCTTCAATTTTTCCTTTTAGATGCACGTAAGAGCGGTCGACTAACTGGAGCATGACGGAGGTGGGTTGAGCTTTCTCAATTCCTAGATTTTCAAACACCAATTTGGGCATCAAGTTAATGCTTGTCCCAAGATCATATAAGGCTTTCCCCTTGTTGTGGTTTCCAATGGCGCATGGAATGAGGAAGCTGCTTGGGTCTCTTAGTTTAGGCGGCGCTCGATTTTGGTACATTGTCATGCAACCTTCTGTCATAGACACTGTTTCGAATTCGCATATCCTTGCTCACATTGACACCATGTCCTTGAGGAAATTTGCATAGTTTGGCATTTGTTTTATGGCCTTGACAAAGGGTATGTTGATGTGTACATGTTTGAGAATGTCCAAGAATTTCTTAAACTAGTACTCTTGCTTCTGCTGCTTCAACCGCTGAGGGAATGGGGGAGGCGGCCGAATATTTTCAATACCCTCCTTGCATTGGAATCTATTTGAGGGAGTGTGATATGTTATGGTTTTTCTACTTTCTCTTTAGTTTTGTATGGGATATCAGTAGAATCGAATGCCGAAATAGAGGGTTTTGACTCTGCCGAGGCAGTAGCATCAGGGTCTACCGCGGCGGCTGGCTCTGTCTCCTTTGGTTCGTCGGCACATGGTTCCTTGAGTTGTTTCTGACTACTGGTTGTGATTGCCTTGCAATGTTCATGAGTGGATCTCCCTACGACTTCAGTATCGTTGGTGTAATGCCCTGGTTTGGGGCCTAGATGTTTTGGACATCGGATCGGACCGGTCAGAAACGGTTCGAATCGCATTAGGTGGTTTAGGGAAATCAAGGATCGAGAAAGGACAAAAATATGGTAAAAATTGCTAAAATCCTCTAAAATAATGTTTAAGAGGTTGGTCAAATTAATTTTACAAAACGAGTTTCAGAAGTAGTACATTTTGGGTAGTGACCAAAATGTAAAGTTTCAAAACTGTAGAAAAATACTATTTTAAAAAAAGAGGAGCCAAAATCTTAGAATCTTTAGGGAGCTTTATGGCAATTTAGCCTTTCCTTAATATGACATGTGTTTTAAAATGATTTAAAAGTGATTAAATAAAAGAGTTTTTATTTAATTAAAATTAATAAAATAAAAAAAGTGAGATTTCATTTGATGTAACTACCTTTCTCTTCTCATTTTCAGCCAAACACCATTCTAACTCTTTTTCTCCAAAATTCTTTTCTCCCAAACACTCTCTCATTAATTTCCAAATCAATTCCAAGATTTCTCTTCAAGATTTTCAAGTTGTGTGAAGCTAAAACTTGTCATTCATTGAGGAAAGCAAGGATTGGAGGTAAATCCCGTTCTCAACCTTCAATCTAGGTTCTTTATTGAAATTCCCAAGATCTTTGGCTTCTAAATGATGTTTTTGGTTAAGTTTTCATTATAGTTTTGATTGGAGATCAAAATCTTGCAAAAATATGATTTAAATCTTGATTTTTGGATTTGTTTTGATAAGCTCTATTTTGGATTGGTTTCAATTGAGTTTTGAGTTGATTAATATGTTGAAAAGAGGTTTTGTTGATATAGATCCCGAAATCCTTGAGACCCTTGAATTTCTTGATTTTTTAGTTGGGTTTTTGAGGTGAAATGATGTAGTAATGCTTGCTGGAGGTATAAGGATGGGTTTATGTTGTTTTTGGATGTGTTTTGATGTTTATAAATGGTTGAAAGTGATGTATGTTGGCTAGGCTTCGTTTAGGAAGCAATCGATTGAGTTTCCGGTTGTTTCGGATGGGTAAATTGATGTAGTTTGGGTGAGCAACGAGTTTGTGTTTAGTTTCTGGTGTTGAAATGCATTTTGATGCATTTGGATCTCTGTTTTGATGATGTAAAAACAGGGGATCTTGATCCGGGAGCAAACGATATGATTTTGGAGGCTCTGGAAGGGTGATTTTCGTGTCGGCGAGCAAGGCTTCGCGTATCGGTGAGTGGAATTGGATTTTCCAGCTTTGTAACGCTTTGAGTGTGGTCTTGGGAGCTTAGTGTAAGTTTGAAACACTTAGCTCAGCTCAAGAGTAAGTGATTCGAAAGTCTCTCTCGGAATGTGCTATGTTTTTGTTGAAAAATGCACTTGATTTGTATGTGGTTTAAATTACTGTTTTAAGCATATTTTGAACATTGATAATGTTGGTTTGTAATGCTATATGGTTAAGGATGCACTTGATAGGTGATCCCTTGTTTTATGAAATGTATGCAATGGATATTAAGCATGTTTATGCTTGTGGAAATGGCATTGTGTTTGTGCTTGTAAAATAGTGGAATATTGATGTTAAATGATTATATTGGCAAGTGATGGAAGTGGTTTTTGGTTACTTTAATCGGATATAGTTAGCCGGCTATAGGATTGGGTGCATATTGAATAAAGTCGCCTTGGATGTCAAGGGGTTGTAATTGTACCGTATACTCCATCCAAGTACCCTAACAATTGAGGCTAAAATCACAACGGTGGATGGTTAACCTCGTGTGTGGATCTTGTGGTATGTGTCTCGTGCTCTCGTGCTCTCGTACTCCACCATAGGTGTCACAACGATAGAGGGTTGCTCTCGTGTGTGAGCCTTGTGTAGTCCGGTAGTGTGTATGAAGCGTGTGGGACAACGCTTGTAATTCGCGTATTCGTTTGTGACTTTTGTGTTGGTTTTGGTATAGAATGAGAATTGATCACTTGCGAGCCAATATAATATCGTTGTTAAATGAATTAAGCATGTGATGCTTGTGAATTATGCTAGAATGCATGTGAAGCTTGGTTAAGCTTGAGAAAAAGATTATTTGTTGTTATTCTAATAATGCTATGAGCATGTGGTTTAAAAAGTGCATTGATGCTTTAAAAGGGCATGTTTTAAGTAAAGGCATGAGATGACAAATGGTGATTTTTCGGTTTTGTAAAATGCATTGATGAATGTTTGGTTTTGGCAGTCCTCACTAAGCTTTATGCTTATGCTCATTTGTTTCTTCAATGCAGAGAATTAAGCTTTAGAGCCAGCAAGAGAGCAAGTGGTTTCCAAGTACCTTGACGAAACAATGTATGTTGTTTTACCTTGGTGTAATAAGAGGCAATGGGTGGGATTTCTACTCTCGGTTATATTTGGTGATGTTAAACACCTTAAGCATGTTTGGTTTGTTTATTTTGTTTGTCAAAAGGCCTTTAATTTTGTTTTGATGTTTTCCTTAGCTTGTACACCTGAGTATTGATGCATATTTGTGTACAAGCATGTTTATTTATATGTTGGACTGGTTTAGTTTGGTTGTTGAGGTTCAAAAGTTGCATATTTGGCATTTGCAGATTGCAGCGCATCGGTACACCTCATAGCGTATCGATACGGCCTGCTTGTTTTGTGAGGGTGTACCGATACACGGGGTCGTATCGATACCCTCTTTAGTCACTGGACGAGTTCGTACCGATACGGTACCTTAGCGTACCGATACGGTCTGGTGACACAAGTCTGGGGAGTTTGATCATCGAGGGCATATCGATACCATCCTTATGCGTATCGATACGTGGGTCATTAAGTTAGTTAAATCTCAGCTGAAGATGTTTTTGAAGCGTTGCATTTTAGTCCCTGAACTTCATGAATGCAATTGGATGTGTTTAGTTAGTCAGATTGTAATGAAAATTCACTGAGAAGCATGAAACATGACTAATTGAATGGAGGTAACCTTAAAATCAGAATAGTCCTTGTAATTTATAGAAATTACATTTTGGTCCCTAAATGGCTAGTTAGGCAATTAAACCCTTAATCAAAGTCCGATCGATGTTCCGTTTCTTCCTATGCTCTTTGGTGATCACATAGGACTTAAGTTTCATTTAGAAAAGATAAAAAGAAAAAATAGTCGTCAATCGGAGTCGGCTCTAATGAGTTGGTTTCGGTTTTCGTCGTGTAATCACCTCGGTTCAGATCAACCGTCTAGCCCGGGCTAAGAGGATTACATTTGTTGGTATCAGAGCCAGGTTACGAAAGAATTGGGATGATGGTAAGTGAAATTGGTATGTTTGGTGTATAAATGTGTGAAAAAGCATGTTTCGATTGTATATTAGAGTTTATGCCATTCTTGATTGAAGTAAATCATATGCGAGATGAATATGATTGTATGTTGATGATGTGATATTGATATGTGCTGATTTTGGATGATGGAAAGTATGATGAATATGATATGTTATTGTATGATATGTTATGCTTGAGGGAAATCGGGGTGCCCATTGCCTTATTACACCAATTAAATGTTTTGTGAACTTGGATCCTTGCTTGAGGCTGGCCTAAATGGTTTGTTTTGTTTTATTATTATGCCTTGTTAAAAATAGCACTATGGGTCCGAGGAGAGAGCTAAGGTCAAACACAGTAGTGCCTGCGGCTGAGCAGGGCGACCATGGAAATCAAGGGGCTGATGTCACTCCTGGTGGAAATTTACCTCCTCCGCCACCACCGGGAGGTGGGGAGTAGGAGCAACAAGGACACGCTAGTCCGGGTTTGGGTGATCTAACGCTGCTAGTTGAGGCGATCACCGGAGAGTTCCAGGCTGTAGTAGCCAGAGCGCATGTACAGGCCCCTGCAGCTAGGCAGGCAGGTTTACCCTTGGAAAGGTTGAGGAGTCTAGGAGCTGTCGAGTTCTATGGTATGTCTCCTGAGGAGTCGGAAGCCTGGTTGGCTAGCACGATCCGTATCATGGATCAGATGAGCTGTAATGATGTGCGCAAGCTGGGGTGCATTGTTTCTCTTCTCCAGGGTGATGCGTATAGTTGGTGGACGACTACCACTGCGGGAATGGAACTCAATGAAGTAAACTGGGGGGTTTTCAAGGGTGCCTTTAAGAGGAAGTATCTGGGAGTGAGATACTTGGATGAGAAGAAGCGCTAGTTCATGTCGCTAGTTCAGGGAAACCTTTCTGTGGCCGAGTACGAGGTCCAGTTCGTACGTTTGAGCCAGTATGCCCCTGAGCTGATACCTAGTGAGAGGCATCGTTGTGATCGCTTTCAGTACGGTCTGGTACAGGAAGTCAAGACATACATGTTGGCTGCGGATTACACTGATTTCGATGTGCTTGTGTGTCGACCCAAAGATATTGAACAGAACTTGGGTCTGGCGTCCCGAGGAGTTAGTTCTAGCTCTGGGAAGAGAGCAGCTGAGTCTAGTTCCGGTGGTGGACGGAACAAGAGAGGCCGAGATAGGAGATATCAGCCTACTAGGCGAGGTAATGCTGGACATGGTGCACCGGCTCAGGGAGATCAGATGACAGCGGAACAGAACACGTTCTGGATGTATGGATCTCGGGGTCATTTGAGGCAAGATTTTCCTCAAGCGGCCAGGGAGGTTCAGGCTCCTGTTGTGGCGACATGAAATTCTTGTTGGAACTGTGGTTCGGCAGATCACATGAGGCGAGAGTGTCCTTTGTTGGATGGTGGAGGCCAAGGACGTGCACCTGCTGTGGCTACACCGCAGAGAGGTCGTGGGCACGGCTGAGGGAAATTTCAGAGGAGAGATGAGGGGCAGCGGGGCATTGCTCATGTTGTAGCAGTTTGACCAGAGGGAGGCGATCCTGCGAGGGTCTATGCTCAGCGTGATGAGCGCAATGATATCGATGTCATCGCAGGTACCTTTGCTCTTCAGTCTTTACCATTGTTGGCTTTGATTGATTCTGGATCCACGCATTCTTATATCTTGAGTGAGCATGCGCATTTGCTTGATATACCTGTTGAGTTGCTCGAAGTAGGAATGGAAGTGACTAGTTCTTTTGGTGAGACTGTAGTCACTAGGAAGATGTATAGGAGATGCCCTTTGTCTGTACAAGGTCATGTTTTTCTTGTGGATTTGATGGAATTACCCTTCTACGGTTTTGATGTGATCCTTGGTATGGATTGGTTGACTGAGCATAGAGCGGTGGTTGATTTTGATGTCAAGCGGGTCACCTTGAAGCTTGCCGATGATTATGAAGTGGTGATAGTAGGCGAGAATGTGAAATTCTTGTCGAATGTGATTTCGGCTTTGGAAGCAAACCGTATGCTAAGGTTGGGTTGTGAGGCTTATCTTGCCTATGTGATGAACCCTGGCACAAAGGATGTACGTGTGCAGGACATCAGAACCGTTTGCAATTTTCTGAGTGTCTTTCCAAAAGAATTGCCTGGGTTGCCACCAAACCGAGAAGTTGAGTTTGGTATCGAGTTGTATGAGAATACGACTCCGGTGTCCATTGCTCCTTATTGCATGGAACCTAAAGAGCTGAAGGAGTTGAAAATGCAACTTCAGGAGTTGTTGGATCGAGGGTTCATCCGGCCGAGTGTGTCACCTTGGGGTGCACCGGTGTTGTTTGTAAAGAAGAAAGATGGGACAATACGGATGTGTATAGATTATCGGCAACTGAACAAGTTGACGATCAATAACAAGTATCCCTTGCCTAGGATCGATGATCTCTTTGATTAGTTTCGGGGAGCCTTGGTGTTTTCCAAGATAGACTTAAGGTCATGATATTATCAGTTGAAAGTGAAAGATTTGGATGTACCTAAGACAACTTTTCAAACAAGGTAAGTGCATTACGATTTCTTAGTGATGCCGTTTGATTTAACCAACGCACCTGCCGCTTTCATGGACATGATGAATCATGTGTTCCACGAGTTCTTGGATCAGTTTGTGGTGGTGTTCATCGATGATATCCTTGTGTATTCGTGTACCGAGGAGGATCATGATGGACATTTGAGGATCATTTTGCAAGCATTGCAGGAAAACCAGTTGTATGCCAAGCTAAGTAAGTGTGAGTTTTGGCTTAAGGAGGTGGTCTTCCTTGGACATGTTGTATCGGCTGAGAGTATTCGTGTTGATCCGCATAAAGTAGAGGCTGTGATGAATTGGAAGGTGCCTAAGTTGGTGACAGAGGTACGAAGTTTTCTTGGTTTGGCTGGGTATTACCGTAGATTCGTCGAAGGTTTCTCGAGGATAGCTGCACCTTTGACCAAGTTGTTGCAGAAGAATGTTCTCTTTGAGTGGGTAGATGCGAGGCAACAAGCTTTTGAGAAGCTGAAGGAAGCTTTGACGCAAGCTCCTGTCCTGATTCAACTTGAGTCTGGTAAGGAGTTTGTGGTCTATAGTGATGCGTCCATTGTTGGTTTGGGTTGTGTGTTGATGCATGAGGGTAAGGTGGTAGCCTATGCATCTAGACAGTTGAAGCTGCATGAGCGTAACTACCCTACTCACGATCTTGAGCTTGCGGCTGTTGTGTTTGCCCTGAAGATCTGGAGGCATTACCTATACGGCGAGAAGTGTGTTGTGTTCACGGATCATAAGAGCTTGAAGTATCTTATGTCTCAGAAGGAGTTGAATCTTAGGCAACGTCGTTGGGTGGAGTTGCTTAAGGATTATGATCTACGATTGAGTATCACCCGGGCAAGGCTAATGTTGTGGCTGATGCTTTGAGCGGGAAAGTGGTCGTGGAGTTGAAGGCGATGTTTGCTCGCTTGAGCATATCGTGTGATGGTGGTCTTATCACTAAATTGCAAGTGAAACCATCTCTGATTCAGTTGATCAAAGATAAGCAATTGCTTGATGATTCCCTTGTTTCTCATGTTCAGGACATTGTGGAGGGTAAGCCTTTGGATTTCAGTTTTAATGATGACGGTGTTCTGTGTTGTGGAAGTCGAATAGTGGTTCTAGATGATGTTGAGTTGAGGGGCACTATTCTGGCTGAAGCTCATGGTAGTCCTTTCGTTATGCACCCTTGTAGTACAAAAATGTACCGTGATTTGAAGGTTGAGTACTACTAGGTGGGGTTGAAGAAGGATGTTGCAGAGTTCATCAGCAAGTGCATGGTGTGTCAGCGGGTGAAGGCTGAACATTAGGTTCTTTCTGGATTGTTGCAACCTTTGAGAATTCCATAGTGGAAGTGGGAAAGAATTACCATGGATTTTGTGTTTGGGTTGTCGTTGTCACCGTCAAAGAAGAATTCAGTTTGGGTGATTGTTGATCGCCTTACGAAGTGTGCACATTTTCTGCCTGTGCATACTATGTATACCTTGGATAAGTTGGTTGAGCTGTATATTGCTGAGATTGTGCGGTTGCACGGTGTGCCAAAGTTCATTGTGTCGGATAGGGATCCAAGGTTTACATCGCGATTTTGGGAATGTTTGCATCGAGCCTTGGGTACAAGGTTGAATTTCAGTACTTCGTATCATCCTCAGACGGATGGACAGTCGGAACGTGTGATCCAGGTGCTTAAGGACATGTTGAGATGCTGCGTAATAGATTTTCAGGGTTCTTGGGAGAAACACTTGCCGATGGTTGAGTTTGCGTATAACAATAGTTATCAGGTGAGTATTCAAATGGCTCCATACGAGGCTTTGTGTGGGAGAAGATGTAGAACCCCTCTCTGTTGGGCAGAAGCTGGGAAAAAGTTGATTTCGATTCCGACTATGTTAAAGGGAACCACCGAGAAGGTGAAGCTCATTTGTTAGCGTTTGAAGGCAGCATCGGATCGGCAAAAGTCTTACATGGATCTGAAGCGTAAGGAGATTGAGTTCGCGGTTGGCGAACGTGTGTTTTTGAAAGTATCACCTTGGAAGAAGGTGATGAGATTTGGGCATAAGGGTAAGCTTAGCCCAAGTTTTATTGGACGTTTTGAGGTTGTGGAGCGTATTGGTCCTTTGGCATATCGGTTGAGATTGCTTTCGGAACTGGAAAAGATACACGATGTGTTTCATGTCTCGATGTTGTGGAGGTACAGATCGGATCCTTCGCATGTGATGCCTGTTGAGGAAATAAAGTTGAATCCGGATCTATCATATGATGAGGAACTAGTGAGGATTCTGGATGTGTGCAGCAAAGTTCTTCGTGGCAAGACGATAGAACTTGTGAATGTGTTGTGGCGACACTGAGGAGTTGAGGAGGCCACGTGGGAAAGCAAGGAGGACATGCTGAAGTAGTTTCCGCACCTTTTTCATGTAGGTAAAATTTCGAGGTCGAAATTTCCTAAATGGGGAGAGTTGTAACGCCCTAGATTTGGGCCTAGATGTTTTGGACATCGGATCGGATCGGTCGGAAACGGTTCGAATCGCGTTAGGTGGTTTAGGAAAAACAAGGATTGGGAAAGTACAAAAATATGGTAAAAATTGCTAAAATCCTCTAAAATCATGTTTAAGAGGTTCGTCAAATCAATTTTACAAAAAGAGTTTCGGAAGTAGTACATTTTGGGTAGTGACCAAAAAGTAAAGTTTCAAAACTGTGGAAAATACTATTTTAAAAAAAGAGGAGCCAAAATCTTAGAATCTTTAGGGAGCTTTATGGCAATTTAGCCTTTCCTTAATATGACATGTGTTTTAAAAGGATTTTAAAGTGATTAAATAAAAGGGTTTTTATTTAATTAAAATTAATAAAATAAGAAAATTGAGATTTTATTTGACGTAACTACCTTTCTCTTCTCATTTTCAGCCAAACACCATTCTAACTCATTTTCTCCAGAATTCTTTTCTCCCAAACACTCTCATTAATTTCTAAATCAATTCCAAGATTTCTCTTCAAGATTTTCAAGTTTTGTGAAGCTAAAACTTGCTATTCATTGAGGAAAGCAAGGATTGGAGGTAAATCTCGTTCTCGACCTTCAATCTAGGTTCTTTATTGAAATTCCCAAGATCTTTGGCTTCTAATTGATGTTTTTTCTTGAGTTTTCATTATAGTTTTGATTGGAGATCAAAATCTTGCAAAAATATGATTTAAATCTTGATTTTTGGATTTGTTTTGATAAGCTCTGTTTTGGATTGGTTTCAATTGAGTTTTAAGTTGATTAATATGTTGAAAAGAGGTTTTGTTGATATAGATCCCGAAATCCTTGAGACCCTTGTATTTCTTGATGGTTTTAGTTGGGTTTTTAAGGTGAAATGATGTAGCAATGCTTGCTGGAGGTATAAGGATGGTTTTAGGTTGTTTTTGGATGTGTTTTGATGTTTATAAATGGTTGAAAGTGATGTATGTTGGCTGGGCTTGGTTTAGGAAGCAATCGATCGAGTTTCTGGTTGTTTCGGATGGGTAAATTGGTGTAGTTTGGGTGAGCAAAGAGTTTGTGTTTAGTTTCTGGTGTTGAAATGCATTTTGATGCATTTGGATCTCTGTTTTGATGATGTGAAAACAGGGGATCTTGATCCGGGAGCAAACGAGACAATTTTGGAGGCTCCGGAAGGGTGATTTTCGTGTCCGCGAGCAAGGCTTCGTGTATCGGTGAGTGGAAATGGATTTTCCAGCTTTGTACCGCTTTGAGCGTGGTATTGGGAGCTTAGTGCAAGTTTGAAACACTTAGCTAAGCTCAAGAGTAAGTGATTCGAAAGTCTCTCTCGGAATGTGCTATGTTTTTATTGGAAAATGCACTTGATTTGTTTGTGGTTTAAATTACTGTTTTAAGCATGTTTTGAGCATTGATAATGCTGGTGTGTAATGCCATATGGTTAAGGATGCACATGGTAGGTGATCCTTGGTTTTATGAAATGTATGCATTGGATATTAAGCATGTTTATGCTTGAGGAAATGACATTGTGTTTGTGCTTGTAAAACAGTGGAATATTGATGTTAAATGATTATATTGGCAAGTGATGGAAGTGGTTTTTGGTTACTTTAATCGGATATAGTTAGCCGGCTATAGGATTGGGAGCACCGTGAATAAAGTCACCTTGGATGTCGAGGGGTTGTAATTGTACCGTATACTCCATCCAAGTACCCTAACGATTGAGGCTAAGATAACAACGGTGGATGGTTAACCCCGTGTGTGGATCTTGTGGTATGTGTCTCGTACTCTCGTTAGTGTAATTATACAACTACCGATGAGTTGTGTTGAGGGGTTGTGATTGTACCGTTATACTCCACCACGGGTGTCATAATGATAGAGGGTTGCTCTTGTGTTTGAGCCTTGTGTAGTCCGGTAGTGTGTATGAAGCGTGTGGGACAACGCTTGTAATACGCATATCCGATTTTGTCTTTTGTTTTGGTTTTGGTATGAAATGAGAATTGATCACTTGCGAGCCAATATAATATTGTTGATAAATGAATTAAGCATGTGATGCTTGTGAATTATGCTAGAATGCATGTGAAGCTCGGTTAAGCTTTAGAAAAAGATTATTTGTTGTTATTCTAATAATGCTATGAGCATGTGGTTTAAAAAGTGCATTGATGCTTTAAAAGGGCATGTTTTAAGTAAAGACATGAGATGAAAAATGGTGATTTTCCGGTTTTGTAAAATACATTGATGAATGTTTGGTTTTGGCAGTCCTCACTAAGCTTTATGCTTACGCTCATTTGTTTCATCAATGCAGAGAATTAAGCTTTAGAGGCAGCAAGAGAGCAAGTGGTTTCCAAGTACCTTGACGAAACAATGTCTGTGGTTTTACCTTGGTGTAATAAGAGGCAATGGGTGGGATTTCTACTCTCGCAAAAACTTGTTGCGCGATCTTGCAATACTATAAATGATACGCAAATGGTGTAAGTATACACGTCGAACGAGTAATAAAGTGATGAGTGAGTATCGTCTCCACAGGGATTGGAGGTATTCACGGTTGCTGTAACAATAAAGATTGAACTTTTTGCAGATGACAATGCTATAGTAAAGGAAATGAGGTAAAATAATGCTGAAGCAAAACAATGTAGAGAAAGATGAGATAACAATATGATAGATAGGTCCCCTTTCGTATGCGAAACTCACTACGGAATGACTGGCTGGGAATGATGGACAACCTAACTCAAGCTTTGTAACGATACTAAGGCTCTTCAGCTATCTTCTATGCTAGGCGGGATTTACTAAGAGTGCTCCTAAACTATCTCTAGCCAAGAAAGTGGGAGTCAGAAATGCTACAGCAATACCTCTCGGCGTAAACTCTTAACACCCCCTACCCTTCACGAACTATCCTTTTAAGCCCTTAAAAACCTATCACTTATCTCTAAGGTAGGTTAGAGTCTGCCACTCCATTGCTTATGAGGGTTCTAAGGCTAGCTCTCTCGATTACTAACCCCAACATACACTTAAAGAACGGCCAACTCTCGAAGGCGCTTAAGGTAGGGCCTATCTCTCAAAGCACTTACAACCCTAAGCTCTTACAACTTTAAGGAAATGAGAAATGCATAAGCGAAACATAGAATCATGATAAACACTGAAAAAGCCATAGCATGCATTAAAAAGTACACAAAATAAAATCAACCCTCAAACCCAAGCCACCTAAAACAGTTCGTGGCTGGGCAATATCATCCAACGTATCATTGCGATAATATCACCAAATATAAAGATATAAAAAGAAATTGCTATAGTGACAGAAAGAAAGGTGAACACCCTCTCCGCCATGGACTGCCTGATTGTCTTAGGCTCACCGCCTCTCTCGAGGCCGGTGAGGCCACTCCTTGGAGCTTCAACGATAGAGGAGACCAAGCTGGAGAAGATGAAGGTGGAAACTTCTCTCTCTGTGTAACTTTCTCTCTCTTCTGCCTCTCTTTCGATCCTCTTTTTTCAACACCTTTTCTCCAAGCTTCTATCCCCTTTATATAGTGGAGGCTTCTAGGGTTTGGTGCTGTAACGATGCCTTGATAATCCCAAGGAATATCCACCGACAAGGTCTGCCACGATGGGACAAGGAGGACAGTCTGCAGGTGGGTACCGACTGCTGCACATGTCAGAGCTTCCTTTTATGCATGTTCACGTGCTTCTACAGCTCACGTGTATCTCACGTGCTGGTCAATATCCACTTCCATCATGCTATAGCAATTCCCGGCACCGGCTTTCTCTCTTGACTCCTTCCCTGCACATCATAACCCAAAAACCAACCCTCCGAGAAGTACCCCTCGATATGGACCAATAACCAACAAAGATAAAGATGCACCCAGAAGAAGAAAATGCAACCTAAATGCAGTCTAAATGCTATGGTATGAACTCAAGAACAGGAAAATGCTATAGCAAAAAGGTATGAAAACAAGGATATTTATGCAGTTATCACACCCCCAAACTTAAGCTATTGCTTGTCCTCAAGCAATCAATAGAACAGAACAAAAGAACTATTATGGTAAAGATTTAACCTAGAGGATTGCTATGGCAATATTTCAGTCCTCAGAAATAACTTAGGTGAATCAATAAATATATACAACCATACATGAGATCCTTAAGAACATTCCTTAGGACTAAGCTATGTGCGTGTGTGCGTGGCTGCCTTCCTCATATACTTAAGCTGGTGAGACAAATTTTCAAGGAAGCTCCCTAGTTATACCCTAACTATGTTCTATAGTTCTTTTCCAATTTTTAGACTTCCAAAGATATAGGTTTTCTGCTACGAAGGGTGTCAGCTCATCACACTTGCCGTCCTTAACTCTATATGAGTAGGGAGCAAACCTCTCACCTCCGAGCTAGTAGGCAGAGTCATCTCGTGACAACTTTCATTCACTCATATGCTATTGTGAAGCCCCCCTTTTTTGCATTAACACTGCTATAGCAAAGCGGAGTGTCCTTCTACAAATATGATGTAGCATTTATTCATTTGTTTGAGCACAGGGTCGTCTAGTTTTTCTTTTAAATTCTCTAGAGTTTACATATCAGAGTTTACTAGGGTTCTTCCTGAAATTTTTTTTCAAACAAAATTACTTATAGAAAGAGAGCAATTGTGTAACAATTTTTTTTAACAACTAGATCCTAAAGTCAGTTCTACAGATCTCAACTAGTTGTGTTTTTTCTAACTTAGTTCAGGCCTTAAAGATTTCGTTGTCAGACATCATAAATACATTCATAGGTTATCTCTAGACTAAACAGAATGCCATAGTAAAAATTTTGTTCTATCCTATAGTGCATATGCTAAAGCAAAATATTACTATGAACACTAACACCCCCAAACTTGAGAAATGCAGTGTCCGCAATGCATAAACTAATCTACACTATATTCCATGAAAAATGAAAAAAAAAATGAAAAAAGTTAGTTACCTCCTGGGTGCGGAGGCTACGTGGTGCTACTGGTGTTGTCCATTGATGTCTCAGAGGAGTAGTGGTGTGGGTCTGCTACATCGTCCACACTTTCTAAGGATACTGACTGAGCACTAGATGAGGGCCTGACACGTCCAGTAGTATGTTTGATACGTGTTTTTGGTCTGGATGTTGTAGCATCCTCAGATCGTGCTGGTGTCGGCTCAGTTGTTTGTGCTGTAGTGGGCTCCCTCTGAGGGGTTTCCTCAGGATCACTTGGTACATGCTCTGGCTCAAGAAGTGGGTTTTTTGGTCGTGACGGTTTAGGATTAGTTGCCTTTCTGGTGTGTTTCATTTTCTTGGCCGGAGAGGCTGCTAGGTCAGTCTCTTCTATAGTAGGAGTTTCTTTTTCTGGTTGGGCAGTAGGAGTTGCAGACGTCTTCTTTCTTGGAATCTTCTTCTTGGCAGCAGGTTGGACGGAGCTAGGGTCATTGGGGGACACTGTGCTTGCTGTAGCAGTGGTGGGGGCTTGCAGTAACTCCATAGGGAATAGTGGAAAAGACACATTTTGGTCTGGTAGGAGTTTACTTAAGCAGGATGCTAAGGCACTATCGCGGTGATGGGCATACTTGAAGTATGCCTGTTGGTGTGCCTTCATCAAGCTGAGCTCAGTGCTCAGTTCTTTTGTTGTTGCCACCAATGCTGCTACTCTTGCTACAGCAAAACTTTTAGCTCCTCCCTCCACTGCTTACTGAGGCATGTCTTCATTAAATCCTCGGAGTTCCATAACGAGGGCTTGAGTCAAACATGTCTTTCCTAAAAGAGTTGTGTCTACAAGATCGTCTATGAAGACGTCTTTTCTTTTACACAGGGCAGTAATCAGGTTAGGGAAAACAAGGGGACTACGGAGCTGTTTCAAACAAGCATATACCTCATCCACTATTATCTTTCCTATGTCAATTTGTCTACCATGTATTATCGAGTGAATGAGGAAAAGTCTAGAGATGTGGACGGTGGCAGTGTGTAGTGTAGGCATAAGCTTATGTCTCACAAAGTGGTTCCATACCTTTGCCTCAGGTTTGAGGCGTCCTCTCTCGACTGACTTGTTATTGTCCAGCACCGTTCCTTGAAAAAAAAATGTCCTCTAGCACCTCACGTTGCGTCTGCGCGTCCATTGTCATCACAAAATAAGTGTGACGGTCTACAGTGTGCTTTAGCCCATAGAACTTGTTGACTGTTGTGGCAGTAAACTTTATCTGCTCTCCTCGCACATGAACTATAGACTGGGTCGGACTTGTGAGGTGTGCATAGAACTCCTTTACAAGTGATGTACAAATCTCCTCAGGGTGAGCAGCGAAGGTTTTCCATCCATGTCTGCCAATGATGTCCATTACCGACTGGTCGAACTGATCTTCTTCGTCTTGAGGGTATTTGAACCCTAGTTCTAGAAGAACATTCCTATCCTTGAGCTTTGTCCATCTCTCCTTTGCTTCCTCCTCAAGAAATTTAGAAATTTCTAGGACTGGTTGTTGTTTGGGACGGATGGAAGTCTCAGGGTCGTTCTTGCAACGAGCCATGGAGTTTTTGTTGAAAAATGGGGAGGAGTGAATATGTGAATGGAAAGAAAATGGTGAAGGGTGTTTTGTGTGTTTGGGAGGAAATCGAAGGGATGAAGGGAAAAGTTTTGAGTGTTGAAGAAGATGAAGAAGGTGAGGGGACGGTTGATGATGATGAGGGAAATATGGGGGGTTGAAAAAGGTGAAAAAAAACTGAACAATTAATGGTAGAGGAGAGGTGATGGGGATGTGTGTCAGTTTTAAGGGAGAGAGAAAAGTCTTTTGGAGTTAATGTGATGGTTGACGACTGGAGAGAGAATATGGGTTTATGTGGCTAGGGTTTCTCCTAATTAAATAGATGAACATTCTCTCTCTTGCTTTTTGTTTTTCTCTCTCTTTTTTAATTCATCTTCCCCACTTTTCGGATAAAACATCCTTATCTTTTTCTTTTCCCCCTTTTCTTTCGTCCCTCCAAAAGTCGATAAAAACAAACTCCATGTCCTTCTCCCTTTTGCTACCAACCCTGTAGAAGGCACGCTCTCCTGACCTATACTTGACATTGTACTAGGAAAGAGAAAGCCTTGTACGAGGGTCACGTGAAAAGATATGAAAATTAAAAGCAAAGATAATATAAAACTAGACTAAAAAGAAAAGCATTATTTATGGACATGCTATAGCATAAAAGATAGAGTTTAGAGATTCAAACTTCCAAGGATCGTGAAGATCCATGTGTGACTTGTCTCTGAGGATAGGGGCTCCACTGTACACCTTCGGGCGTTGGCCATTGACCTTGAAGACTTCAGCATCGTCCAACTTCTTGATATCCACTGCGCCATGAGGGTACACCTTGTGTATGATGAATGGCCCTGACCACCTCGATTTCAGCTTTCCAGGAAAAAGTTTTAGCCTGGAGTTGTAGAGAAGCACTTGTTGACCTTCTGAGAAATGTCTTGGCAAAATGTGTTTGTCATGCCACTTCTTGGTTTTCTCCTTGTAAATGTGACGATTCTCATATGCTTGGGCTCTGAATTCCTCCAGCTCGTTAAGCTCTAGCAACCTCCTTTCACTAGCAAGTTGGGCATCCATGTTGAGTTTCTTGATTGCCCAATAAGCTTTGTGTTCAAGCTCAACGGGTAGATGGCACTCCTTGCCAAATACGAGCTTGAAGGGTGACATGCCCAAAGGCGTCTTGAAGGTTTTCCTATATGCCCAAAGTGCTTCATCCAACTTGGGGGACCAGTCTTTTCTCTTAGGATTAACCACCTTCTCCAAGATTTGCTTGATTTCTCGGTTGGAAACTTCAGCTTGTCCGTTTGTCTGTGGATGGTATGTTGTAGCAATCTTGTGCCTGACTCCATAGCGATGTAATGCTTTAGCAATAAGCTTGTTGTCAAAGTGAGTTCCTTCATCACTGATGATGGCTCGGGGTGCTCCGAACCTAGTGAAGATGTTCTTGGGAAGAAACTTCATGACTGTCTTGGAGTCGTTCCTTGGGGTGGCAACAGCCTCACCCATTTTGACACGTAGTCGACTGCTAGAAAAATATATAGATCTCCATATGATGCAGGAAACGGACCCATGAAGTCTATTCCCCACACGTCAAAGATTTCAACCTCCAGAATATTTTGCAATGGCATTTCATTCCGCCTGGAGATGTTCCCCGTTCTTTGGCATCTGTCACAAATCTTATAGAACTCGTGTGCATCCTTAAAAAGTGTATGCCAATAGAATCATGCTTGAAGAACTTTTGCAGCAGTTCTAGCACCAGCAAAATGCCCTCCACACGGTGATGAATGACAGTGGTACAGAATGCTATGGTATTCTTTCGCTGGAACACATCTCCTTATGATCTGATCAGGACATTGCTTGAACATGTAGGGTTCATCCCAATAGTAGAATCTTGCATCATGTCTGAATTTCTTGAGTCCCTGGCTAGATAAATCAGGGGGCAAAATACCACTAACAAGATAATTAACAATATTAGCATACCAAGGAATTGTTGTAGCAGCTAACAGTTTCTCATCATGGAATTCCTCCTTAATTTCAGTTTCACTACCTTGTGCGATAGCATTTTCTAGCCTAGATAAATGGTCAGCTACCTGGTTCTCACATCCTTTCTTATCTCTAACTTCTAAGTCAAATTCCTGTAGCATGAGTATCCATTTAATAAGTCTAGGTTTAGCATCCTTTTTAGTCACTAAGTACTTAATAGCTGAATGATCGGTATGAACTATGACCTTAGTGCCTATTAAGTATGACCTAAACTTATCAAAGGCAAATACTACAGCAAGCAATTCTTTTTCAGTAGTGGTGTAATTGATTTGTGCATCATTCAAAGTGCGACTAGCATAATAGATAACATGAAAGAGTTTACCTCGGCGTTGTCCAAGTGCTGCACCGACGGTGTAGTCACTTGCATCACACATCAGCTCAAACGGCTCGTTCCAATCAGGTGGAATGACAACTGGTGCTGAGATAAGCTTCTCCTTCAGTTCTTGAAACGCACTATAGCAATCTTTGTCAAACACAAATGGTTGATTTTGCTGTAGCAAATTGCATAGCGGCTTTGAGATCTTCGAAAAATCCTTGATGAATCTCTGATAGAATCCAGCATGCCCTAGGAAGCTTCTTACTCCCTTGACAGTAGTGGGGGTAGTTTTTCAATGACCTCGACCTTTGCTTTGTCAACTTCTATCCCTTGCTTTGAAATCTTGTGGCCTAAGATTGTTCCTTTTGTTACCATGAAATGGCACTTTTCCCAATTAAGCACCAAGTCAGCTTCCTCACACCTCTTTAGGCCCTTGGCGAGATTGCCCAAGCATGTGTCGAAGTCATCTCCGAAGACCGAGAAGTCATCCATGAAAATTTCTATAAAAAAATCCTCGACCATGTCTGAAAAAATAGCCAGCATACATCTTTGAAAAGTTGCTAGAGCATTGCAGAGACCAAAGGGCATTCTTCGGAAAGCATAAGTTCCATAAGGGCATGTGAAAGTCGTATTCTCTTGGTCTTTGGGTGTTATAGCAATCTGATTGTCCCCAGAATACCCATTGAAGAAGTAGTAGAATGCCTTGCCCGCTAGTCGATCCAACATCTGATCAATGAATGGGAAGGGAAAATGGTCCTTATTGGTCGCCTTGTTGAGCTTCCTATAGTCCATGCAAATCCTCCACCCCGTGACGGTTCTAGTAGGCAATAGCTCATTCTCCTCGTTGCTTACCACGGTCACACCTCCCTTCTTCAGTACACATTGCACCGGGCTGACCCATGAGCTGTCGGATATAGGGTAGATTACTCCAGCATCAAGCCACTTAATTATCTCTTTCATCACCACATTCTTCATGATTGGGTTTAATCTCCTCTGGGGCTCAACTGAATTGATGTGACAATGATCAAGCTAAATTTTGTGCATACATATAGCAGGGCTTATACCGTTCAAATCAGCCATAGTCCACCCTATCGCCTTTTTTTGTTGTAACAACATATTTACTAAACTAGTTTCTTGCTTAGGTGTGAGACTAGATGAGATTATCACAGGCAAAGTTTCATTGCTCCCTAAGTAAACATATTTAAGATGTGATGGAAAAGGTTTCAGTTCTAAAGATGGTGCATGCTCAAGCGAAGGTTTAGGAGGTATGATTCTGAAAAATCAAGAGGTTCAAAGTGCGTACCTGGTCTAGCCTCGAGTCGACTAGGCTGCTCCAGTTCCCTTGAGAGCTCTTCTTGGTCTGAATCATCATCTTTTCAGAGTGCTTCAAACTCTTCCATTTGCATCTCATTGCTACAGCAAAACTCATCAATCATATTCTGTGCTGTAGCATCTACATATTGGCATACTCCTGGGTTGTCTGCATACTTGAGGTTGTCATGAATATTGATCGTGACCGTCTGATCAGCCACTCGCATCGTGAATTCACCCTTCTCGCAATCGATCAAAGCTCGCCCGGTGGCTAAAAATGGCCTTCCCAAGATAATGGGTGTATTGCTATCAGCTTCATAGTCGAGGATTAAGAAGTCGATTGGAAAGATAAATCTGTCCACTATTACCACAACATCTTCAACTCTTCCTTCTGGGCGAACATGAGAATGATCTGCTAGCTGTAGCACAACCTTGGTGGGTTGGGCCTCTCGAATTCCCAGTTTCAGAAAAATCAACTTAGGCATCAAGTTAACACTTGATCCCAAATCACAAAGTGCTCTTCCAACAAACTTGTCGCCAATAGAACATGGGATAGCAAAACTACTTGGGTCCTTCCTCTTAGGTGGCAGCTTGCTCCACATAGAATAGCATTCTTCTGCTATAACGACAGTCTCTTGCTTCTCGACCTTCCTCTTTTTCATGACTATATCCTTGAGGAACTTGGCATATGTTGGCATCTAATCAATGGCCTCCAGAAATGGGACATTGATAAGTAATTTGTCCAGGATATCCACAAATTTCTAGAACTGAAGGTCTTCCTTCTGCTTCTTGAATTGTTGAGGAAAAGGAGGATGGGGTCTAACTTCATTTGTCTGAACTGGTGGAGCTGCATCTTTTGCTGTAGCAAAAGCAGGATCCTCTTCTGGCTTTTCTTTTGCTATGACCTCCTCACCCTTCTCTTCAACTGGAGGATCTTGTAAATTATCTTCTTCCTGAGGCAAGTTGGGCTGAGAGTCCTCCTTCTCTTTTTCCCCCAAACTTGTCTTCTTTGCTAAATTCCTTGCCACTCCTTAATGTGAGTGCACTACATTGTTCCTTGCCATGGTTCTTAGTGGCTTCAGTGTCACTAGGAAAACTTCCTTGTGGTCGCGCATGCAAGGTTTGAGCTTTCTGACCAACGTGTGTTTCTAAGGCTCAGAGAGAAGAACTATGGCTTTGCAATAAGTCTCCTTGATTTTTAATGTTTGCTGTATGATCTTGTAGCAAAACTTTCGTGGTTCCCATGAAATCTTTTGTCATAGACATAAATTCTTTGAATGTAGTCTGTAGCGAACTGTTAGATGAAGATGTTGCTCCCTTGTGACCTTGCCATGGCATCATCTGGTTAGAAGATGGTGCTTCGATCAGATTTTGTTGTGGCGCTGGCTGAGCAGAATTGTTGTGCCCTTGATTACCCCAACTGAAATTTGGATGCTAACGCCATCCTGGGTTGTAGGTATTGGAGTATGGATTGTTGTTGCGGTTATAATTCCCTACATAGTTGGCTGACTCTTGATTGTCAGGGCATTCACTCAAATGGTGATTGCCATCGCATCTGAGACATGAGGTTGTGGACTTCACTTCCTTGACTTCGTTGGGACGTTGGAGGTTATTTAGCATATTTGTGATAGCAGCTAACTGGGTAGCTACCGAGTCATCGGCTTCACTGTCTCAAGCTACTTGGGTTCTCCTCTCCGTTCCAAGCCTTGTGGTCAGAAACTGGTAATCATTGTTGGCTACCCTATCAAGAATGTCAAATGCTTCCTCCGGTGATTTGTCTAACAAGGTCCCATTTGCTGAAGCATCTAGCATCATCCTTGTGGGAGCATTTACTCCGTTATAGAACATAACCACTTGAGTCCAATCACGAAAATCATGATTTGTGCACTTCCTCAATAATCCCTTGAATCGATCCCAACACTTGTACATGGATTCGTCATCAGCTTGACGAAAAGAAGCTATACCATTTCTTAACTGAGTGTTTCTATTAGGTGGATTATACCTTAGCAGAAAAGTTTTGCATAGATTTGTCCAAGTCTCCATTGATCCAGCTGGCACTCCACTTAGCCATGCTCTAGCACGATCACATAAAGAATATGGAAACAGTTTAAGCTTTAGCACATCCTCGTGCACTCCTTGCCGTCTAAACGAGTCACAAACTTCCAAGAAAGCACGGATATGTTGTCTTGCATCTTCGTGAGACATACCTCCAAACTGACCAATAGTGTCCAACATGTTGAACATGACAGGTTTAAGCTCGAACTGGGCTGCCTGAATTTCTGGAGCTACTATTCCGGGATAGAGATCGTCCAAGATAGGTGTCAAATGATCTCTAATTGCTCGTGGTCGAGCTGCTTCTCCCTGGCCATTTGCCATAGCATCTTCGTTACCTTGAGGTGGTGGTATTTCTCAGTTCATGTTTCTAGTCTCTTCTCTTAGAACACGTCTCCTAAGTCTCAAGAAATGCTCGATCTCAGAAATAGGTGATTGCAAGGGTCCTCTAGGTCGCCTTCTGGTCATACACTAGCAAGACACCTGAAAAGAAAAATGAAAAACCTAAAATAAATTTGTACAAAAACAAAAAGAACAAGCGATAAAAACAAAAACCGTAAACAACCAATTGCCAATCCCCAGCAACGGCGCCAAAAACTTGTTGCGCGATCTTGCAATACTATAAATGATACGCTAATGGTGCAAGTATACACGTCGAACGAGTAATAAAATGATGAGTGAGTATCATCTCCACAGGGATTGGAGGTATTCACGGTTGCTATAACAATAAAGATTGAAATTTTTGCATATGACAATGCTATAGTAAAGGAAATGAGGTAAAATAATGCTGAAGCAAAACAGTATAGAGAAAGATGAGATAACAATATGATAGACAGGTCCCCTTTCCTATGCGAAACTCACTACGGAATGATTGGCTGAGAATGATGGAAACCTAACTCAAGCTTTGTAACGATACTAAGGCTCTTCAGCTATCTTCTATGCTAGGCGGGATTTACTAAGAGTGCTCCTAAACTATCTCTAGCCAGGAAACTGGGAGTCAGAAATGCTACAGCAATACCTCTCGGCGTAAACTCTTAACACTTCCCTACCTTTCACGAACTATCCTTTTTATCCCTTGAAACCTATCACTAATCTCTAAGGTAGGTTAGAGTCTGCCTCTCGATAGCTACTCCATTGCTTATGAGGGTTCTAAGGCTAGCTCTCTCGATTACTAACCCCAACATACACTTAAAGAACGACCAACTCTCGAAGGCGCTTAAGGTAGGGCCTATCTCTCAAAGCACTTACAACCCTAAGCTCTTACAACTTTAAGGAAATGAGAAATGCATAAGCAAAACATAGAATCATGATAAACACTGAAAAAGTCATAGCATGCATTAAAAAGTACTCAAAATAAAATCATCCATCAAACCCAAGCCACCTAAAATAGTTCGTGGCTGGGCAATATCATCCAACGTATCATTGCGATAACATCACCAAATATAAAGATATGAAAAGAAATTGCTATAGCGACAGAAAGAAAGGTGAACTCCCTCTCTGCCATGGACTGTTCAACTGTCTTAGGCTCACCGCCTCTCTCGAGGCCAGTGAGGCCACTCCTTGGAGCTTCAACGATAGAGGACACCAAGCTGGAGAAGATGAAGGTGGAAACTTCTCTCTCCGTGTAACTTTCTCTCTCTTCTGCCTCTCTTTCGCTCCTCTCTTTTCCACACCATTTCTCCAAGCTTCTATCCCCTTTATATAGTGGAGGCTTCTAGGGTTTGGTGCCCTAAAGATGCCTTGATAATCCCAAGGAATATCCATCGACAAGGTCTGCCACAAGGGGACAAGGAGGACAGTCTGCAGGTGGGTATCGGCTGCTGCACATGTCAGATCGTCCTTTTCTGCATGTTCACGTGCTTCTGCAGCTCACATGTATCTCACGTGCTGGTCAATATCCATTTCCATCATGCTATAGCAATTCTCGGCACCGGCTTTCTCTCTTGACTCCTTCCCTGCACATCATAACCCAAAAACCAACCCTCCGAGCAGTATCCCTCGATATGGACCAATAACCAGCAAAGATAAAGATACACCCAGAAGAAGAAAATGCAACCTAAATGCGGTCTAAATGCTATGGTATGAAATCAAGAACAGGCAAATGCTATAGCAAAAAGGTATGAAAACAAGGATATTTATGCAGTTATCAGTTATATTTGGTGATGTTAAACACCTTGAGCATGTTTGGTTTGTAAAAGGCCTTTAAATTGGTTTTGATGCTTTTCTTAGCTTGTACACCTGAGTATTGATGCATATTTGTGTAAAAGCATGTTTATTTATATGTTGGAGTGGTTTAGTTTGGTTTTTGAGGTTCAAAAGTTGCATATTTGGCATTTGCAGACTGCAGCGTATCGGTACACCTCATAGCGTATCGATACGGCCTGCTTGTTTTGTGAGGGCGTACCGGTACACGGGGTCGTATCGATACCCTCTTTAGTCACTGGACGAGGGCGTACCGATACGGTACCTTAGCGTACCGATACGGTCTGATGACACAAGTCTGGGGAGTTTGATCATCGAGGGCGTATCGATACCCTCCTTAGGCGTATCGATACGCGGGTCGTTAAGTTAGTTAAATCTCAGCTGAAGATGTTTTTGAAGCGATGTGTTTCAGTCCCTAAACTTCATGAATGCAATTGGATGTGTTTAGTTAGTCGGATTGTAATGAAAATTCACAGAGAAGCATGAAACATGACTAATTGAATGGAGGTAACCTTAAAACAGAATAGTCCTTGTAATTTGAAGAAATTACATTTTGGTCCCTAAATGGCTAGTTAGGCAATTAAACCCTTAATCGAAGTCCGATCGTTGTGTCGTTTCTTCCTATGCTCTTTGGTGATCACAAAGGACTTAAGTTTCATTTAGTAAAGATAAAAAGAAAAAAAAGGTTCATCAATCGGAGTCGGCTCTAACGAGTTGGCTTCGATTTTCCCCGTGTAATCACCTCGGTTCGGGTCAACCCTCTAGCTCGGGCTAAAGGGGTTACAGTTGGGCAGTACTCCAATGTGTCTAGTATTTAGTAGACGCGCAAACTGCCCAACCTGAGTGTTTAGCGACTTTAAAGTTGCCTCGTGATTTTGCATTCTCATCTCGGTCCTGTCCATGAAAGCATCAGTTTTCTTAACAAATAAATCCATGTTGGGCATATAGGTACTTGTCTGATTCATGAAGGCATTTAAGATCTACTCTAAAGTTGCCACAACATAGTTTGATGGAATCCTTGTGATTGGTTTGTCTTATTAGTCGGATTCAGAGCGTTGTTGGGGTTACTCCATGAAAAATTAGGGTGCCTCTTCCAGCCTAGATTGTAGGTGTTCGATGTAGGGTTATTGTTCCTGTTGAAGTTCCCCACAAAGTAGCTGGTTTCTGATCCTTGTTGGCACTTAGATGAGTCATGGTCTCCCCCACATTGGTCGCAAAAGGCATCAATGGCTTTAACGTGATGGGTATTGTTCTGCCTTTGCATAGCTTCTACCATCCTTGTCAACTGAGCGACTTGTGCTATGACTGTATCTGATGCTCCTAGGTCATTTTCTGTGGCCTGCCTCCTTATGTCGCCGCGGAAGACATTAGGGAAGTGATTGTCATTTTTGGCCATCATGTTCAAGATTTGAATTGCTTTGACCGACTCCTTCTCGAGTAATGTACCATTGGCAGAGGAATCCAGCATCATCCTTGTTGGCATGTTTACACCATTGTAGAATATGGATACTTGTGTCCACTCTGGAAATCCATGGGAGGGGCATTTATTCAGCAACTCGTAATATCTCTCCTATGCCTCGTACATCGGCTCATCATCTACCTGTCGAAAAGTAGTAATGTCAGTCTGCTATTTATTATTTAAATTGACAGGATTAAATCGAGCTAAGAAATTTCGGCATAGTTCTGTCCATGATTCAGTAGACTCTGATTGTAGACTATTGAACCAAGTTTTTGCCCTATCCCTTAGTGATTAGGGAAATAATCTGAGTCAAGCACGTCAGGGTGGACTCCATGGATTTTGAAATATTTGCAGATATCCCGAAAGGATTTCATGTGCTGGCGGGCATCTTTAGTGGCGGATCCTCCAAATTGTCCAAGTGTATTTAGCATGTTATACATGACTGGTTTGAGTTCGAAGCGGTCTGCTTCTATTTCTGGATCAATCACACTAGAGTTCATCCTTCTGAGATCCTCCTCAAGTAGTCACGAACAAGCCGCCGAGCGGCAGGAGGTTACCTGCCATTGCCCACCACGGGATTGTCGATTGGGGGCGGTGGTAGATTCTAGTCTTGGATGTTTGCTTGGTCACCCATGGCTTCTCTGTTTGCTTGTCTAAGTCTGCGTGCAGTATGTTCAGGCTCTGATCGTAGTCTCGCAAGGGTGATTTTTGGTTCGCTCTGGTCATAAACCAAAGAAAATCAGGGGGTTAAATAGAAAAATAAAAACAAAAAGTTATATGCCAATCTCCGGTAACGGCGCCAAAAACTTGTTGCGTGCAAAAGTGATGCGCAAATTGCGTGCAAGTGTACACGGTGCCAAGTTATAGTATTTAAGATATCGTCTCCACAGGGATTGTGGCAACCTTCAGAATTCACTTTTTTGCACAGGTAAAAAGTAAAAATACATATATTGAGAGTTGGTTTGATTAAAACTAAGACTAAGGCAAATAAAATAAATTGAGAAATCAGAGTGAGAAAATGGGCCGGTATTGGAATGCTTCGTAGTGTGGAAATTTGATGCACTGTCTCAACACAGTTTTGCAGATCAACTTAACAACTTTCGACAGCCGCCCATGAGTATGCCTCGGCAGAAGCCTGCCTCGACAGAGACCAATGTGACTGCCTGGGCAGTTAAACGATGATTAAAGGTTCGATAGGGCTCCCTTCAATTACTTCCTCTTATCCTAAGCTTGAAGTACTATTGGCGAACACATCTTGGATAATACCTCCGGCGTGAATCTAAGGATGAACACCAACCGATTATGAAGCCTCTCTTAGCCGATGAACTTCTAACTTATCCCTAAGCCGAAGTAGCTTTACCTTATGGTTGGATAAAACCGTGTTTACTCGTTTCATGAGTCCATCTCTCCCGATATTGAATAAATAGATTGATGCTCTCTTCTCTCCCGATAAAGATTGCACACAATGAGGAACCAAGAGTAAACAAACCTTGAATTTTATTGCAAAAGCTAAAAACCTAAACAAATACAAGAAAAACTCTCACAACCACTACACAACCAACCCTTAGCCGAAGGGAAGGTTTAGAACATAATGGAGATGGCAGCACAAGGGTTTCTCAACAAGAAGGAGTTTTCTCTCCAATCTCAATTGTTTTTCTCCTTCAAGTTGATTTACATTTATAGGGAAGGAGCCTACGTCTAAGTCGGTTTAGGGCAGGAATCCTAGTTAGAATCTAATTACAACTCATTAAAAGAACAAATCTAACATTAAATCTTCCTAGATTCTCGTTTGACTTTTTCCACCTTGACTTTGACCGTGGCTTTTCTTTGTCTGCTGGGCTCCAATGAAAATGCAAGTGGTCTCCAAAAATAAGGCTTGATGATCTCTTTCAGTCGCATACCACTTTGCATATTTCCACCCTTCCTCAAGTTGCTGCCTCGGCGGCATACTATTGTCTGCCTCGACAGAGGTCTGGGTTGGTGTGCAGGGGCTGGTACAGCTCTTCATTCTGGGCATGTCCTCTTTGTTAGTTCTCGATCAGCTCTCCAGATGGTTCAATAGCTTCCTCCGTCAATTTCTAGCTTCTCCTCTTCTACGCTCCCTGCTGCCTCGGCGGCATTAGCCTGGGCGGGTACCTGCCCACAGAGAGAAAACGCACCTGAGTAATATCTTTTATATAAAAACAATTAAGTTCATAAAATAAGGCAAATTATCTAATCTATGCATTTTTGTGTAGGTTTTCCTAATAAATGCAACTAAATTATGCTTAAGAACAACAATAATTGAGCTAGTCTATGGCATAAATATAGGACTTTTGCACACTTAACATCCTACCTTGGTTCAAGTGGTAATTTTAAGTTTCATGCAATTTCTTGATCATGTTTTCCATGTCTAATTTTCATGTTGATCTAAGCATGTCTGTATGGCTCCATGTTGTGCATAATTGCATATAGTTAGGGAAGTCTCAAATTGCACGAGTTACATGTTTTCGACCTCTATACTTAATTTTATGCTTTTGGCCTTAAACTTGTAGTGTTTGGTTGGTTTTGGTGAAATCATGCTTTCTATGTGTTAAATGTGTTATTCTTGAAAAGCATGTGTAGCAAAATATGCAAAATGTATATCTATGACTTAATAGAACCTTTGTATGAACTTATAACTAAGTTGTAAGGCCTATAAAGCTGTTTTTTGCTACAAATTTTCACGAATATCGGCCTTCGGTTCCGGTACCGCCCATACCGTATCGATACGGCCTATACTGTACCGGTACGCGTAGACAAAAAAAGACAGTTTTGTCTCCTTTTTGCCATGCCTTTGAATGCTTATATGAGTATCTTTATATATGGCATGTTTTAATTGAATTTCTTAGTATATTTGCTTTGTTTATTTGTAATTCAATATTTTCTCTTGAATTGTTAGACTAACAATCTTTTTTATGCTTGATTAAGAGGGAGCCATTTTTAAAAATTCTTTCATATTTAATTTTTCTGTCTCTTTTCTCCATTGTTTTTATGCACCAACAATTCATATTTCCTATCAATTGGTACTAATTTCCAACGATTGGTATTAACCTTTCAACATTTGGTGTTTTGAACTTAAATGTGACTTTAAACTTGGTTTTGGAATAATTTTTTATATAACAAAAAGGGGGAGAGATGTGTTTGAAAAATTGAATTTTCAAAAGAAAAAGGGGGAGCTTTAAATGTTTTTACAAATATTCTCTTTTTCTAAAAATATTTTTCTAAGGAGGATTTTTCGCAAAAATAAATTTTCAAGTGGTTTTGTTGTATCAAAAGGGGGGGGGATTTTTGAAACATTAATTTTGATATAACATAAAGAAAAATGTTTTTGGACTTAAACTAATTTGAAAAAATATTTCAAATGTACATAAACTTGAAAATGTGTTTGCAATGTTTTCAAAGGGTTTTTTTGACATGTTTTAAATTATTTTAAATAGCAAAAGTGTCAAAAACAAGCCCTGAGTACCGATACGGTTTGACTCGTACCGATACCCAAAGTTCCTGTATCGATACGGCTTTGTGCGTACCAATACGAACCTTTGTCCCTAAGTTTTAGACAATTCCAGTAGCCAAATTTTGTACCTGTATGATTTCAAACGTACCAATACTAATGGGTTCGTACTGATACATCTATATTGTGTATTGATACCCTTTGTTTTAAATGCTCCAACGACTATTTTTCTAAGAATAAGTATTGATATCGGTCCCCGAGTAACGATACTGACGAATTTATTACTGGAAATAAAGTCCTCAATAACTCTAAATCAAGCCCAACGGCTAGTAACGGCCACAATCACATTAGAGGGTTTAAAAGCAAGCTTCAAGCAACCATGCAACTACAAGAAAACAACACTACCAACATTCATATATAGAGAAAGTGTTTTTGAGCTTTAATTATCATTTTCTTTGTAGAACACACTTGTGAGCTTAATTGTTATACATACTCAAGTGTTAAGTTTTGGGTGAGTACTTAATTACGCAAACATTGTGCCTTGTGAGAGTTTTCTTGTTTGCTATTTGTTTTTCTCTTTTAAGAGAGGGTTTTCTTAAAGCTTTGGGTATAAGCTTTGAGGTTGTAAAGGTTTCCTCTTGAGCCTAGAAAAATGGAAGAAATTCTTAGTGAATTTGGGAAAATCCTTAGTGGGATGCTAAGGTCGTGGATGTAGAGCTTGGTTAGTAGCTTGAACCACTATAAATCCTTGTGTATAATTTTTATTTTTATAGCTTCCACCTCAATCACCTTAAAACCAATTCACCCCCCTTGGCTACTCGGTTGATCGATTGAGCCTCCCAACACAAGTCTTGTAGTAACTCCTCTCTTGTTAACTGACTCTGAACCAACCCAAAAATTCGATTCTTGTCGTGGTCTAACGGCAACTTTGAGATCTAGAAGAGCCCAACTTAAGTTAACAATGTCTCACCAACGAGTATTTGTTCAAACCGGATCTTGTTTCCTATTGATAGACCGTCGTTAATTTTGTTCGTAGGAAGGCGAATTATGACCAACCGATCCGACTTCCCAACTATAAGCCAAAGCGACCTTCAAGCAAACGGGTTGTTTTTGGGTTGAACAATTTAACTTTTGAAGGAGTGGTCGATTGCCACTCCAATAATCCGAAGAAACAAAGAATAGTATCTTGAAGGTAAATAATGCTTTTACTCTCGGGAACATTAATTGAGTGCTACAAAGCCTTAGGCTAATTTGGAGTTTAGCTAACCAAGGATTGGAACATGCTTAACATAATAAATGACCTAAAATCGAAGAAAATGGAAAAAAGGAATAAAGGAAATAAAATTAGATTAGTGAAAAAATATGAACAAAGGAATTCTTAAATACAATAGGTTGAATAAGCAATCACATTAATTGCGTCGTGCCCACGACTCCTACCATGGCATTCACTAAGTTTCCAGAATTTGCTTCCAGTTGCAGGTCTTGGGTTGACACACTCCAATCGAGTTCCTAACTAAAATTAAGCCCAAAAGGCAATAGATCAGTGATATTTAGATAAAATGTGAGCTTAAAAGCATAACATTTTCACGAGCTTAAAGTTAGTAAAGTTAATAGTAGTCTTTATGGGAGTTGATATAGCTTTCTTTTGTATATGGATATCTTTTTCTGAGTTAATTATTGTTATATATTCTTTGTAGCATGATTATTGCTTTCTAAATAAATATAAAATTATACTTATCCAAAAATATTAAAAAATAGTAATAATTGGGTGAAGAAGTGTAATTTACTCCAAAATAATTATATTTATTTTAATGAGAAGAATTAAACATTAAGTTCCAACCAATCAAATTTTAATAACTCATTGTAGAGGTGGAAATCAAGTTGTTCTGTTCGGGTTCAGTTTGGGTCAATTCGATTTTAGTTTGATTTTTTATTCAGGTCGCATTCAGTTCAGGTCGGGTTTGATTCGGTTTTAGATTGGGTCTATGCATTCAGGTTGGGTCGGTATCGGTTCAGATCAATATTGGATTTTTTGGATTTTAGGCTGGGTCAATATCAAATCGGTTGATTTTTCGGGTCAGTTCAGTATTAGATCGGTTGGTTTTCGGTTCGGGTCAATGTCGGTTCGGTTGATGTTTCAGGTCTGGTTAATATCGGAATGGATTAGTTTTTGGTTCGAGTCAATATCAGATAGACCAATTTTCGATTTTAGTCAATTGTCGGATCTTAAGGTCAATTCGAGTTGACTTGGATATGTATTCAATTGAGTATATATATAATTTTTTATATACTCACTTAAAAAAATATTTTTTTGTCAATCTTATCATTTAGGCTCAATTTCAGCTTCTGACCGTCCAATGTTTTGAATTAAACAATCATTTAGAGATGATAATATGACACAAACTCAACATATAAGGCTTGTTAAAGTTTAAAACTTGAATTTCATATTGTGTTCATTATCGAGTTTCAATCGATTGTTTTCTATTTTTTAAAATAAAGTTTTACATAATTTCTAAGATGGGAAATTTTGATTTTACGAAATTAGAATTAGACTATTTGAAAATTATTTAATAAAATATAATTTTATCATATTTATTTAGGTATGTTTTAATTGTTGGACATTTAATTGGATATTTAAATTTTTTACTTGAATATTTAATTAATACCATAAATTAAATAAAAGACTAAACGAAATAAATAATTAAAAGTAATATATATATATATATATATATATATATATATATATATATATATCAAAGTTGATGTGAAATAAAGTAACTTTATTTTACAATCATGCATATCAAATATTTTTTAAATGAAAAATTATCAAATCAGATATGAAGATTTTCTTTTAAAGGAGAAAATATATATTAAACTGTTGAGATACTTGATTTTGATATAACTTAAATGAAAATGTTTTTGGACTTTAAATAAATTTGCAAAAATATTTCAGAAGTTCATTAACTTGAAAAATATGTTTGAAAGTTTTTCAAAGGGTTTTTAACATGTTTAAAATGTTTTTAAATAACCAAAACGTCAAAAAATGGTCGCGAGTATCGGTACAAATCTCTTCGTATCGATACCGAGCTGCTCGTATCGATACGACCAAACCTGTACTGATACGCCCTTTTAGTCCCCCAAGGGTTTCAGATTTCCAGTAGTCATCTTCCGTACCGGTACAGGCTTAGCCGTACCGATACGAGAGGGACCGTACCAATATCGAGTATTGCGTACCGCTACCCAATGCATCATTGTGTAACGACTCTTTCTATTTTAAGACAGGTACCGATACCAGAGTCCCGAATACCGATATCGAGATGCCTAGACTGCACTTATTGCTGGAAAATCAATCCTCAATGGCCATAAACGGCTAGTAGCTTATTCCATATTTTAAAAGAAATCTTGGGACACTTGAAGATGGTCAGAGAATATATTCAAGCTTCATGATCAAGAGAAATTAGCTTTCAAGCCTTTATTTTCTTATTTCTCTTGTATATAGTGAATAGAGAGTGTTTTAATTGTTTTTATTCTTTACCCTCTTGTGAGCTTCAATCTTGTAAACACCCACCTTGTGAGGTTTTATTGTTTACACAAAATTTACCTTGTAAAAGGGAGAGGTTCTAGTTTAGCCTAAGGAAAAACTAGAGTGGTTCTATCTTAGCCATTGAAAAGATAGGGTTGTAAATGTTACCCCTTTTGGCCTGTAAAAAAGAAGAATTCATAGTAGTAAATTGGGAAATCCTTAATGGTGTGCTAAGGTAGTGGATGTAGACTCGGTTGGGTAGTTGAACCACTCTAAAATCATCGTGCAATATTGTCCACTGTTTTTCGGTTTTAGAAAATTCATTCGTGAAGCAAATTCAACACTCTTGGAGGATTCGGTTGATCGATTTCGAGCCCAACAATTGGTATCAGAGTCTCGTCTCCATCAAAGAACTAATATCCAGAAGTAAAGATCGATTGCTCGAAGTTCACTGATTCAAGACTTCAAATGGCAAGCAGTTCTACAATGATTTAATTCGAAGAAGGTCACTCTATCATGTGCCCTCCTCTCTTCAAATGAGAAGGTTACTTCCAATGGAGCAACATCATGAAGTATTTCATCAGAGGCTTCGATTTCAACATTTGGATGATTATTGAAGATGGACATTTGGAAGCTCCTAAGAAGAAGAAGAAAATGAGTGTCAAAGACACAAAGAAGGACCAAATCAATGCAAAGGTTATGCACATTCTTCTTTGTGCCCTAAATGAAGAGATTTTCAATAAAAGTCTCCTCATCTAAAAGTACCAAAGAAATTTAGGAGAAGCTTGAGAATTTCTATGGGAAAAAAGAGAAGAAAGATGGAGTCTCATCAAGTGCAAACCTCATCTCATCTAAGGTTGATGGTGTTATGGCTCTCGATGAGCCCGAAGTATCTTCTAACTCAAATGAATTAAATTCATATTCCTTTGATGAGTTACAAGATGCATTTAATGAATTATTTTTGGAATTTGAGACCATGAATTTCAAACTAAAAAAATGATTTCAAAACTTGAATTTGAAAATGATTTTCTTTTGAAAACAAAATTGAATTTTAAAAGGCAAGATGAATTTTTTAAGAATGCTTTTGAGTTTTCAAAAATGAGCAAATTTTGAAAAAAGAAAATCTTGATTCAAAGGTTAAGCTTGAAAGCTTAACAAAAGAAAATGAAATTATTTCAAATAATTAATCTCATCCTATACTGACAAAATGCTCACATTGTCATTATTATGGTCATTCTATGCATAATTGTTCTATAAAGAAAAGAAAAACTTATAGGATTAGACAAGTATGGGTTCCTAAGGGAACTAGGGACATTGATACTAATGTCAAAGAATTCATAGCAATTTGGATACTAAAAATCAAGTAAATGTCTCTTGTAGGTGTGTTGGAACAATTGCAAGAAAAACAAAAAAAAAATATAGAAATGCTCTAGTCACACAAGTGAAGAAGATGGGTAACCTCTAATTTTAATGTATTTGATTATAAATTATTTGGTTGCCTATTTTGATTATATTTACAAGTGCGCGACATTTTATGATGCTTTATGCATATGAGTTACATTGTTTCATTCATATGTTTGCATAAAGTTTTTAAAAGTCTTGGATAAATTAAATTTCATGTGATTTTAATTGATTTGATTCAATGGTGAAATTTAATCTCTTGAGTGTCAAAATTTGAACAAAATCTTTAAATGGAATGCTTTGATTAAAGGGGAGCTTTTGGTTTTAAAAATATTTATCTTATTGTAGACTGTTTTAGTGCTCTCTATTTATGAGCGCAAGTGCACACTCTTGTAAAAGTTATACTATAAAAGATATCGTCTCCCACAGGGATTAGAGCAGCTAATATGAGTGTTTTCCTGCACAAGGAAATAGTAAATTGCACAATTAAATTTCTGAATAAGAAAAATATAAAAATAAAAACACAACTAGTTTAAGATAGAAAGAGAGATCAGGGTGATGGATTGGGTTAGGTAGTTGTAACTCAGTAGTGTGCAGACTGCATTGTAAAGCTTAAGTGTGTTTTGCTCTGCCACGATCTGCTGCCTCGGCGGGTAATGGCGGATTGAGGCGGTGGTAACTTTCGATGCCACGGTGGAACTCCGCGCTTGCAACTTTCGCTGTCTCGGCAGGTGAGATGGAGAAAATTCTGGCAGATACTTCAAGTTCGGCGAAGCAATTCTGAAGTGATCCTTCCTATGTCTAGGCAAGGATTCTGTCACCACGTGATGTAGGCAATACCTAGCAATCTCAGCGTAAGCCTAACACAGGCAGTCGACATTTGGTTGCTCCTTTTAGCCGCTAAAATTCTAACTTATGTCTAATCCGAATTAGTCAACACCTCGACATGATGAGACCGTGCTTAATTCTTTCATGAGTTTGACACTCTCGTGCCCGACAAATGGATTTCTTCAACTGGACTTTTGGAACTAATTGAAGAAGTGAAGAATATGAATTAAGCAAACTTGAGAGTATTTTATTGCAAACACAACTTAAACTAGTACAATCGTTTCTCACAACTACTTTACATACAAAAACCTAAACCCTATGAGAGAGTTAGAACAGGATTATCTCCCCCACTTGATCTATGCCCCTATACCCTTACAAACATGGGTATATATAGGGCTTGGCCTAAGTTTGAGTCCTCTTGGAGTAGAAGTTCTTAAAGTAACTCATCATTAAATGTTGACTCATTTTTTACTTGAATGTGGACTCTTTGGACGTTGTCTTCTCCAGCAAGTAAAGATAAGTCACTTTACTTATCCCTCTTCAATCAGCTCTTCAAGCCGTTACAGGCTTCAGAAAACTGCAAGACTAGGCTCATTGGACTCAGGAAATTGTCCTCTTTCAATCGCAACCCATCTTGACTAAGTCGGTTTAGCTCCTACCTGGGCGGCAGTCGGCGGTAGTGCTGCTGCGGCGGCGTCCTTGGCGGCATCTGGAACTGCTTCAATACAACTCTTTTTGCTCCCTGCTTTCCTGTCCACTCCTCCTCTACACAGCTACAGCACTTGAAAATGAAAACTAAGCTAAAACAATATCTTTTCTTAACCAAACATAGAGTATTCAATAAAAGCATGGGAAAAGAGCAAATACTGTTATTATGCATGCAATGCACCTAAATATGCCTAAATGAACTTAAAAACAACAATAATAAGGGCAAGAATGTGTACAAAATATAGAACTTGTGGACACTCTACACACCCCCAAACTCAAACTATTGCTTGTCCTCAAGCAATGCAATCTATCTAGTAAACTTGCCCCTTGCACAAAATTTAATAGAAGCTTAGCCTTTAACTTGATTTCTTACCTCAAGGTCGTGGCACCTATTTTATGTTAGTGAGAGGGAATGCCATGAAATAACTTAGAATTTTTATTTTCTTAGTGCCAGTGCAGTGTGTGCAGGTCTGTGTTCACGCTAAACTTGCTTAGTATACTAAGTAAACAAAGAATGCTAAAAATAATTAAATTATGAAAAAGGATATGAGATGCTGCCTTGGCAGCACAGTTAAGCACTTTTTTTCTCTGATCATGGCTTTAAGGGCTTCAGCTCATCACAACTATTCTTCAGGTCTGAAGCTAAGATAGGTGCACGCTACGAAACTCTGAACCCTTTGAATAGAGTCATCCCGTGAAGGCTTTCATTCACTCTTGCTAATTTCCCCGTCACTTATTTTAGATACTTGGACTTTGATAGCAGTGGAGTGTCCTTGCACATGATCCTTCCTAGAGCCTATTTCGGGCACCTCTAGGGTATTAAACATCTTTGTGCTGCTGCCTTGTGCTGCCAAGGTGGCAATCGTGCATCCAATTAAGAAATTTTCATTAGATAAAGCAGGCAGTCTTAAACTTAGAACTCAAGCAGAACTCAGCACTTAACAGACAATGTAAGGATAATTGGCAAAAACAAAATTTTTCTAAGTATTTTTCATGCTTCTTCTCATGGTTAGGTCAAATTTTAAATATGGTGCGAAAATAAGTAATCGGCTAACTATCATAGGCACAAGTTTTTAAACTGAGACTTTCTATTTCATTATGTGCTAGGGCAGAATTTACATATGCTACTATATGCGACTAAATGCAACTAAAGAAAACAAAGAGGACTAACCCCCCAAACTCAAGGTTGGCATTGTCCTCAATGCCTTACACAAAATATAAAATAAAATATAAAAAGAAAAAGAAAAACAGTAAACTAAAAGAAAACATAAAAAATAAAGAAAAGGTTCTATAAACTAGGGGAGTTCCCCTCCATTTCTGTTGCTGCATCGGAGGAGGGAAGGACGATGCGGCGTGTGGCGGGTGATTTGGCGGCTGTGCTCTTCTTCTAGCCACGTGGTGGCTGGATGCGACTGGGAGTGGGGTTTTTAGGTGGTGCTTCTGGTTCGGACCCTTCACCTTGAGGTTCAGTCGCACTAGTGGGCCGCTTAGTTTTCCTTACTGCTTCGGCCGGTTCGTCGTCGAAGGAATCAGATACCTCCATGTCCAATGAATCTGAGGCCTCAGTGTCCTTTTTGGCAGCTGCCTCCTTTGCTGCTAGGGAGGCGGTAGTAGTCTCCTCCTCTTTTTCAGAATCATATGAGGAGGTGATGTTGTATGGCTGGATGGGAGTGGGCGAGTCCTTCGTTTAGGGCGGATGTGCGGCCCTTCGCTGTCTACGGCGGTTGGAGTGGTAGCTGGTCTAGTTGTGATCTGGGTTGGTTTAGAAGCTGCTAACTCCGACGGGAAGGTTGGCAACCTTGGGTCGGCGTCGTGGTATTTGTCTAGCAAGTAGGCCACAAAGGCCTATTTCACCTCCGCGATGTATTTCGTGAAGATTACTTGCTTGTGCTCGATTCTCTGGCAGCTCTCTACAAGGCTGCAAAGCAGAGGAACCACGGCAGAAGAAATGGCAGCATCAGTACTGCCCGTCGCGGCCTGGGTGGCGGCAGGGTTGGACGGGGGCTGGGCGGTTGCTGGCGTTTCACGCACTGGCTCCTGCATCATCTGGAGTCGTGCCTTCCTTGTCCACCCTTCCTTGGCGGTAATGATTGTATCTTTGGGTGCAGCGGCACACAGAAATCGGTGCAGAGGCTGGTGATGAGTGCTTGGAAGAAGAGGGGTCCCTTTGAGTTGGGTTTGGCTGCGTGGGTATAGATTTCTTCTAGAATAATTTCCCCAATGTTGATTGGTCGCCCCTTCATTATGCTATGGATTAGGGCCAGCCGTGGCATGTTGACTGTAGAACCATGCGAAGTGGGCATTAGGGGGCGCTGGACGAAGTTACTCCAAAGAATGGCCTCAGGAAGCAGGTCGCGGCGGTTGACTGAACCGTTATTTTTTTCGGTGAGCCACTTGGCGTTGGGCTGACATATTTCTCTTTTAATCTTTTCGTAGCCTGATGCCGTTAAACCCAAACTCCATTCCTCGTGTGGATTCCCTTTGATTTCTATCCCATAGAAGTTGTTGATTGTTGCTGCTGTGAGCTTGACACCCTCGCCACGAACGTAGACGAAGGGGTTTCACGGGGTTGGTTTATGGGCATATAATTCTCGCACTAGGTTGGTATTTATCTCCTCTGACTGTCATGCGAAAATATACCATCCTAGAGTGTGGACCCTTTCGAATACGGTGGGCTCAAGGCCAAGATACCTATCTTTCCTGGTGTATTGGAAGTCTATCTCTTCCCATATCTGCCGCTCAGTGAAGTATTGTCGGTAGGTTGCCGCTACGTCAGCATTCAAGAACCTCTGGAAGGTTGGCTTGGAGGATAAGGCAGTGGGTTTTGATGTTATCATAGTTGTGAGAGCGACTGTGTCTCCTAAAGAAAAAAATTGCAAGAAAATAAAACTTATGAGATCTTGAAAGCAGAGATGACAAGAAGAATTGAGAGAAAAAGAAAGAGCAAAGTGAAGAATGAGGAGAGAATAGTTGGCCTTATATAGTCACTTATCTCCGCTGCCTTGGCGGGCACGCTGTCAATGGACAGCAATGATTGCGGCACGTTTTACGAGATTCTAACCGTTACGCAGATAGTCGTTGCCGCCAGCTGTTGCAAATATAGTCGTTGATGCTAGTCGTTATGAAGCCGCTAGCCGTTATGCTAATCTGCCTTGGGCCACCTTGGCCGCTGGGTTGGGCCTCTTTATTCTTTATCCTTCTTGGTCTTGCCTTCATTCCTAACCTGAAATAAATTAAATGCAAATATTAAAATAACTAAAAATTAAATAAATTTCAAGAAAATAAGTATATGAAAATTAAACAAAATTTAAACTAATTCTAATGCATAAAAATAAATTAAAGATAAAAATAAAAAATTAGGTTATGTTGGGTTGCACATTTCTCAAACATAACCACTTCCTGAGGGTTTTACGTTTGGCTTTTCGTCCAGGTAAGTTCTTCCTCTCCTCAGGTGGGTGTTGGGTGTCATCTTTGCCGCCTTGGTGGGACATACACCAAAGACAACCAAGGGGCATTATTTTTTTTGAAAAATAAAATAAACTGAAAATTAATATGCAAAAACTAAAAGTAGAAGTGCAGGAATTCAAACGCAGTTGTTGTTACCAATTCCCAGCAACGGGGCCAAAAACTTGTAGAGCGTTTTAGTGTTCTCTATTTATGAGCGCAAGTGCACACTCTTGTCAAGTTATAGTATAAAAGATATCGTCTCCCACAGGGATTGGAGCAGCTACTATGAGTGTTTTCCTGCACAAAGAAATAGTAAATTGCACAATTAAATTTCTGAATAAGAGAAACATAAAAATAAAAACACAAGTAATTTAAGATAGAAAGAGAGATCAGGGTGATAGATTAGGTTAGGTAGTTGTATCTTAGTAGTGTGTAGACTGCATTGTAAAGCTTAAGTGTGTTTTGCTCTGCCACGATCTGCTTCCTTGGCGGGTAACGGCAAATTGAGGCGACGACAACTTTTGATGCCACGGTGGAACTCTACGCTTGCAACTTTCGTTGTCTCGGCAGGTGAGATGGAGAAAATTCCCTGCGGCAAGTCTGGCAGATACTCCAAGTTCGGCGAAGCAATTCTGAAGTGATTCTTCCTATGTCTAGGCAAGGATTCTGTCACCACGTGATGTAGGCAATACCTAGCAATCTCAGCGTAAACCTAACACAGGCAGTCAACGTTTGGTTGCTCGTTTTAGCCACTGAAATTCTAACTTATGTCTAAGCCGAATTAGTCAACACCTCGACATGATGAGACCGTGCTTAATTCTTTCGTGATTTTGAAACTCTCGTGCCCGACAAATGGATTTCTTCAACTGGACTTTTGGAACTAATTAAAGAAGTGAAGAACATGAATTAAGCAAACTCTAGAGTATTTTATTGCAAACACAACTTAAACTAATACAACCGTTTCTCACAACTACTTTACATACAAAAACCTAAACCCTATGAGAGAGTTAGAATAGGATTATCTCCCCCACTTGATCTATGCCCCTATACCCTTACAAGCATGGGTATATATAGGGCTTGGCCTAAGTTTGAGACCTTCTTAGAGTAGAAGTTCTTAAAGTAACTCATCATTAAATGTTGACTCCTTTTTTACTTGAATGTTGACTCTTTGGACGTTGCCTTCTCCAGCAAGTAAAGATAAGTCACTTTACTTATCCCTCTTCAATCAGCTCTTCAGGCCGCTAAAGGCTTCAGAAATCTGCAAGACTGGGCTCATTGGACTCAAGAAATTGTCTTCTTTCAATCGCAACCCATCTTGACTAAGTCGGTTTAGATCCTGCCTGGGCGGCAGTCGGGGGCAGTGCTGCTGCGGCGGCATCCTTGGCGTCATCTGGAACTGCTTCAGTACAGCTCTTTTTGCTCCCTGCTTTCCCGTCCTCTCCTCCTCTACACGGCTACAGCACCTGAAAATGAAAACTAAGATAAAACAGTATCTTTTCTTAACCAAACATAGAGTATTCAATAAAAGCATGGGAAAAGAGCAAATATTGTTATTATGCATGCAATGCACCTAAATATGCCTAAATGAACTTAAAAACAGCAATAATAAGGGCATGAATGTGTACAAAATATAGAAATTGTGGACACTCTACACTTATTTTCCATTGTTATTTTTTTACACCAGAAATTGATATTTTCTATCAATTGGTACTCAATTTCCTTCAATTGATATCAACCTTTCAACAATTGGTGTTTTGAACTGTGATTTCAAACTTTATTTTGAAACTATTTTTTGATATAACAAAAAAGGAGATATAGGTTTGAAAATTTCAATTTTAAAAAGAAAACGGGGGAACTTTAATATTTTCTCAAAATATTCTCTTAGTCTAAAATTATTTTTCTAAGGGGGAGAAATTTCAGAAACAATTTTTCAAGTGGTTTCGTTATATCAAAAAGGGGGAGATTGTTGAGATACATTATTTTGATATAACTTAAAAGAAAAATGTTTTTGGACTTTAAACAAAATTGCAAAAATATTTCAAAAGTCCATTAAATTGAAAAATATGTTTAAAAGTTTTTCAAAGCGTTTTTGACATGTTTAAAATGTTTTTAAATAGACAAAACGTAAAAAAAAAACTAGTTGCAAGTATCGGTACAAATGTCCTTGTATCGATACTGAGCTGCCCATATTGATACGCCCAAACCCGTACCGATACACCCTTTTAATTCCCAAGGGTTTCAGATTTCCAGTAGCCATCTTTCGTATCGGTATAGGCTTAACCATACCAATACGAGAGGGACTGTATCGATACTGACTATCGCGTACCGACACCTAGTGCATTTATTGTGTAACGGCTCTTTCTACTTTAAGGCATGTACCGATACCGAAATCTCGTGTACCGATACTAAGATGTTTGGTGCATTTATTGCTGAAAAGTCAATCCCCAACGGCTCCAAACCATCCCGAACGGCCATAAACGGCTAGTAGCTCATTCTACTATTTTTCGATTTTAGCCAATTCATTAGGAAAGCAAATTCAACCCTCTTGGAGAAATCGGTTGATCAATTTCGAGCCCAACATAAACCATTAAATTTTTACTAAAATTGGTTGCTAATCAGTAATAAAATAAAAAAGGAGAATAAAATATACATATTTACTATTTATCATACTACTAAAAATAAATATAAATAACTTATCTGTTCATTTTGACTCAATTATCAGGTCAAAACCAGGTTGATGTTCACTTTGGATCGGACTTGAGAAAATTAAATTCGAGTTATATTTAGTTCGGATTACTTTCGGTTCGGGTTGCTTTCAGTTCGAGTTACTTTCAGTTCAGGTTGATTTCAATTTCAGTTATTTTCTGTTCTGGTTACTTTCGGTTCAGTAAACTTCAAACCAGTTTTGGTTCGGTTCGATTTTAGTTCGAATTCGGGTAAGTTTAGACCATAATGTTTTGGGTCTATATCGGGTCTCGAATCGGGTAAATCAAATCGGGTCAAATTTACCATGTCTAACTTGGATTATAATTAAGGGAAAACTACCCCAATGAACACCCAAATATTGGTCGCGACCTGTTTTGACCACCCAACTAAAAAAATTCAAAATTAGACCACACAACTATTTAAATGGACCTATTTTGACCACCGACCGTTAAAAGCTAACGGAAAGGTGACGTGGTCGTCAAAGTAAAATGTGTATAATTACACATTTGGTCCTTATTAGTTACCTATTATATCAATTTAGTCCTGATTTTAATTTAAATAAATAAAATTAATTAACCAATCTGGTGATGACATGTGTCGTCACCCGATTGGATGATTTTAATCTAATTATTATTTTATTTTTTAATGTTTAATATATTTATTGTTAGGCTTGATAGGCTCGATTTATTTCAACCGGTTTAGGTAGCCAAGTGGAGAAGTTGGATTTTTTGGGTGATTTTGTGGGAGGTAAAAAATAGACAATGGACACAAGGATTTATAGTGGTTCGACCTTCTAACAAGCACCTACATTCACTACCTTAGCTTCCAACTAAGGATTTCACCAAATTCACTCTTGAATTTCTTCCTTTTTTCTTGGATGAGGAGGCAACCTTTACACACTCAAAGCTTTCTAACCCAAAGCTTGAGTAAACCCTCTTTACAAGAGAAATTTGAGCAAACTTGAAATCCCTCACTAGGTAGATAGTTTGCACTCTTAAGATCACTCTCTCAATCCTAAACACTTGAGAAAATTTGACAATTTTGGCTCACAAGTGTTTTCTATACTAGAAATGTACAATTTAAGCTCTAAGACAATTTCTTCATCATAATATTGTTGACAATTGAAGCATTAGTCTTTTCTTGATGCTTGGAGGTCCCTTTTATACTCTCAATTGAGTTTGTAGCCGTTGAGGACCGTTTGGGTTGAATTGGAGCCGTTGGAGACTTTATTTCCCACCATAAATGCAATTCTAGTGATGTCTATTTCGATACACGTGCAGCTGTATCGAAACGCCCTTCTTCATAACTAGCCGTTGGAGTCTGATGCAGTGTGCCGTATCGAAACACTTTTGGGCCGTATCGGAACGCCAGTATCGAAACAACCTGCAATTCAAATAGTCGTTGGGGGTTTTAGTCATTGGGGTGTATGCCACGTCGGTGTATCGAAACACCAAAGGGTGTTTCGAAACAACCCTTGTCTGTATCCAAACATGTAAGCCCTGTATCGAAACGGATTCTCGCAGTTTCAAAACATATCGATACAGATTATGCCTGTATCAAAATGGGTACATTAAAAGCAATGGTTTGGCTACTTAAAAACGTTTCAAACATTGCCAAACTTTTTAAAACATCCTCAAACTTATTTTCAAGTTGTTTTTGACTTAGAGAATATTTTAAATTCTTTTCAATTAAGTCCAAATCATTTTTCAATTTTTACATCAAAACATATATTTCTACAATCTCCCCATTTTCTATATAATAAACCCAACTTGAAAAATTGTTTGGGATTCTCCCCTTTATTATTTAAAAATTTGAATAAGAGATTTTAAAAAATTAAATAAAGTTAAAGATCCTCTTATTCTCTTGAAAAATCAATTTTTCAAATCATTTCTCCTCCTTTTTGTTATATCAAAAAGAATTTAAAAGACATTAAGCTCAAAATAATGTAGGATTTTTAAAAAAATTTGATTTTAAAATTGGCTCCCCCTTACTCAAGGCATTAAATATTTTTAGTCCAACAATATGATAATCTAGTTGTAAAGAAAAACAATCTAATTAAAACAAAAACAACTAGAAATTTTACCAACACTTGAACTTCAAGGGAGGATGTGAAGCCTTCCTTCTCCAAGTGTTCTTCCTTGTGTGTATGGAGCTCCCTCTCAAATTTGGACTTTTTGATCACTCTCCATCACACCAAAACAAGGCAATCAAGTAATTTTTGGTATCCAATTTGCTTTGGATCCATAAACGTTAGTGGCACATAATTTTGTCCCCTTAGGAATCCATTTTTCAATTTCATCCTTTTTGGTTGAAGTACTTAGTCCTTTTGGGAACCAAATACCTCTAAAAAATTTACCATTCAGAAAGGGGCACTAGATTGTCTTATATAAAAATTTGATTTTCCCAAATTGTATTTCTTTTGAAGTTCATTGAAAATCAAATCTTTTTCCTTTTTAAGATCGTCAACTTCTTTTGAAGACCTTTTTCCATCGTATGAAGCAAATTTTGTAAATTTAAAACTTTAAGTTCATAATCTTTAATTTTTGCTTCAAACTCTAGATTTGTTTTGGAAAGCAAATCATTTTCCTTTTTCAAATTTGAAAGAAATTTTTAGTTTTTAGAAAATGATGTCTTAAATTCCAAAAGAAAATCATCATAGGCATCTTGTAACTCATCAAATGCATATGAATTTCAAATAGATGAGTTAGAAGTTACCCATGAATCTTGTTCGATGACCATAAGGAAAAGGTTGGATTGCTCATTGTCGGTGGAGTCTTCATCACTCCAAGTAGCCACATATGTCTTCTTCTTATGTCTTGAAAAGTTGGCCTTCTCTTTCTTCCTCGATTAATGCTTGGAATCATTCATTTTGCTCTTCATGAATCAGGAAAACTTTTCGAAGATATAGGTCATCTCTTCTTCTTCACTTTCCTCCTTACTTGATTCAATATGGTTACACTTGGAAGACTTGAGAGCCATGGCATTAGTGTTGATGACAAGCTCTAAGATTTTCTTCTTCCTCATCTTCTTTATCTCTTCCTTCTTCATCTTCTCTTCTTTTCTTTTCTTCATAATTTCATGAGTGAGAAGAGACCCCATGAATTCATCAAGCTTCAAAATCTTGAGATTCTTGGCTTCGATGATGGTGGTCTTCTTTGAGTCCCATCACTCGGGAAGAGAATAGAGAAGATTTTGGACAAGCTTATCTTCTGGAAAGATTTCTCCATAGCCTTTGAGCTCATTTACTATGGTGGAGAATCTATCGAACATCTTCGTGATGTCTTCATTCGATTCCATCTTGAAGTTCTCATACTTGATGTTGAGAAGACCGATCTTGGTCTCTTTACTTTGTTGGTTCCTTCGTATGTGACTTCAAGCTTGTCCCATACTTCCTTTGGCATCTTCGCAAGAGGACATCTTCTCATAGATGTTGGGCCTTGCAATTAAGCTTCATCTTCTTGCAATCATGTAACACCCGGGTTTAGGGGTCGAATGTTAAGTGTGTGAATCGGGTTCGAGTCGTGGGCTTCTTTTAAATTAAAAATGGGCTTTGGTTTTAATTAAAAAGGGCTTGAGATTTCATTAAGGGCAAATAAGTAATTTTCTAAATGGGAACAACAAAACAAGTAAAAAGGGACTTTTTGAAAGTCTTCTCCATCTTCTTCCTTCAACCATTCTCACGACAAACCCCCCCCCCTTCAACCCCAAATCACTATTCCATCCATTTCTTCACCGATTTCAAGTGTTTTCATCGAGGTAAATACATTTTTGACTTCTCCTCATCTTGCTTAACATTTCTATAGCTTTAGATTTTCATAAACCTCATTTTTGTGACATTTCAAGTTTTCAAGTTTTAAGAAAAAGGAAGAATCTTTAATGGATTTTTATTTGGTTTTTGATTTGCAAAGTTAATTTATGCTATACTCTTGCCCTTAGGTGTGTCATATTTTAAAATGGAAGTGTTTTGTTGAAAATCCCGAAATGGGTTTTTGTGGGTGTGTTAAAGGGTAGAAAACTTGAGTTTTTTGGGTAGTTTTTTGGGAATGTTGGGATTATGGTATGGTTATGCTTGGGGGTTGTTTTGAGCATGTTTAATGATGATTTGGGTGTTGAAATTGATGGGTTTCTGCTATGTTAAGTTCAAGTCCGAAAATAAGGATTTTTGGTTAGTTCATGGCTTGAAAATGTAGTGAAATGGTCTTGAGAATGTAGTCTAATTTGTGAAAGTGGTTTTGTGGGTATTTTTTGAGTAATACGTCGTTTTTGGTTGATTAGAAACAAGGGAAATCGTTGGAGAAGCTTCGGGCTCGATTCCGGGAAATTTGGAGGCTTGGTCGGCTTTCTCGGTTTGCTTTAAGGGTGTTCGGTGAGTGGATTGTTTTAAATTGGTTCAAGTGTGTGGTTGTGGTGTTAGATTGTGCTTGGTAGGCCAATCTAATGTGGAGATTAAGTTGGCAACTTAATCTCTTGTTTGACTTTATGAGTTTCTTGTTAAAAGTGAAAATGTGGTTTGTGTGATACATGTTCGCTTATGCATTTTGATATATATTGATGTTGTATAATGGTGATGATATGTTGTGTTGCATGATTGTGAAATCATGGTGAGACTTGTTTAGTATGTTGGGACTAGTTATAATTACCGGGTATAAATGATCGATCATTAGGATGAGTGTGCACACGGTAAGAGTCAAATTCGCGCGTGGCCTTGGTGATGTGTAGTCACCAAGGAGAAGTACGGTGAGGTAACATTCCACCGGGAAGTGTTTTTATGTGATGATGAGTGAAATCTCATCCATGAAAGAAACGGTGATGTGTGTAATCCCACTGGAAGGTAATGTTGTTGTTTGAGTACGTTGGGTGAAAAATCCCAACGGAAGATATCCGCATATCCAAGTAAGCTATATAGTTGCCAATATACTTGTTCATGTGTGGTTGATATGGTGAGATGTGTTGTTACATCCTTGTTTAGCATAACATGAGGTAAGATGCCATGTTCATGCATTCTTGTAACGTTCGGCTATATTGCCATGTTCATGCATTCTTGTAACATTCTTGTAAGTTCATTGAAAATCAAACCTTTTTTCCTTTTTAAGAACCTCAACTTCTTTTTTATGACCTTTTTCCATCGTTTGAAGCAAATTTTGTAAATTTAAAATTTTAAGTTTAAAATCTTTAACTTTTCCTTCAAACTCTAGAATTGTTTGGAAAGCAAATCATTTTCCTTTTTCAAATTTGAAAGCAATTTTTTGTTTTTAGAAAATGTTGCCTTAGATTCCAAAAGCAAATCATCATAGGCATCTTGTAACTCATCAAACGTCTATGAATTTGAAATAGATGAGTTAGAAGTTACCCTTGAATCTTCTTCGATGGCCATAAGGAAAAGGTTGACTTGTTCATTATCGGTGGAGTCTTCATCACTCCAAGTACCCACATATGCCTTCTTCTTATGGCTTGAAGAGCTTGTCTTCTCTTTCTTCCTCGATTCATGCTTGGACTCATTCATTTTGCTCTTCATGAATCGGGCAAACTTTTCGAAGAGATAGGTCATCTCTTCTTCTTCACTTTCCTCCTCACTTGATTCAACATGGTTGAACTTGGAAGACTTGAGAGCCATGGCATTAGTGTTGATGTCAAGCTCCAAGATTTTCTTCTTCCCCATCTTCTTTATCCCTTCCTTCTTCTTCTCCTTTTCTATTCCTTTCTTCATAATTTCATGAGTGAGAAAAGACCTCATGAGTTCATCAAGCATCAAAGTCTTGAGATTCTTGGCTTCGATGATGGCGGTCTTCTTTGAGTCACATGACTCGGGAAGAGAATAGAGAAGCTTTCGGACAAGCTTATCTTCCGGAATGATTTCTCCATGGCCTTTGAGCTCATTTGTGATGGTGGAGAATCTATCGAACATCTTCATGATGTCTTTTCCGGTTCAATCTTGAAGTTCTCATACTTGATATTGAGAAGACCGATCTTGGACTCATTTACTTCGTTGGTTCCTTCGAATGTGACTTCAAACTTGTCTCACACTTCCTTGGCATCTTCGCAAGAGGACATCTTGTCATAGATGATGGGGATAAATGCACAAAAGAGGATGTGCAAAGCCTTGCAATTAAGCTTCATCTTCTTGCAATCATCGGCATTCCATTCCGCCTTTACTCTTTGTGGCACATAAGGACCCTCTTCAACAATATCTCGAAGTTTATAGTATTTTGATTTGATGAAGAACTCCATTCTAATCTTCCAATGAGCGTAGTTGGTCACGTCAAAGAATGGTGGCTTGCCGATGGATTATGCCATTTGACCGGTTGATTGAATTGATGTATTGAGATTCTGGGATCGCCTCAATAGGATGTTAATCCCCTTCGATTGAGCCTCGCTCTGATACCAATTGTTAGGCTTGATAGGCTCAATTTATTTCAACCGATTTAGGTAGCCAAGTGGTGGAGAAGTTGGATTTTTTGGGTGATTTTGTGGGAGGTAAAAAATAGACAATGGACACAAGGATTTATAGTGGTTCGGCCTTCTAACAAGAACCTACATTTACTACCTTAGCTTCCCACTAAGGATTTCACCAAATTCACTCTTGAATTTCTTCCCCTTTTCTTGGATGAGGAGGCAACCTTTACACACTCAAAGCTTTCTAACCCAAAGCTTGAGTAAACCCTCTTTATATGAGAAATTTGAGAAAACTTGAAATTCCTCACTAGGTAGATAGTTTATACTCTTAAGCTCACTCACTTAATCCTAAACACTTGAGCAAATTTGAAAATTTTGGCTCACAAGTGTTGTCTATACTAGAAATGTACAATTTAAGCTCTAAGACAATTTCTTCATCATAATGTTGTTGACAATTTAGGCATTAGTCTTTCCTTGATGCTTGGAGGTCCCTTTTATACTCCCAATTGAGTTTGTAATCGTTAAGGACCGTTAGGGTTGAATTGGAGCCGTTGGAGACTTTATTTCCCACCATAAATGCAGTTCTAGTGATGTCTGTTTCGATACACGCATATCTGTATCGAAACGCCCTTCTTCAGAACTAGCCGTTAGAGTCTGATGCAGTGTGCCATATCGAAACACTTTTGAGCTGTATCAGAACACCCGTATCAAAATACCTAGAGTCGTATCGAAACAACCTGCAATTCAAATAGTCGTTGGGAAATAACCGTTGGGGGGTTTAGCCCTTGGGGTGTATGCGACATAGGCCTATCGAAACACCCTTTGGTGTTTCGAAACAACCTATGTTCGTATCGAAACATGTAAGCCATGTATCGAAACGGATTCGGGCAGTTTCAAAACGTATTGATACAGATTACGCATGTATCAAAACGGGTACATTAAAAGCACTAGTTCTGCTAATTAATAACCTTTCAAACATTGCCAAACCTTTTTAAACATTCTCAAACTTATTTTCAAGTTGTTTTTGACTTAGAGAATATTTTAAATTCTTTTCAATTAAATTCAAAATATTTTTCAATTATTATATCAAAACATATTGTAGAACTAAGTGTTTTGATATAATAATTGAAAAATATTTTGGACAAATTTGAAAAGAATTTAAAACTTGTCTTTAAGTCCAAACAACTTGAAAATATGTTTGAGGTATTTAAAAAGGTTTTTGGCAAAGTTTTTAATGATTTAAAGTAGCCAAACTTGACTTTTTAGCAAGCCCGTACTGATACTGTATACCCCGTATCGATACACTTTTGCCCAGATTTTGATTCTGCCAAAACTCGTACCGATACGGGTGAGACTGTATCGATACGGAAAGGGATCATTTCGATACGCCCCTTAAGCGTACCGATCCCTGTTTTAACAACCCCAATGGCTATTTCCCAACGGTCTTTTAAATGACATATCGTACCGATACGCCCTCAAATGTATCGATACGCTTAGGCTGGTAAGAGCCCAACGGCTAGTTTCTGAAGAAGAGCGTACCGATACGGGTCCTCGCGTATCGATAAGGAAGGCTCCAGAACAGCATTTAATATGGGAAATCAAGTCTCCAACGGCTCTAATTCAACCCCAACGGCTTCAAACTCAAAGAGGAATATAAAAGGGACCTTCAAGCATCCAGTAATGGTTAATGCTTCAATTGTAATACAACATATAATCAAAATGTGTCTTAGTGCTTAATTGTCATTTCTTGTATAGACAAACACTAGACTTTGGGTAGAAAGCTTGATCGGATTGTAAGGGTTTCCTCTTGGTTAGAAGGTTGAACCACTATATATCCAAGAAAATTCAAGAATAATAGGGAAGTGTTTGGCATAAAATTTGAACCCACAACCTCATAGGTGAAAACCCATGACTTAACCACTAGACCAATTCATTCTTAATGAAATGAATTGCACAAGTTTTTATATATCTTACAATACAAAATGTTAGGGAATAAAGAATTAAAAATAGTTGCAAGGGCACTCGAACCTAAATCACTTCAAATATGTAGAATGATATAAACCACTTAACCAATCAAATAATTAATTTAGATATGAATATATTTTAAACATATTTAACGTATAATTAAAGCAAGATTTAAAATGAAATTAGATATATGATTTTTATATTTTTAAACTAAATTGAATATATTTTTCTTTTTAAATATATGATTTATATATTTTTAAATTAAATTAGATATATAATTTTTTGTATTTTTAAACTAAATTGAATACATTTATTTTAAAAAGAAAAATATATTTAATTTAGTAAAAAATATATATTTAATTTCATTTTAAATTAAATATATTTAAAATATATTTATATTTAAATTGTTCAAGTCGTTTGTATAGTTTTACACATCCCAAGTGATTTAAGTTCCAGTCCCCTTACAACCATTTTTAATTCTTTAGGCTCTAACATTTACTGCATTATAAGATATATAAAAACTTGTGCAATCCATTTCATTATCATATTGGTTGATTAATTTTATTTATTTCAATTAAAATTAAGACTAAATTAACATAATACGTAACTAACAATGACCACATGTGTAATCGTACACATTTTACTTTAACGGCCACATTACCTTTCCGTTAACTTTAAACAGTCAGTAATCAAAATATGTCCATTTAAATAGTTGGGTGGTCGGATTTTAAAATTTTTTAGTTGAGTACCTGATAATTAAATACAACTTGTGAGTCATCATAGTTTATCTTTATTAAAAAGAATTTAAAAAATGAGATAAAAAGACAATAGCGAGCATAATCAGTTCTTCATTTTACTTGGGTGACAAGTTTCTGATCATTATAGAGTCAAACTAAATCCCTACCAAACGCAAATCTAAAATCAACTAAAAGGCTAAAATCACACAATTTTCACCAAACACAATTGGTCTAATCATGGTTTACAATTAACATCTTGTACTGATCACTTGTATTAAATAAAAGATCATCCAATTGTCAGCAATCAAAAAATTTAATCGCCATACATAATTAATTCATCATAAAGAAACAGGCAAATACCTGATTACCCTACTCTAATTGTTTTAAGAGAGGATCGGATCATCCACGTCGTGAGGATGGTCAAGAGCGATGATGTGATTCTTGAATGAAGATGCAGCTTCTTCTCTCTGTTGTAGTTTCCCCAGCTTGCCATAGACAATGGCCATCAAGTAGAACGCTTCCGCCATTAATTCATGATACTGAGGTCCAAAACAAGGTTCATCCCATTACCAACAATGCCAATATTTGCTATGAAAGCAGAAGCAAACTTTATCTACCCAATTATGGATCATATGAATACACTTAACATTCAATCAAATGCATAGGCTCTTGTTTCATAAATGCTGAGCATTCCAAAATGAAGTCGAATCTACACATTCCATATCAAAAGTTAACTAAACTAACCTCCAAAGCTTGCAACTCATCTGCAGCTTGCCTCAAGGGATCCAGCACGAGCTCTGGATTGTCGGAAACTGATGAGGAAACTCAACAAGTTAGTGCAGTGTGGGAGAAGTATATAACATTTTCAATTCAAACAAGCTTGACAATAAAGAGAGAATGGAGGAATAGGCAAAAAAATGGTAGGTCAATTTCATCTGATCCTAAAAGTTGGTGTCTTTTACAAAAAGGAAGTCCATACATTAAAATAATAATTGTGTATTTGTTGAAATACGGAGATTTTAACCCCTGATCAGACGAATTACACATTCAAAATTCATACTGACATTGGTGAAAAGTAAAGAAACCAAATACTTGTCGATCTAACAAGTCATGAACTCAATCACTCATGTTATACCCTTCCTACATCACATCTCATGATACCTTAGAAGAAGAGGAAGGAAAGAAAAATATAGCACACTTGCTCTACTTAACAAAATTAGTAATAAATCCCAATGAAGGGGATGATTAAATAATACCTGAGAAGCTTGGATCAGAGAGATAACATTTTGCTTCTGTGATATAGGCCCGAGCACAGAGTTCCAAACCTCCATGGCCAAGAATCATTGGAAAAGCACCGTGTAACAGTGTTAAAGCATTCTTCGTATGATTGGATCCAAGTGAAAGCCATAACTCAGCCAGTGTAAGAGTTGCTGATGCTCTGAGAAGATCCAAGTTAAATGACTGACAATACGAAAGGCTTGCTAATGCATAGGGAAGGCCTACGACAGCGTTTCCTGATTTCTACCGACACCAAATAAAGCAAATATCAACATTTCAACACTTCAAGGTCTAGTTTATGATACAATAATCAATTTTTTATTCCCCAAGGTACTCATCTCAGACACATATAGCAGAGATAAGGATGATATAAAACAATCTGTTGATTTCTAGGGAAAGATGAAATAGTAAATAAATGCTTGTAGAAGGTAGGGATGGTATGAGCACAAAATGATGGATACCTATGTTGAAAAAGATGTTACACAAAGAGGATGCCTTAAAGTGCGGTGTTCAATTTCTCCTTGGTTAATGGAGTTGGACGTCAATACACAAGCCAAAACAAGTCTAAAATATCTTCAAGCAATACATTTACAGTTCATAATAGTATTATATATGGTTAAATTTCAATTTAGCTATACTCCATCTCAAATTGTATGTATAATTGTCAAATGCATGATCATACCATGTGGATTTCAGCAAGCAGAAGAAGAACGGCTGCACTTTCAACTTGAAGATTGAATTTGTAACACATGCAAAAGAGGGAATGCGCCACAGCTGCTGCCTGCACAAATAATTGAGAATAAATGGAAATCCAGACACAGTCAGAATTGTAGATTGCAGAAAATTAGGGAATTATATTCCCAAATATCTAGCTGATGGTATTTAGGAGTTATTTCCCTAATATTCTAGTCAATATTAGCTGTAAATTAGGAACTAAATTTCTGCTGTAATTTTGTGTAATTATATCTTTCTTAGCTTATGTCTTCTTTGTAAACTATAAATAGGTCCTACTCTTATCAATGAAAACATAGAAAATGAGAAGGAAAATTACCTCTCTTCACAAAATACTTGTTATTTACATGGTATCAGCTTAGGTTTTAGATCCTAAAAACTATTGAGATTTATACATTTTCTATCTCTGAAATTAGTTTGGGAACAATTTCAGATGATGTATTTCAACCTTTCAACAAACTCCAGCAGCCCACTGTTGTTGGCAATATCCAACATTTCAACAGGTTTCAACAACCTACTGTTGTTGATAATTTTCAGCCATCTTCAATCTCCCAGCAGCCCACTGTTGTTGATAATTTACAGCCACCTTCAGCCTTTCAGCAAATCAATGTGGCTTCTACGACTCATGAAGGGAGTACATTTTTAACAAATTCAGCCGATAATAATTATACAACATGGGTTGTGGATTCAGGGGAATCTGATCATGTGACTAGAGATGTGACACTTTTCCAAACTTTCAGAAATTGACTTCTACATCCCACATCAAGACTGCATATGGTTCTTAGTCATCCATCGAAGGAAGTGGTTCTATTTAAATTTCTAAAAATATTGCATTGTCAACTGTACTATATGTCCCTAAATTGGCCTACAACCTTATCTCTGTCAGTAAACTCACTACTGATTGTAGATAATTGGCATGTAAAATAGAGATTAAATTGCAAATTGCATAAAGTTAGGAAATTATATTCCCAAATATTTAGCTGCTAACATTTAAGAATTTAGCAATAATATAGCTGCTGATTTTATGTAATTTTCCTAGATTAGTCTCCTTTTGTGACTTATAAATATGTACTACTTTATCAATAAAAGAGATCAAGAAGTACAGAGAAATAATCTTTCTTCTCTGCCCATACCACTTTTCTACATGGTATCAAATTAGGTTTTAGATCCTAAAACTTGCGAGATGTATGCATCTTCTGCAATCAGTTTAGAAAATATTTCAGATGATGTATTTCAACCGTTCAAAAAATTCCAGCAGCCCACTGCTGTTGGCAATTTCCGGCCTTACAACAGATTTCAGCAACTCAATGTTGTTGATAACTTCCAGCCATCTTCAACCTTCCAGCAGCCCATTGATGTTGATAATCTATAGCCACATTCATCCTTTCAGCAAACCAATGTGACTTCTAAGACTCATGGAGGTAGTACAATTTTTACAAATTTGGCTGATAATAACGTACATCATGGATCGTGGATTGAAGGGCATCAGATCACATGACAGGAGATGTGACGTTGTTTCAGAAATTTCAGAAAATAAATTTTCCCTCTCGCATAAAGACTGCGGATGGCTCTTTATCACCCACTGAAGGGAGTGATTCAATTCGAGTTTCTGAAAACATTGAATTATTGAATGTGTTATATGTGCCTAATTTAGCTTGCAATCTTCTCTCAGTCAGTAAACTCTCTACTGATTTCCGCTACACTATTAAATTTTCTCCACATGTTTATGAATTTCAAGCTATGGACTCAGGGAAGGTGATTGGAAGTGCTAGGTTGTGTGGTGCCCTCTACATTCTTCAAGGCCAACCATCTCTACATAGACAAGCCAACTCAAGTTGTTCTCAACCAAACTTTTTTCCTAATCATGGTTCTAATTCTTCTCCAAATGTTTTATTATGGCATTACAGACTATGACATCCTAATTTTCAGTACCTTGCCAAAATGTTTACTCATTTATTTCAAAATACAAGTCCAATTTTTTTTACTTGTGAAATCTATCCACTAGCTAAACACAAAAAAATTCATATCCTTCATCCAAATACAAATCCTCTCATCCCTTTTCCATTGTTCACAGTGACATTTGGGGCCCTTCGAGAGTGAAAAACATAGATGGTTCTAGGTGGTTCATTACTTTTATAGATGATCACTCTAGACTCATTTGGACTTTCTTAATGAAAGAAAAATCTGAAACTGAGAGTGTGTTTAGAAGATTGCAGAACCTGGTTGAGACTCAGTTTAAAACAAAAATTCAGATTTTTCACACTGATAATGGCAGTGAGTATTTCACTAGAACTCTAGGATCCTATCTTCAAGAGAAAGGAATTCTTCATATTAGCCCTTGTGTTGATTCTCCTTAACAGAATGGGGTTGCCGAGAGAAAAAATAGGCACCTTTTTAGAGGTAGCAAGGTCATTATTATTTTCTGCAAATGTTCCTAAATTCTTTTGAGGGGAAGCCATTCTTACAGCCACATACCTTATAAATAGGTTGCCTAGTAAACCCTTGCAATTTAAGGTACCTCAAGATATTTTTCATCATTTTTCTAATTTTCAGCGACTTTCTTCCAATCTTCCATTAAAAGTCTTCGGGTGTACTGTTTTTGTCCATATTTATCCTCATTCTCGGTCTAAACTTGATCCTCGAGCTCTTAAGTGCATTTTCTTAGGATATTCTTCCACTAAGAAGGGCTAGAAGTATTACTCACCTGTTACTAAAAGAACCTATACCACCATGGATGTTACTTTCTTGGAAAACAATCCTTTTTACTCCAAGGCTGAAATTCAGGAGGAGAGTGTAAGAAAACCTCAGCTTTTTGATGATTTTCAGTTTATTGATGATTTTCAGCCTTTTATAGCTCAACCTATCATACCTATACCTTCTCCTTCAAAACCCATACTTCCTTCAGAACCTACAGTTCAACCCTTCATAACTATAACTTCTCCTTCAGAACCTATACCTTCTTCAGAACCCACACAATCTCCAGTTCCTAGCTCACCACAAACTCCTCAAAAGACCCAACCTGAGCAATTTGAGAAGAGGGAACTTAGTGTCTATAAAAGGAGGCAAAAGCCTATTAAAGAGACCAACGTACAACCTGGAGACTGTCGAGAACTGGAACTCAGCCCTACAGCCTCAGAACACTTGGAAGGTATGGGAATTTCTCAAAAGACAGCTCCTATTCCTATTATTGACATTGTTGATTTGCCCATTGCTCAAATGAAAGGTGTGAGAAAGTGCACTAACCATCCAATTCAAAGGTTTGTAGCATATGGAAAACTAAATCCTTCATTCAAGGCTTTTACTGCAAATGTTGACAAAATCTGTCCCTAAAACAATAGAGGAAGCTTTAGAAGATCCTCAATGGAAGAGGGCAGTTGATGAAGAGATTAGTGCACTTGAAGGTAATAAAACATGGGCTCTTGTAGATTTACCACCAGGTAAAAAACCAGTAGGTTGTAAATGAATATTTACAATGAAATACAATTCTTATGGTAGTGTGGAGAGATTTAAGGCTAGACTTGTGGCCAAAGGATTTACACAATCCTAGGAATAGATTATGAAGAAACTTTTGCTCCTGTTGCAAAACTAAATTAAGTTGTGTTGTTATCTTTGGCGGCAAATAAAGATTGGGAACTTCATCAACTGGACATTAAGAATGCATTCTTGAATGGGACTCTGGAAGAAGAAGTCTACATGAAAATTCCTCCAGGTATGAAACTACATCGTAGTGATCAAAAGGTTTGTAAATTGGAAAATTCTTTATATGGATTCAAACAATCTCCAAGGGCCTGGTTTGATAAATTTACTAGAGTCAATCTTAAAAATGGCTACAAGCAATGTCAAACTAATCACACTTTGTTTGTAAAAACAGCTCCATGTGGAAAAAAGGCAATTCTAATTGTTTATGTAGACGATATTATCATCACAGGAGATGATGTTTATGAGATAGAACAACTAAAGAAGATACTGGCATTTGAATTCGAAACCAAAGATCTTGGAAATCTCAAATACTTCTTGGGAATGGAGGTAGCAAGATCCAAGATGGGCATTGTTATTAATCAGAGAAAATATGTTTTAGATTTACTTGAAGAAACTGGAATGATGGGTTGTAAGCCAGTAGAAACTCCTATGGAGATCAACTTGAAGTTAAGGAAAGATGAGTTGGGAATTCCTGTTAACAAGGAACAGTACCAAAGACTTGTGGGGAAATTAATTTATCAGTCACTTACACGACCAGATATAGCATTTTCTGTCAGCATTGTAAGCCAGTACATGTGTGACCTGAGAGAGGAGCACCTTGATGCAGTCTACAGAATTCTAAGGTACCTAAAAATGACTCTTGGCCATGGTTTGATTTTCAGAAAGAATGAAGACAGAACAGTAAATATCTTTACTGATTCAAGTTGGGCTGGAGAGTTAACGGATCGAAGGTCAACTAGTGGATATTGCTCCTTTGTTTGGGGAAATTTGGTGACATGGAGAAGTAAAAAACAGTCAGTTGTGTCAAGAAGCAGTATTGAGGCAGAATATAGAGCTCTTGCTTTGGGAATTTGCGAAGGAATATGGCTTAAGAGACTTTTGGCAGAACTGGGACTTGATAGTTGCAGTCAATTCGAATTGCAAACTGATAGCCAATTAGCTATTAGTATTGCTAAAAATCCAGTCCAATATGACAGGACAAAGCATGTGGAGATCGATAGACACTTCATTTCAGAAAAGGTCAACAATGGAGTGGTTAAACTTAACTTGGTCTCTATAAAGAAGCAGCTAGTCGATGTACTCACCAAGACACTACCAAGAGTTACCTTTGAGGAATTCATATCCAAGCTGGGACTCTACAATATATACTCACCAGCTTGAGGGGGAGTGTAGATAATTGGCATGTAAAATAGAGATTAGATTGTAAATTGCATAAAGTTAGGAAATTATATTCCCAAATATTTAGCTGCTAACATTTAAGAATTTAGCAATAATATAGCTACTGATTTTATGTATTTTTCCTAGATTAGTCTCCTTTTGTAACCTATAAATAGGTACTACTTTATCAATAAAAGAGATCAAGAAATACAGAGAAATAATCTTTCTTCTCTGCACATACCACTTTTCTACACTGATTTACAGTGCACTACTAAGTTCTCTCTGTATATTTTGTGAATTTCAGGTTATAGACTCAAGGAAGGTGATTGGCAATGCTAGGTTGTGTAGTGGACTCTACATCCTTCAGGGGCAGCCATCTCCAAATAGACAAGTCAACTCAAGTTGTTCATCTAAACTGAAGTGTTTCCAAAATACCGGTTTGAATTCTTCTAAAGACATTTTGCTATGGCATTACAGGTTAGGACATCCCAATTTTCATTACCTTGCAAAAATGTTCCCTAGCCTATTTCTTAATACAAGTCCAAAACTATTTACGTGTGACATCTGTCCCCTTGCTAAAAACACAAAAAATACATATAGACCATCCCAATACAAATCTTCTCATCCCTTTTCCGTTGTACACAGTGACATTTGGGGGCCTTCAAGAGTGAAAAACTTAGATGGCTCTAAATGGTTTATTACCTTTATCGATGATCATTCTCGTCTTACTTGGACTTTCTTAATGAGAGAAAAATCTGAAACTGAGAGTGTTAAAAAAATTTCAAAATATGATAGAAACTCAATTTAACAGCAAAATTCAGATTCTTCATAGTGATAATAGTAGTGAGTATTTCACTAGATCTTTAGGATCCTTCCTTCAAGAAAAAGAGATACTACTTATAAGCTCTTGCATTGATTCTCCTCAACAGAATGAGGTAGCCGAGAGAAAGAATAGACATCTTTTAGAGGTCGCTAGGTCCTTGTTATTTTCTGCTAATGTTCCTAAATTCTTTTGGGGAGAAGTTGTTCTTACTGCCACATATATCATCAATAGAATGTCGGGCAAACACTTAAATTTTCAAATACCTCGAGATGTCTTCCTTAAACAGTTTCCTCATTTTAAACCCCTTTCGTCTAATCTTCCTTGACGGGTCTTTGGGTGTACTATCTTTGTTCATATTCGTCATCCCTCAAATTCTAAACTAGATCCTAGAGCCCTTAAGTGTGTCTTCATAGGTTATTCCTCCACTAAGAAGGGCTACAAGTGTTACTCACCCGTCACTAAAAGAACCTACATTTCCATGGATGTCACTTTTTCTTGAAACCAAACCTTATTATCCAAAATCTGAGATTCAGGGGGAGAGTCTAGGAGAATCTCATATTTTGGATGAATTTCAGCCTTGGTTTCTTGCCATGCAACTTCCAACAAGTCTCCTTCAAATGACTTGGTTTCTTGCCAATAATCGCACACCATCCTTCCCTTCTTTTTTGGAGCAAAGTAAGTTTGAGTAACCAAGGCAGAACTCTCAGAAACAGGGGCATCTTGAATCATGTAAGATCTACTTTCTTCTCATCTGACCTCAAAAAACACTTCCCTAAGAGAGGGTAAAGGGTTGCAGCTAAGAATTCTGGATTTGACCGAGTCCCAATTTCTGTTAAGACCATTTAGAAACTAGAAAATCCTCTTTTGTGTAGTGATCTTCCTGTATTATGCAGCATCATTGACAATTTCCCATTCAATTGCCTCAAACAAATCTATTTGTTGCCATAAATTTGTTAATGCAGTATAAAACTGTGTAATGTTCATCCCTTCTTGCTTGAAATTTGAAGCCTTGCTCTCAATACCAAACAACTCAGAATTATTGTTGGTACTCGAGTAGGTGTCTTTAACAACATTCCAAACTTCACTTGTTTCATAGAGAAAAAATAGAGATCCGACTTCTAGAGACATTGTGTTGAGCAGCCACGACATGACTCTGCCATTCAAGATAATTGATGCCTACAAATCTGTGACAAGTAACATTCGCACATGTTACTTCAGAAAAATCTGCCACACCGACAGTAGAGGTTGAGGAGGATTGCAACTCACTCGAAATGTCGATTGATTTTGATTATCCATCAAAAAAAATTCTCGAGATGAACGAAATTAGACTGATACCATATAGAGAAACAGAATACCATATAGAGAAACAGAATAATATTTTGTAATTTTCATTCATACATAATTCATCGTTACAAACTAATTTAAAGACTCTAAGTGTAGGGCTTTTAGTTACATTAGGAGTCCTAGTTACATTTAACTACTAACTCTGATCCCTTAAGTAGGAGACATTAATATAACTACTAAACTAGAATTTATTTACAAAACTAACTCTTTATTCTTTAATTCGAATAAACTAATAAAAAATATTTACTGATTCAAGTTGGGCTAGTCAGCTAACTGACAGAAAATCTACTAGTGGTTATTGTTCATTCGTGTGAGGAAATTTAGTCACATGGAGAAGCAAGAAGCAACCAGTGGTGGCCAGAAGCAGTGCTGAGGTTGAGTATAAAGCTATGGCTTTGGGAATCTATGAAGGAATGTGGCTACAAAGATTGTTAGCAGAACTAGAACTGAAGCTTTTTGAAGAGTTCGAGTTGCGAAGTGATAACCAGTCAGCTATCAGCATTGCCAAAAATCCGGTTCATCATGATAGAACCAAACATGTGAAAATTGATCGACATATTATTGCTGAAAAGGTCAATGGAGGATAGGGATGGGCATTTTACCCGGATCCGACGGGTTCTGACCCGACCCGGCCTTATCGGGTCGGATTTTTTAATGAAAAAATCGGATTCGGGTCGGGTCGGGTCGGGTTTTTGCTAAAGGTATACTCGGGTCGGGTCGGGTCAGGTTCGGGTTTAGGGTGGAAAATATCCAACCCGACCGGGGACTAATAGTGTAATTTTCACCTAAATTTTTTAGGGATATTCATAATAATACCCCTTTATATATATATATTATAATTAAGTCCTTAAAATTGAATTTTTATTTATAATTTAGTTCTTTAAATTATATTTTTTTACAATTAAGTCCCTTAAAATCTAGGAAGCACGGGTACGGCAATCCCATGCCGTTTCAAGTACCCGAAACGTCTCCGGTACGGGTACGCGACGGGGACGGCTGAGGTACATACCGGAGGCGTCCCACGTTCATGAGGTACGCCTGAAAGTAACCAGAGACGGCTGGAATGTTTTTGGGGACGTTTCGGGGACGGCACATGATTTTTACGTGCGTCCCTAATAAATTTACGGGTTTTTCTTTTGCTTTCCGGCGACCGGAGCGTCGTTCATCAAACCTGACAGCAACAATTTGTTATGAAGATGAAAGTATTAGGAGGAAATCAAAGAAAAAAAATAAGGTTGATGAAAGGTGAACTGGTTGAAGAAGAAGAACTAAACGACAGTGTTGTAGTTTTGGGTTTTTAACTTTTAAAACTGGGTAAATAGCAAGGCGTGGCCCTAGCTTTCTATGTTTCACGAAAATGCACCACATTTCAATCCTCTTTACAAAAAAGTCTATACATTTTCAAATTCAGTTCAATTAAAACACTGAATTTGATTTATTTCTTAATTTAGTCCCAAAATTCAGAAATGTTTATAAATCAGTCCTATCGAAATTAGGCTTCCCAATTTAAAAGAAAATGAAGACTAATTTTAGGAGGAAAAAATGAAAGTCATAAGATGAATACTAATTTATGAATTAATGCTATATTTGTAGGGCTTTAAAGTTTGATTTTTTTTCTTCTAAATTTGAAGAGGAAAATGAAAGTCATTTATTTATTTATTTATTATTAATTATATACCCTATTGTATCGGATTTGGTAGGTAGTGTTCCGTGTTCCTGTTTGCTTAAAGCTTTATTAGTATTTAGTACAAATTTGTGTTGTTTAATATTGTTCTAGACTTAATTTATTATTTTAGTCTTGAAATTTAAGACTTTAATATTGTGATTTGTTTATGGATTTTATTTTCTTATTTACTATAAAGTATGAACTTTAATGAATATTTATGACTCTTTTATGTTTATTTAAAATTTTAAATTTTATTTTACATGCCGTACCTTTGCCGTACCCGTACCTTGTAATTTTAAAAATTGTCGTTTCCCGTCCCCGTTTCCGTTCCCGTATCTGTCCCCGTACCCGTTTCAGTGCAACATAGCTTAAAATTATATTTTTTACAATTAGGTCCCTAAAATTAATTTATTTTATATAGTTCGGGCCGGAGTCGGATTTAGTATATTTATTTTTGGGTCGGGTCGGGTCGGATTTTTTAAAGAATATTGTCGGGTCGGGTCGGGTGCGAGTGGGCCAAAAACCCGACCCGTGCCCATCCCTAATGGAGGAACAATTAAACTACATTTTATTCCTACAAAGGACCAACTAGCTGATGTTCTTGCTAAAGCACAACCAAGAGACATTTTTGATAAGTTTACATCCAAGCTGGAACTTTACAATGTATACTCCCAGCTTGAGGGGAGTGTAGATTGCAGAAAATTAGGAAATTATATTCCCAAATATCTAGCTAATGATATTTAAGAATTATTTCCCTAATATTCTAGTCAATATTAGCTGTAAATTAGGAACTAAATTTTTGTTGTAATTTTGTGTAATTATATCTTTCCTAGCTTATGTCTTCTTTGTAAACTATAAATAGGTCTTACTCTTATCAATGAAAATATAGAAAATGAGAAGGAAAATTACCTCTCTTCACAAAATACTTGTTATTTACAAGAATATATCGATTAGTATAAGAAATTAAGGACCCGACGAATGGCTGTGAAATTTAACAACACCAAAATCAGAAAAAACACAAAAATCAATCAGTATGTTCACAATGAATATCATTTGTCAAACTATTGATAAATACTTGATGAAATCTCAAATCACTTACGTTCGATGTTTGACAGACTCAAGTTTTATTAACATGTTTTCAAATATTGCATGATTTTACATATGCATGACAATGAAAATTTTTGTGATGACGAATATGCTTCAGAAAGCCCATGCCCTAGAATCAGCTTGTTTGCCCTCCTTTTCAAACTTATAGTAACTTTTAATCAAATAATGACTACAAATTGCATTATAATTCATCTCTAACTTATATTTTGGAAATAGAACTTAGCTCCACAAAAGGATGTATCCATATCAAGCACAAACCTGGCTGAATTGCTTTGCTGCAAGCAATGTACGAGCATGGCGAAGGCTTGCCTCTGTCTTCAGCTCCAAGTCGACAGAAGTGACAGATGATGCCAAAACTCCGAGCTCATCACATACTTGTTGGGCAAGCTTGAGATGTCCTCTAGTATCATTAGAAAAATGAAAGCAATTGAAAACTTCCAATAAATATGGAAAGACTGCTGCATATACAAATTTTACTATGCAACATTACCGATGTAATGCACGCTCATGGAGCAGCTGTAACTTCAGTATCAATATCCGTGATTTGGATGCACATAAAAACTTCTCTTCCGCAATTTTAAGAGCAGCAAAAGCCTCTAGAAGAGTATAGAAATATATAAATAATGATAAATAAATGCAGTGATGACAACAGATATGCATATGTGTTAAGGTATGGGCAAGAATGTGCACGTGGTTATTATAAAGAACTTCTATACAAGCATGAGCATTTCAATCAAATCGGAATAATCAGATAGATTAATTCACTTCATTCTCTCTAACCATTGGACTCTCATGAATGTCTCATTGACCAGATAAACATGAGACAAACAGATATGGATACCATTTTCATGTTGTATTCTGCCTAAAGTGAATATTAACTAAAACCAGATATTTAACTAATAATTCAAGTTGCAAATATATGTAGGGGGGCGAGTCTCAAATTTCAGTAAAACTGGCACCACATATACACAATCATCAATTAAAAAAAATCAACCTGTTTCGAGCAAATAAAAGAGTAGGAAAAACAAATGCAGGAGTTCAATGCCAATGGTAAGACGTTCAAACATTTTATCTGACCTTTGTAGCCTTTAAATGCCGCCAGATGTTGGATAAGCTTCACATGCACTACTGCTGCGTCAGATGAACTGGAATGTCCAACATTTGGTAAACCTCAAACTAAGGAAGACCCAGATACAGTAATATTGCATAAAAAGAAATATATATAGTACCTAGCCAAATACTAGGTTGGTATTGGTTTGCATGATTATTACCTAGAAGCATCAGCAAAGCAAGTTGCATAAACCAAAGCATTCACCCGAGCAAGTGGAGCACTAACAACCATAGACAAGAAAAAGAAGAAAAACATCAAGCATTCAGTTGTAACAAGCAATTAAAATGTTATTTGAGCTAGACCAGGAATTAAACACACAATCAAATAATTCAAATATGTCATGCTTTAACCAATTGATGAATGGATGATGAAGTGAGGCTACAGCCTGTGTTCAAGAAATGCAAAAAGAGTGGGGACAGGAACAATAAAGAGGTAATAAAATAAAATAAAATAAATGGTGAACAAATAAAGAGCAGTGAGGGTAGTAAATGCAAAGAGCGGATTCCTAGTTTTGATGATCTTGCCACAAGAAGACATGATGAAGAAAAGAAAGATGAAAGGAAATCATGAAACACCAAGGCACTCAAAGGTTCATGCTAGCAACTGGCACAGTGATAGCATTACCGAAAGGACCAGTAGCTTACATCACCAGATTAACACCTAGTTGTCGACCAAGGACATACTTGATAGCCCATTGAAAATTTCCATTTTTTTCAAAGCATTTGGTAAATCATTTTAAGAAATCACTTGATGGAACATTTACAAAGAAAAAATGTTAAAAATGCTAAGTAGTTACTAGCTACTTAACGTATTAAGTGAATTGTATTTAAGGAAAAAAATATTATGCAATTATGTTAACCTTTTACTTCCATTACATATTGTTTTGTTTTACCAATTGGAAATATTTACAAAATTATATATTTTATATAAAAAATCATACAATTTTAACTTTCAATAGTGTATTGAACAACTTCTATATCTGAATTCAGTACATCAAATTTTCAGTATTAAATTTATTGAGTTTATCAAACAGCATCTAAAACTATCACATTTAGAAACTGAATCCCTTGTTGTTACTTGAAAAGAACACCTGCAATAAGAGAATTACCAACCTGGCAATGCACACGGCACAATAGCAGAAAACAAACATGACAGGAAAAAAAACAAGATATTGAACACAACACAAACACCACAAGACTACACAAACATGCCAAAGTCTATACAATGCCAACTATTAACTTGTCACAAGTTTAATAAATATAAAATAACTTAAACATGATTATGATACAAGGAAACACACAAATACATAAACTGTCAGACAGGGGTCAAGAATGACAAGTCAAAGCGTGGTGATCTTAAGTCAAAAGTGCAACAAAGAACAAAAAATCTGTAACAAGGGCTTGTTAAATGTCACCTTCCATACATCTCCCATGCAGTGGCACGATGTAGATATGAGGAACCTACTAACTGCAGAACAGATCCAGGAATTGAACTTGGTTGTGTAAAGAATAGAAAAGGATTAGAATTGTTCCTAGAACCATTATCTTGAGACATCACTAATGAACCCATGGGCTTTTGCAAGTTCTTAAGCCAGGCAGTGCTAAAAGCACCATCTGTTGTCATTGTAGAGCCTTCGCAACAAAAATCACTGATTAAGTGGTAACCTGATCTTAGTTCCTGCAAAGGTAATATACCATATGAAATAAAATGCAATTGCAGAAGCCCTCAAATATACAAGAAACAAGCATGCCATAAACAACGCCACTTTACCTTGCATACAATAATTGGGCATGTCCTGAGTTTCATGGAAGTCTTCGGACCAAATGACAAAAGAGGTCTCTGAACATGCTGCATGTGATAAGAAGGTTAAATAATTTTACACAATAAAAAAATATTAAGGAATTAACAGAATCAAAAACTAAAAGGAGAAAAAAACTGGGGGGAGCAGCTCTATGTACAACAGATTTCATTAACCTTGCAAAAACCATGTATGTAAGTTCCCTGCCACATCTTAAAAGGTATCTTCATCACTTCAATAGGAAACATGACACAAGAAAATGCTGAGAACCAAAGCTATAAAGAAATGGAAGGTTGAGGTGATATCAAGGCCGGAAATTTTATATTTGCTTTATGAAATTTATCTCTTTCCTGCATATTTACAGTAAAACAATTGATGAAAAGGACAAATTTCCTAACTAGGGAGGTGTATATGAACCCCATAAATAAAAACCTAGCAGCTAATAATTTGGTAAAGACAGATATGATATGCAGAGAAGTTCATTCTTGTCTTGAGCAGGAACCTTTGAGCTAAAGAAATTATATAATTCAGAAGATGAGTAGAGCATTGAAGTAAGTGGGCTGAAGCCAAGGGCAGAAAGTTATTTTCCAGCTCCTGGTCACACCTACTCAGCTTATTCGGATATGGAGGTTCTTCATGTGTTTTATTTTTTGAGCGTGGCATGTTTTAGACTTTAGGAACCTTTCTTCAACTGATACTTCCCTTTTCCTTTTCAAGTTCTTATGATGCATACTTCTGCCAGTTTTCAATGCTCACTACTTATGAGTTCAGAGAGAGAGAGAGAGAGAGAGAGAGAATCATCTCCCAAATATTCTGTCAAACACTCTCACGCTTACTAGAATTGATTCAATGTAACATTTATCATGATATTCCCAAAAAAATACAACTAAAGCATTAGAAACTTTGAGTCTACAATATTACAAGAAAGAACTCTTAAAGCATCAACAACAAAATCTTATTCTAATGCTACAACATAGGTGGTGAAGTGTTTATGAAAGGAGAAAAAGAATTAAATTTTGCCCCATCATAAAAGCCATGTGCATCAGTCCTGTCTTCCATAAAGCTTACGAGTTTGTATATGCACCGGATTGTTTGTGTGCATTAATATCTCATTCACAGCATTGTGCCAATTGATGCCGTACAATATTGCCTTTCAACTTGAAACTAATGATACTGAAGATAAACAGAAAATTCTTTTGTTTTATTAGATGATTGAAAAAATCTTATTCAATACAAAGATACCTACAACCTTATATAGGCTAGGACTTCAATTTAGATAAGGAGTCCTACTAGGTTTAGTCTTCCTACTTTATCTAAAAAACTTAGAATACTACTACAGCAATTAAACTAATAACTTAACTCCTATATGGATTAGGATTACTAAACTAATAAGTTAACTCCTATACGGATTAGGATTACTATGCGTATTCTTACACTCCCCCTCAAACTGGTGAATATACGTTGTATAATCCCAGTTTGGACAAAAATTTGCTGAAAAGAGCTTTTGGCAGAGGCTTTGTGGGAGTGTCTGCCACTTGTTCTTCTGTAGGGATGTAGTTGAGAGAGACTGTCCCTTTAGCCAACTTCTCAGCAATGAAGTGCCTGTCGATTTCAATGTGCTTTGTCCTGTCATGTTGTACAGGATTCTTGGCTATCTGAATAGTGGATTGGTTATCACAAAAAATTTCAAAACTTTAATCTTGTGCCATTCCCAACTCTCTAAGAAATTTCAATAGCCAAATTCCTTCGCATATTCCCAAGGCTAGGGCCCTGAATTCGGCCTCAGCACTGCTTCTTGAAACCACCGTTTGTTTCTTACTCTTCCAAGTCACCAAATTTCCCCAAACAAAGGAACAATATCCACTGGTTGACCTCCTGTCAGTGAGCTCTCCTGCCCAGCTTGCATTAGTGTAGATTTTCATAGTTCTATCTTGACTTTTCTTAAAAAATAGGTCGTGTCCTGGTGTCCCTTTTAAATACCTCAAGATCCTCTTTGCTGCATCCATGTGTTCTTGTCTAGGGTCTGTCATATGTTGACTTATGACACTTACTGGAAAGGAGATGTCGGGTCTGGTGAGGGACAAGTAAATCAATTTACCTACTAATCTTTGGTAGAGTCCTTTGTCAGCCGCAAGACCAGTTCCTGGTTTGTTGAATTTTAGGCCTGCCTCCATTGGTGTGTCTGCAAGTTTGCAACCCAGTAAACTTGTTTCTTTAAGTAGATCCAGGATATACTTTCGTTGGTTGATAATTAACCCTTTGTTGGTTCTTGCTACCTCCATGCCTAGGAAGTATCTCAAACTCCCAAGATCTTTGATTTCAAATTCTCTACTTAAGAAGTTCTTCAATTTGCTAACTTCTTCTTCATCATCCCCTGTCATAATTATGTCATCCACGTACACAATTAAGATTACTCTTTTATTGGAAGAAGTTACCTGAACAAGGTGTGATCGGCCGAGGATTGCTTGAACCCATTCTTCAATATAACCTTGGTGAATCTCTCAAACCAGGCTCTAGGAGATTGTTTAAGTCCATAGAGTGATTTTGCTAGTTTGCAAACTTTCTGAGGCTGTCCTGTACCTTTTACCCCTAAAGGAATTTCCATGTAAACTTCCTCCTCAAGATTTCCATTTAGGAATGCATTCTTAATATCTAGTTGGTGTAGTTTCCAGTCACGGTTTACTGCCAAACTAAGAAGAATTCGAACTGAATTCAATTTTGCCACTAGAGCAAAAGTTTCTTTGAAGTCGATCCCATAGGTTTGAGTAAATCCTTTTGCGACAAACCTTGCCTTGTGCCTTTGAATAGTCCCATCAGAATTATATTTGATGGTAAATACCCATTCACAGCCGACAGTCCTCTTGCCCTGGGGTAGGTCTGTAATAGTCCAAGTTCCATTCTTTTGAAGTGCTTCAATTTCTTTCTCTATAGCCTTCTTCCATTTAGGATTCTGAACTGCTTCTTCATAGCTCTTTGGAATTTGATCCTTGTCTAAACAAGCTGTAAAGGCTTTGAATGAAGGCATTAAACTTCCATAGGCAGCATACCTTTGGATAGGGTATTTGGTACATTGTCTCACCCCTTTTCTCTTAGCAATAGGTTCATAATCATAAAGAAGATGAGAAGGTATATTAACAGATTCATTACCTTCACTTTCTTCATAGGCAACTGGACTGAAATTTAATTCTTGACGAGTGCTAGATTGCAGAACAGTTTCTGGAATAGTCTTCCTTTTCCGGGTATAGACCTGCAATTGTTTTGGAGGCTGTGAAGAAGTTTGAGTTGACTGTTTTGATGCAGGAGAAGTAACAGGAGAAAGGTATGGGTTAGGTGATGAGTTAGGAGGAGTATGGGAAGAAGTTTGAGACTCAAGTAAGGGAGGATAATGAGAAGGTGAAGAGAGAGGAACTTGTGTAGGAACAAGCTGAAAATTATTACCAAATGTCTCCCCCTTAATTTCAGTCTTGGAGAAATAAGGTTCCTGCTCAAAAAAGGTTAGATCCATAGTAACAAAGAATTTTTTTGAAGGGGGATGGTAACAGTTGTAGCCTTTCTTGAGTGAAGAATATCCAACTAAGACACATTTCAAAGACTTGAGATCAAATTTAGATCTCGTAGGACTGAAATTTTGTACAAACACAGTGCAGCCAAAGATACGCAAGGGAAGATTAGAGTTCATAGGTGTGAAGGATGGAAAGAAAGACAAGAATACATCCCTGGGTGTTTGAAAATTCAATACTTTACTAGGCATACGATTAATAAGATAAGTAGAGGTTAATAATGCCTCACCCCACAAGTAATGAGAAACATTGTTGGAAAGCATTAGAGCTCGGGTTACTTCTAAAAGATGTCTATTTTTTCTTTCTGCAATCCCATTTTGTTGTGGAGTATCAACACATGAACTTATATGGACAATGCCTTTATCTTTGAAGAATTCACCTAAGGACTTAGTGAAAAATTCCCCCCATTGTCAGACTTAAAGATTTGAATTTTAGTCTCAAATTGGGTTTCAACCATACTATAGAATTGTTCAAAGACTTGACTAACCTCTGATTTTTCTTTTAACAAGTATGTCCAAGTAAGCCTACTATGATCATCAATAAATGTGACAAACCAACGACCCCCAGTAATATTCTTCACACGAGAAGGACCCCAAACATCACTGTGGACAAGGGAAAAAGGATGCGAGGGTTTATAAGTAGAGGGTAAATATGAATTTCTAGTTTGTTTTGCAAGAGGACAAACATGGCATTTAAAAGATGAAGGTTTTTTATTAATAAATAACTTGGGAAACAATTTGGAAAGATAGAAAAAACTTGGATGGCCTAACCTAAAATGCCACAACATGATATCATCTTGTCCTAAGGAAGAAATACAAGCTGTAGAAGAAGGGTTTTGAGGGAATTGAATACTGGAGAAGACATATAAACCATTCTGCAAGCTAGCACTGCCAATCGTCTTCTTCCTATCCAGTTCCTGTAAAACACAATCAGAACCCTTAAACTTCAGGACACAGTTAAAATCCTTGGATAATTTACTCACTGACAATAAGTTGCACTTTAGATCAGGCACAAATAACACATCTTTCATAAGTAAATCTGGAGTAAGAAAGACAGAACCTTTTCCTTGGATTTTATAGTGAGACCCATCGGCTATCTTAATGGAGTTTTTAAAGGAAGAGGTATGGAGATCAAAAAACAGTTCCTTATTACCAGTCATATGGTCAGTGGCTCCAGAATCAATAATCCAAGTAGATATATTTGAAGTTGAAAGAAAAGCAGTAGGGGAAGGATTGTAATCCATACCTTCAAGTTCTGTACTGGCCAAATTACCTTTAATATTGCCAGTTAGTTTACTAAACATTTTTTGTAACTGAGCCATTTGTTGTTTAGTAAAACCACCTGAAGTAGTAGTTTGACCATCATCAGAGGAGGAGGCAGATTTGTTTTTATTATTGTCAGGCTTCCAATCAGAGGGCTTCCCATGTAATTTCCAGCAATTTTCCTTTAAATGGCCTTGTTTTTTGCAGTAGTTACATGTAGCTCGTCCCTTCTTTGTTCTAGGGGTGGAAGTAGACTGTGTGACCATGGCAGAGCTGTCAGGAACAGGGGCTTCTGGAATCATGTAGAGGCGGCGGCTTTCCTCTCTCCGAATCTCAAAAAAGACCTCTCTCGGTGAAGGAAGGGGATTAAGGCCAAGGATCCTAGATTTGACTGGATCAAAATCCCTATTTAAGCCATTGAGGAACTTGAAAATTCTTCTCTGTTCGTTAATCTTTCGAAATAGTGTAGCATCAGTTGGGGTCTCCCATTCATGGGCTTCATACATGTCAATTTGCTGCCACAAATTGGTGAGAGTTGTGTAGTATTGAGTAGCAGTCATCCCATCCTGTTTTAGTGCAGCAGCAGTGCTTTCGATCCCAAACAACTCTGAGTTGTTGTTTGTGTTGGAGTAAGTATCCCGAGCAGCATCCCAAATCTCCTTGGCAGTCTCATAGAGAAGAAACTGAGAACTAACTTCAGGGACCATGGTATTGATGAGCCAAGACATGATTCGACCATTCTCTTGGATCCACTTTTCCAGACCTTCATCAGCTGCAACAGGTTTTGAAGTTTTCCCAGTGACATATCCTAGAGTTCCTCTCCCGATAAGGAAGAGTTTAACGAACTGGGACCATTGAACATAATTTGTGCCTATGAACCTATGGCACAAAGAAGTCGAACTAGAAGGTTCCAACAAATCTGCCATCGATGAAGCAGATGTAGAGGATAAAGAGCGCATGTCACTTTAACCGGAATTTACCATTAGAGAAAGAAAAGAAAAAAAATCGATTGGATCGAATTTAGGCTGATACCATGAAGATAAACAGAAAATTCTTCTGTTTTATTAGATGATTGAAAAAATCTTATTCAATACAAAGATACCTACAGCCTTATATAGGCTAGGACTTCAATTTAGATAAGGAGTCCTACTAGGTTTAGTCTTCCTACTTTATCTAAAAAACTTAGAATACTACTACAACAATTAAACTAATAACTTAACTCCTATATGGATTAGGATTGCTAAACTAATAAATTAACTCCTATACGGATTAGGATTACTATGCGTATTCTTACAATTACTATGCGTATTCTTACAGATACCATGCACACAAAGGTTGTCTGAAACTATAACTAAAGCTCGCTTGCTCATAAGAACCAAAAACTATTTCCATGCAAGTCCTAAATAAAGAAATGTGATTGTTCTGAATTCACACCATAAATTAGAAAAACTGAGATAATGTGAAGGTTTGAAGAACTAAAGATAACGAGACAGATCCATAAATACTAAAGTTCCAAAGTCCTTTCCTAAACTGCAGAAAGTACCCTGTACAATATATGGAGTTCCCAACATATATAAAGATTGTTGCTCTACCAGATATTCTTCATCTCCTTACAGGAAATACACTAGCATGGCACCCAAGGAAACTATATATACCATCGTCAATCAGCCAAATCGCTGATATAAATGACATCCAGATTTTGAAGGGAAGGATTTTAAGAGGCATAGCTAGAGGTCTCTGAGAACAAAGTTTAGAAGATGGGTAATACACTCTAAGATGCAGCCTTGAACAAATGATCTAGCGCTTTCCCTATAAAACATGTACTTTTGCAGATTTATGTGCAGGAACAGTTCATTAATAGGAATTTGTTATGCAAAAAGAATGTGTGAAAGAGCTGTTCAATGTAGAGACAAAAACATGGCTGCAGCAAAACTTGTTTCCAAGAAAATAGTTATATTTCTACCAAGAGTAGTATGAACGACAAACATGCATCACCTATATACAAAGGGGCTTGTGTAATCAAGTCATAAAGGAAATTTGCTAAAGCAATTGTACACATTCTTACCGTCAAACCAAATTTAGCCATTGCCAGATTATTGGCAGCTATTAGTTGCTTCAGTTTCAAACTCTCTGCTCTCTTTAGAGATCCTTTCAAGAGAACAAACAGTTGTTGCTGAACTGACAAAGAAGTGCCTACATTGGTCATAGGAGAGAATGGTGATCCAAGTATTCCACTAGTGGTTGAGAAACCAATCTCAGACAACAAGTTGCAGATGGCAGCTAAAGTGTATGCCAGACAAGTATCATTGCAATGCTGAAAAAATTCAAAACCATCAGGCCCAATAGTGTGTAAAGAAATTGAAATATATGGCACGTTAACATTCAAAACCATCAAGTTGATAGAATGAAATAACCTGTTGGGAGACAAGAACAGCTTCAGTAAGGACCTGAAATCATCACACAAAAATCACCATTTCAAAACAAATATAGCAAGAAAGCTAGCTTCTAGTGAGCTTGTCAGTAAGGTTGGGCAAAGTTTCAGGTTGGGGCAAGTTACAACGGTTTTCACGAATATGCTTAGGACATGAAATTCTTGCCAAATACAGGCATCTCAATTGCCATCTTATACTTCAACTGAGTTCTTTGACCAAAAGCAATAACATCAGCAAATCTGGTTGTTTCAGGCATTGAGACTCAAACCAGCATACTTAGACAACCTATGACTAGGCATTCTTGATTTATAATAAAAACCTTTGACAAACTCAACCCCCCCCCCCCCCAGTCCACTTAATAAATAAATCCACAGCCTAAAAAACCAGGAAAGATGGGCAAGCTTTAGTCACCTCAGCCAATTGACAACCCTACTTGATGCAACTACTTTTACATAATTGTCAGTTTATGTGCAAGCCAGGCAATCTTGTAAGGGAGAAAGTCCTATCGTGTTACCTCCAAGGCCTTCTTAGGATGACCAAAGTGAAACTGCATCATCCCCAAACATAACAGAGCAATCTCAAATCTTCCAAAATCCTTGCAACCAGCAGGTGGAACAAAATCAAATCCCTCGGTTCCTGCACTATTGTGCCAAAATTTATCAGAACAATTCATTTCAAGCAAGTATTCTTCCATCCAAGATTATATTTGGAAGCCAAGAGAATAGTAAGAAAAGGATAAGACAGAAAAGAAACACATTCTCAGACATATATGAACTTGTAGACCATACTAATATTGGCGGATATTCAAACGGCAAAACAATAAAAGTGTTCAATAATAAAGAAGAATAACACACATGAACTCTTAAAAAATTTAAAGCCTCAGATAATGTTATTTTTCATGCAATTCTATTCAAAACAAAATATAAATGTGAAAAATGGCTTTCACATGCATTTCTACAAGGTCAGCTATCCCTCAATCAAAAGCACTGATGAGTGATGACCAAAGATTCTTTGACCTCCTAAAGAAACAGGATTCTTTATACTATTCACATATGCAAATCCAAAGATGTTAATTTGTACATGAAGCTCTATTTTTTACGCACATAATTTAGTAAACTATATCTCATCCCAACAATGCTTCATGGTGATGAGTCATTGCAAGTACCAGAACCCAGTTTTTAAGTAAGAGACTAAGCACAAGACATATCATAAATACATTAACAGCGTTAGCAGAATAAAAGGAAGACAGATATAGTTGGATAAAAACTAAATACTTTAATTTATAACAAAAATCAAAGAGTACAGGACACAAGGAACTGCTACGAACTCATCACGTGGCACACTCATATAAACAGGAAAAAGGTTAAAAGGCAAATTTGCCACTATATTTTGATTGATATTTGGGTAAAATTTACCTCTCCTTTAGTTGATTGAATTTTGCAACTGAACTTTGATTTTTAATTGAATTGTGACACCTAACATTGATTTTGGATGATTTGAAGACAAAATTTACAAACAAAATCATGCAAATATTTTATTTAATAATTAACAATATATTAATTCATAAAAATTATTCAAAACAAAATTAACATATAATTTTTTTTACAAAAGAGACTCTTGAGAAAATAACAGAAAATAGTTTTTTTTTAAAAATACACATTTTATTTTATTTTTTAATATTTTATTAATTTATTTAATATTGTTAGCATATTAAACTTTGTCTTCAAACTATTCAAAATTAAAGTTAAGTAATTTTCCAAAAACAAATCACTAAAATTAAGTGGCAAAGTTCAAGAATGAGTTATAGTAAGTAAATTTACTCTTAATCCCAAAAGTACAATGACAAATACCAATCAAAGTAAAATATAGTGCAAAATTTCAATATCCACCTATAGTACAGTATCAAGGCTGCCCTTTCACCCCTCCCCCCCCCCCCCCACCCCCACAAAAAAGAGAGAGAGAGAGAGAGAATAAAGTTAAAAAGCTTCCAAGTCACCTGTAATCAAAATAACGATGAAGATTCTCCAATGCAGAAAAATACTCATCATGATAGAGATTATTCAAGTAACGCAAAAAGTGAACCTGCATCACAATGAAATAGGGCAAAAAGTAATATGAGTCCTACTACCAACACGAGAGACCGAGCATGTGCAACTTAAAAAAGCATGTCAACCTACACGATGGAACTCAGGGGCCAACTTCTGAAGCTGCCTTAGGGTCAGTTCAAAGGCATTGAAAGTGAAAGAACTGTCATGCCTGCCACATGAAGACCTGAGCAATTTAGTTCAATTTAATTAGCATTTCAAAAGTTAAATGCAAAAGATTTTAAGTCAATAAGTAGCTTACTTTTCAATTGTATCAGCTTGCTCCATTAAATAACCTTGTATTTGCCAATTGGTGCGCAAAAATACCCCGCCATCGGGATCAACATCTCTCAACAAATCACCAGAAGCATATGAAGAGGACTCTCTGCCTTTTTCATTGTGTTCTGGTTTAGAATCAGCAAAAACCTCAACATCTGCATGCATAATTTCAAAACTGCTAAGTGAGACCAGTAAAATGGTACAGATTTGACATAAATTCACCAAGAACTAACTTCAAAATCATTCAAGATTGACAACTATATTCATTGGCTTCTGTGGCACAATTTTTGTAATCTAGCATATATTGTCTGCAATACGTCTACAAAAAATTACAATAAAATCATATCATCATCACAACTGTAACTGTAACCATTAGTCTCCTGATCAAACAGCATAAAGTAATTAATTACTTACAAACATAAAAACACACTTTACAAGTATGAAACTACCTTCCACCAATGTTGAAAGGTCCTTTGGAAGATGAAGATGAAAAGAAACTTGTTCGGTGGCTTTTTTCCTTGCTTCCATTTCTTCATTTATTTTTTTGAAAACAAGGTTGAGATCCATATTCTCATACTCAGATAAAGATTCCAAGTCATTACCAGAGTCATCTAACCGATGCTCATAAGATGAACTCGAAATGGCTTCTTTACAATAGATCCCAATATTAGTCAAAAGATGACAGATGCCCTGCATCACATGACAAATGTCAGTGCCATAAACATAGTCTATTCTTAAACAAGAATCCATCATACATACACTTAACCTTCTGTTTATATCTAAAAAGAAAAATGATTATCAAAATTAAATGAAAAATATAAATACTTAAAAGAAAAGCATAGATCAAGGTAGAGAATGTAGCAAAATTCCACTTGAACAGCAGTGATAAAATGTTAATTAAACTCTCAACCTTTCAATTCTTTTCTAAGAATATGCATCCAACTACCAATATCGGGATATAGAGTGACAGATTCCTACTTCATTTCATTTGAACAGTAGTGAGTATAATGTTAACAAAATTCCCAACCTTTCAATTATTTTCTAAGAATATGCATCCAACTACCAATATCAAGATATAGAAGGACAGACTCCTACTTCATTTCATTTGAATAGTAGTGAGTATAATATTAATTAAATTCCCAACCTCAACTCTTTTATAAACATATACATCCAACCATCAATAACCGTATACAGAATGATAGATTTATGCTTCAATGGCCACCATGGGTTTGCCTCACAATTTCATGTATATCTTAAGCACAGCAAAAAAAAGTGATTATTCCAACAAAAGCATACAATCGCAATTCAATACATGATATTTACAATTTATGAGGCGAGATAGAAATACCTCAAAGGTCAAGAGGTTGAAAGCAAGTATGCAACGACGAAGAAACACCCCCAGATTACTGCTTGGGTCCAAAATAACCTGGTCATCGTCCATAACTCCTGAATCAGGTCCCCCAAGTGTTTCTACAAAATAATAGTAATAATAATAATAATAATAATAACAATGACAGAGGAGGAGGAGGATTAAAGTGATTAAAACAACAAACAAACAAACAAAAAGCTAACCTCGCAACTCATTAAAGAAATTGAACAGATCATCAGGCGACGATAAAGATGATAACCGACTAGTTATATGATCAGTTAACCAATCATCCAGTAAACCACCAATCTCCCTCAATTGGTTGATAAGCTGGTCTAATTTTGGCTCCAAAATGTCATCACATGACTGCAAAACACAAACATTATGCATCCATTTGGTTCCAAAGGCAAAACAGATGCAAAGGCGAAGAAAAGGGGGAAACGCTGGAAATACCTTGGTGAGAGCTAACAAATACAAGCCGAGGCGGTTGTGCTGAGAAACGGAGGAGAAAGGGAAAGGGACGGAGATTTGAGAAGGAGAAGCGTAGGTATGAACCAAAATGCAGAGTGAAACTTTGTGCGGAGTAATGGCGAAGGCACCTGGACCTTTCACTACTCCTGCCATTTCCTGGAATACACTTCCACAAATTTGATAACTGAGTTAGAGAGGAGATGCTTGTTTCTGGGTTTTTCTTTTTAACCCAAACCCTTGCTGCAGCCGGAGTTATATTCTGGGTTTCAAAAAAGTGCCGCCTAAATTTTACCGCACCATCCTGGCATTATAGGTAACAACCTTTAAATACTGGCTAAAAAACGGCAGACTTGTTTACCGGATAAAAAACGGTACACAAATTGTTACATGAAACGGTACATAAATTAGTACAATTTTGTAATAGAAGAATGTATATACCTTTTTATTACACAATTGCACGAACGTTCAAAATGGCGCATGTACGTGTAAGAAATGTGTACATACACAAATTTTTACCCAAAAGCACATTTTGGTACAATATTTGTAAGAAACTGTGTATATACATATATTAGTAGCAAATGTACAGAAATTGGTACAAATTTGTAAGAGAAAAATGTATATACTTTTTCAATTACACAGTTTCACGAAGGTTCAAACTGGACTTGTACGTGTAAGGAAATGTGTACATACACAAATTCTTACCCGAAAAGCATACTTTGTTACAAGTTTTGTTAAGATTTGTGTATTTACACATATTAGTACGAAATGTACACAAATTTGAACAAATTTGTAATAGAAAACGGTATATCCTAATTTTTTACATCGTTTCACGGAGGTTGAAAATGGCTCATGTACTTGTAGGAAATGTGTACATACACAAATTCTTACCCGAAAAGCATATTTTGGTACAAGTTTTGTTAAGATTTATGTATATACACGTATTAGTACGAAATGTACACGAATTGGAACAAATTTGTAAGAGAAAACGGTATATACCTTATTTATTACATTGTTTCACGAAGGTTGAAAATGGCTCATGTACTTGTGGGAAATGTGTACATACACAAATTCTTACCCGAAAAGCATACTTTGGTACAAGTTTTGTAAGGAATTGTGTATATACACGTATTAGTACCCAATGTACACAAATTGGTACAAATTTGTAAGAGAAAACTATATATACCTTTTTTTATTACATTGTTTCATGAAGGTTCAAAATGGCTCATGTACTTGTAAGGAAATGTGTACATACACAAATTCGTACCCGTAAAGCCTACTTTGGTACAAGTTTTGTAAAGATTTGGGTATATACGCATATTAATAGCAAATGTACACAATTTGGTAAAAATTTGAATGAGAAAACGGTATATACCATTTTTATTACACGTTTCACGAAGGTTGAAAATAGCTCTTGTACTTCTAAGGAAATGTGTACATACACAATAGCTTACCGAAAAGCATACTTTTGTGCAAGTTTTATTAGGATGAGTGTATATACTATTATTAGTAGCAAATATACACAAAATGGTACAAGTTTGTAAGAAAAAATGGTGTATACCTTTTTTATTACACAATTTTTCCATGGTTCCTCGAAATGGCTAATGTGTTTGTAAGGAAATGTGTACATACACAAATTCTTACCAAAAAACATACTTTCGTACAAGTTTTTATAAGGGCATCGAAACCACCTATACGTGGTTTCGGTGCTGGTTTTGCAGAATGGGCAAAAGTTAAAGTCCTTTATATGGCATCGAAACCGCGTATATTGGGTTTCGGTGCTGGTTGAGCAGAAATGGGGCGTATGTTAAATTTTGTTAGGGTGAGAATGGATATTGTTGTAAAGAATTGTGTACATACACAATTTACTTACATACACAATGATTTATGTATATACAGAAATAAAAAATGGGAAAATTGATGGCCTTGAAGGCGGCATCGAAACCACCATTTTTGTGGTTGCGGTGCTTGTTTGACAGATTCGAAAATATTTGAAGGACCAAGAAACCCCTTATTAGTTGAAAATTAACATTTGGTTTACGACAGAAGGATCATATGAAAATTAAAGATGAAGTATATTTAGGAAACAAATAAAATGAATTCCAAAGTTTTTCAAATACATATTGAAATAAAAAATGAAAGTAAAAGAATGGCGCCTCCTCAATCCTCATCCCTGCCCAGGGAAACGACCTTCATGCCCTCTGCCACCCATGGCACTTGAACCAGCCTCTCGTTGGTGCTGACAAACCATCTCTGCATATGATCGCATCTCATATCTGACCCTATTGTTGCCTAATGAACAAAACATGTATGTATTAGTATGAGCAGAAGTTCATCTTGTACAAAAGAAGAAAATAATGATAGAGAAAACCTTGAGAATGGCGGTTGAAGTTGTCGATGTCTTCTTTGACAGACATATAACCATAAAGTTGGCGTTGTCTGCCTGGACCATACAAGAAGCCTTGACAATGTTCCCAAGCATTTCTATCGAAACCTTGGGCAGCAAACTGGTTATGCAGACGCTGAGCATCGAGATAACCTGTTGCTGTGCTCTGAAAAATTAGAAGGCTCATTCCACGATGGCCTTGAGGACCGTAAGATTGGCGAGCCTTAACAACGGTATCATAGGAACTGAAATAGTTAAGAAGCTCTTGGTTTCCCATACCAATCCACTGAAGCAGAAAACGCAAAAGCTTAGAAGTTAAGCAATTGTAATATTCATGAAAACATAATTCAAATTTGTTATATAAGTACCTTCTTATTTGCATCATCTTGATGCAACCTTGTGTTCATTATCATCACCATGGGTGGCCAGAGTATTTGGTGATCCTCTTCCTCGTCGTTTGCAAGCGGGGGACAGACAGTATTAGCATCATTCTGATCATCTCTCAAACCACTTCATTGCCCATAAGCTTGACCATGAGGAAAAGCCGAAGTACCCTTTCTACGCAATTCCTCATCCAATAGCTCAGCAAGTTGGCGATGGAGTTTGAGCTTTGGTCCGCCTTTGGTTTTGGCATGTGTCACTAGGGACCGAATGCCATTAAACCTGTGAGAGGCACCAGGACCTCCTTGACATGCTGGACAAAGCCATATAGTAGAAGGGTCATTGATTGTGTTCATTCTCTCGATGGTCTCGAAAAACTTCTTGAACCATTTGCTTCTTTTGAGTGTGTCATGGCTTTGTCCATCCTCTTCGTCAAAATCGAAATAGACATCATCCTCGTTGTTTGAGTCTGATTCGAATTCAAGTTTCCTCTTTGCGAATGACTGAGGATTGTGACTCGAAGCTCTGCTTGAACTCATTTTACCTGAAGAAATTGAATAGGATTTGGTGAAGAACTGATTTTAGAGCGAAGGGTTGAGTATAGTGAGTGAGTAGAAGATGTTGTAAAGAGTAAAGAGAAGAGTTGTTAATATATAGGGAAGTTCAGTTGGGAGGGAAAGTGAAAAGTCTAAAGAGGGAAACTGAGAGAGAAGGAAGGCACAATGTCTGTTCATTGAACCAGGTACTACATGAACATGAACCCCTTCATGTGATTCTAGTGAAAAGACAGGAAACTGAAAAGGCTGATTCGTTCTGGTGGGTATCGAAACCAACTGTATACACGATGAAGATGAAACGGTTCATGTGATTCTAGTGAAAAGACAAGAAACTGAAAAGTTTGATTCGTTCTGGGGGGTATCGAAACCAGCTTTATACATGGTGAACAGGAAACGGTTCATGTGATTACAGTGAAAAGACACAACACTGAAAAGGCAGATTGCTTTTACTGGGATCGAAACCACCTTAAGGGGTTTCGATACTATATACACTTAGTAGTAGCATAATGTACACAAATTGGTACAAGTTTGCAAGAGAAAATGGTATATACATTACTTTATTGCACAGTTTCACGAAGGTTCAAGTTGGGTCATTTACTTGTAAGGAAATGTGTACATACACAAATTGTTAACCAAAAGCATACTTTGGTACATGATTTTGAAGGGGGCATCGAAACCACCTATATGGCGTTTCAGTGCTTTTATTTCCAGTAGGGGGCATCGAACCTAGCTCTATGGTGTTTCGGTGCCAGTTTGACCTGCAGGAAAAAGTTTATACCTTTTGTAAGGAAATGTGTACATACACAATTTCATAACAAAAAACTAACTTTGGTCTAAGTTTTATACGGTTTTGCGTGTAGGCATAAATTATTAGCAAATGTACACAAATGGGTACAAATTTGTAAGAGGAAAAGGTATATACCTTTTTTAGTACACAATTTCACTAAGGTTCAAAATCGCGCATGTACATGTAAAGAAATGTGTACATACACAAATTCTTACCCAAAAGCATACTTTTGTACTTGTTGTATAAGGGGCATCGAAACCACCTCTATGGGGTTTCGGTGCTATTTTCCTAGTAAGCGGCATCGAACCCACCTCTATTTGGTTTCGGTGCCAGTTTGACCTATAAAAAAGTTTATACCTTTTGTATTACACCTAGTTCAGCAAGGTTGAAATGGCTCATCTACTTGTAAGGAAGTGTGTAGATACACAATTTCATACCAAAAAATTTACTTTGGTCCAAGCTCTATAATGTTTTGTGTATATACATAAAATAGTAGCAAATGTATACAAATTGCTACAAATTTGTAAGAGAAAAAGGTATATACCTTTTTTAGTACACAATTTCACTAAGGTTTAAAATCGCGCATGTACCTGTAAAGAAATGTGTACATACACAAATTCTTACCCAAAAGCATACTTTTGTACTTGTTGAATAAGGGGCATCGAAACCACCTCTATGGGGTTTCGGTGTTGTTTTTCCAGTAGGCGGCATCAAACCCACCTCTATTTGGTTTCGGTGCCGGTTTGACCTGTTGAAAATATTTATACCTTTTGTATTACACCTAGTTCAGCAAGGTTGAAAATGGCTCAAATACTTGTAAGGAAGTGTAAAGATACACAATTTCATACCAAAGAATTTACTTTGGTCCAAGTTGTTTAAGGTTTTCTGTAAGAGAATAAGGTATATACCTTTCTTTGTACACAATTTCACCAAGGTTCAATATCGCGCATGTACTTCTAAGGATATGTGTACATACACAATTTGTTACCCAAAAGCATACTTTTTTACTTGTTGTTTAAGGGGCATCGAAACCTCCTATATGGGGTTTCGGTGCTGGTTTGGCAGAATTGTAAAAAACTTAGTCCTTTTCGAGGCATCAAAACCTCGTATGGTCGGTTTCGGTACTGGCTTGAAAGAATGACCGCAAATTTTAAGTCTTTTAGGTGGCATCGAAACAACCTATATGGGGTTTCGGTACTTGTTTACCAGGAATGGACCGTATGTTTACTTTTGTTAGGGTGAAAGTGGATAGTGTAGCGGATTTAGGGTTTTTTTATAATTTTTAGAATTGTTTGTTGTTTGTGTACAAAACTCTAAATTGATCATATAATAACGAAATTTTTTTACTATGATATTTGTACATATTTAACAGTGTATATTGTATTTACACAATTACAAAAGATGAACAAACATATAATATAGATGAGATTATCAGAGAACAATATGCGAACAATTGACGAACTTGTTGACCTGTAGTTAATCCAAAAATGGATGATGCTTCACATAGTCTTGTACATTGTTTGCTGCGGCATCGAACCCACCTCTATTGGGTTTCAGCAAGGTTGAAAATGGCTCATGTACTTGTAAGGAAGTGTGTACATACACAATTTCATACGAAAAGATGTTGTAAAGCTTGGACCTTACAAGAACAAGAGCCATTTTGAACCTTCGTGAAACTGTGTAATATGAATATATTGAGTAGAAGATGTTGTAAAGAGTAAAGAGAAGAGTTGTTAATATATAGGGAAATTCAGTTGGGAGGGAAAGTGAAAATTCTAAGGAGGGAAACTGAGAGAGAATGAAGGCACAATGTCTGTTCATTGAACCAGGTACTACTTGAACATGAACCCCTTTCATGTGATTCTAGTGAAAAGACAGGAAACTGAAAAGGCTGATTCGTTCTGGGGGGTATCGAAACCAGCTTTATACATGGGGAATAGGAAACGGTTCATGTGATTACAGTGAAAAGACAAAATACTGAAAAGGCAGATTCCTTTTACTGGGATCGAAACCATCTTAAGGGGTTTCGGTACTCTATACACTTAGTAGTAGCAAATGTACACAATTTTATACGAAAAATCATACTTTTGTACTTGTCGTATAGGGGGCATCGAACCCACGCCTATGGGGTTTCAGTGTTTTTTTTCCAACAGGGGGCATCGAACCCACTCCTATGGGGTTTTGGTGCCGGTGTGACCTGCAGAAAAAGTTTATACCTTTTGTAAGAGAAAAATGATATGTGGACATACACAATTTCATACCAAAAAGCATAATTTTTTACTTATTGTATAAGGGGCATCGAAACCACATATATCGGGTTTCGGTGCTGGTTTGGCAAAATTGTCAAAAACATTGTCCTTTTCGGGGCATCGAAACCTCCTATGGTCGGTTTCGAAACTGGCTTCCGAGAATGACCCCAAATTTTAAATCCTTTAGGTGGCATCGAAACAACCTATATTGGGGTTTCGGTTCTATTTTACCAGGAATTGTTTACTTTTGTTAGGGTTCAAGCGAATAGTGTAGCGGATTTACGGTTTTTTATACTTTTTCGAAATGTGTGTTATTTGTGTACAAAACTGTAAATTGATCATATAATAAGGAAAAAAATTTACTATGAGATTAGTACATATTTAACATTGTATGTTGTATTTACACAATTACAAAAGACGAACAAACATATAATACAGATGAGATTATCAGAGAACAATATGCGAACAATTGACGAACTCTTTGACCTGCAGTTAATCCAAAACGGATGATGCTTCACATACTCTTGTACATTGTCTGCTGCGGCCAAGTTTTGTAAATATACCTGAATGGAACCACCTATTTCTATGATCAAGTGCAAGTACAGTAATTACATAATTAGGTTTCAGTTGAAGAAATTGCTTCATCTTTATAATGAATATGTTTGATTTCGGAAGTTTTACCTAATGCGTTATCAGTTGTCTCATCTTCTACCTTGTAGGATTTAGGACATATGTAGGTGTTCTCCTGAAACATGAACATAATCGAAAACATAATTAGTTTCTAAAGATTCATTGATTATATTGCTGAAAGTAAGATCAAAATAGGTTGTGTTCTTTATTGACCGGATTATTAATCATTTTAGCTTCGGAGTCGTCAACCAACAACGTGTTTCCTTTGTTATACTGAGGCATATTAGCCCACACGTGCCTCAGATTTTTTTGTAAATATATTTGGTTCGGAGGGATGTTGTTCGCAGTGACTTTGATCCTGCATAATTCAAATGAAGTCCATCAATTTTGTCAAATTTTTTAAAGATGCTTTAACGAAGAAAATTTTTGAAGTTACCCAAGTGAAGGCAAGTCTTGGTTTAAGATCGCTTATTCTCCAAAGTGCCCGCTCAAGGTTTTCTCTGCATTGATGAACAGGTCAGGCACAAAGAAAGTAAGAAAACAAATAATCTTAAAGGATCGGTTAATTCAATTGATTTAGGGTGGTGGCAGAGGTCCACATTACCTTCTCCTTAAAGACCAAATAGCAACCTCATAGGCAGTAAAACAATAATACAGAAACTCCGGAGCACCAGGTCTGAGTCGCACAACTGCATACGTAAACAAACAATTTCGTAATCTAATTTGTAAACATTTTGAATAGAAGTGAGACAGAAAAGGAATACCGTCTCTCCTAACACTGGCAAGCACAGCATTGTAATCAAGAATAAGAAGCTTCTTATTCGTCGTGGTAGCTGGTACGTTCCTGTACCACTCGCCATACATTTGAGGAGGACGTATGGGTCTCTAAATTTCAGAGTCTATTTCATTACTTGGTGTTATGCCTTGGAGATGAAACTTCTTTCGCATGTAAGTGCGAGTCACTTGAGGCGTATAAGCACGCGCATGATCATGGCCTTCTGCTGGAGCATATGCCTCATCATGCCCTGCTGGTGTAGAATCTGCATCATAGTGCTCTTCTGCAGAAGTACCTGGGATAGAATCTGTATACAAAAAATCCAATGTTACATGCACGAACACAATCAACTTGTCAAGGATAGTAAACACACTGCAACACGAAATGCAAGGGAGGTGTACATACACAAGAGTACAATATGAGTCAAACAATGTTCATGAAGCAGTCTAACAAAATCAACAAAAGTTTATACATGTAATACAAGAAACTCCTTATACTATGCATACTAGCCTAACCATCTTTAGGCTCCGGCGCATTCTGAGGCGATGTCGATCGAAATACATGCCGATGAAATTCATGTTCCAGTGATTTCACACGATCTTCTACTTTCTCAAGACGGGATTGAGTCTCTGCATGACTACTGCGCATAAAAGCATCCAAGTTTTGAAAGCCCGTCGTGACAGCAACATAGATAGAGTCAAGTGTCAAGGGAGGTGGAGCATCGGCTGCATCATCATTTCCTCCGGCAATTCTTGCTTCATCTTCATCTCTTTTATGGACCCATTCACCCTGAATGAACGTTCACCCCGTCTTCTTAGTTGTTGTTTTATCAATTTTACTCGGTAGTGGGATTTCAGGGTCCATGGAGGTGTCGATCCCTAAACATTCAAAGATGTGGCTTAGCACACATCCATAATTGAGGGAGCCTCTTGAAGGGTTGCTAATGATTTCCACAAGAGATTTGAAGATGATTGTTGCTATATCGGGTTTATTTTCAGTCCGAAATTGGTGCAACCACCAATAATCGGTATGATGCATGCGAGTGCATCGTCCACCTGAGGGCCGAAAGAACCAAGTTGTCATAAGATGCAGAAGCCTTTTATGGATATGAAGATGAGTGGGGCTGTCATCATCAAACTTCAAGGGGACATGCTCGAATTCTTGTTTTTCACCAGTAGCTTCCACACCAAGGTGTTGGGCAATAGTTGACGGAGTGATTGTAAATTCAACTCCCATTAGATACGACTCGATAGCTACAACCTCGGTTTGGGTTCTGCCATTATGCTGAAGGGTAGCATTTGCATAGAAGATCTTCACGAGGTTGTGATAGACACGGGGTTTAATATCGAGATATCTGATCCAACCCCATTCCACAAATAAAGGCCAAAAGTTGAATTGATATTCATGGGACATCAAAAAATCCAAGTCAATGGTACGCTCCTTGCTAATCTTTTTCGCCTCGTACATTTCATGGTATCGCTGAAGACAAGCGGGATCACGAAAACAATGGCTTAAAAGATTTCGAGGTTGTGGCGCTTCCCCTTCATTTGAACGGATAAAACCACTTGTTTCAATCCGACCTCGTTTACCTTTACCAGGTTTGTTTTTAGGAGCCATTGAGGAGTGTTGGGCAGGAGATGTGAAAATTTGTGTAGAAATCGAAGAACAAACGAATGTAGTTTGTACTTCACCGTGGGGTTGAGCTTATGTTGGATTCGAAATAGCGTTCGTAATTTTCTAGGGTTAGGGTTAGAAACTTGTGTTTTCGGAGATGAAGGAGGGAAGTTTTCATTTACATAACTTCTTTCCCGCTATTTAGTATTTCAAACCGGTTTCGAATCCTCACATGGGGTTTGGATGTTAATTTCCAAAAGGCTAACAAAGTTGTAGTCCTTTCTCAAGGGGTATCGAAACCAACGATCTCAGGTTTCGATGCTGGTTTGGCAGACATGCTAATTTGACTGGTCCTTAATGTGGTGTCAAAATCGGGAATGGGGTTTCGATGCTGGTTTGCCAGAGACATCCAATTTCAGTCTTCTTCATGAGGGATCGAAACCGACAATTGGGTTTCGATGCCGGTTTGCCAAAGACGCCCAATTTCAGTCTTCTTCATTCATGGGGGATCGAAACCGACAATTGGGTTTCGATGCCGGTTTTCCAGAGATGCCCAATTTCAGTCTTCTTCATGGGGCTCAAAGCCCATAAATTGGGTTTCGATGCCGGTTTGCTAGAGACGCCCAATTTCAGTCTTCTTCATGGGGGCTCGAAACCCATAACTGGGTTTCGATGCTGGTTTAGCAGAAACGTCTACTTTTAGTGGATGTTGAATGGGGTATCGAAACCTCCCTAAAATGGTATCGAAACCCCTTTGATGTTTTAGCATTTATTGTATTACCTACCAGACCATCTGTCAAGTAATTGCAATTTAAAGTGGCAGCTGATAATAATGGTTTTACACAACTACTTCTCCTTCTTTCATCCTCAAAGACAAGAAACGAAGGAAGAAACAACATATCGGTGTAGAGATTTTTTACATCTTCAGTGTCAAAACATGGCTGGTATAAGAGTGGAAGATACTCAAATTGGTGAACCAGATGAGTGCACAACAAATCAAGGTAGTGCTTCAAACAATTTGGTTGGTATGGTGTTTAACTCTCGTGACGAGGCGTGGAACTATTATCGGGTTTATGCGAAGAATAACGGGTTCAGTGTCAGTCGTGCAAAAACTAGGCATGATGGTATGGGAAATGTACATACACAAGAGTTTTGTTGTTCACGGGGAGGACAGCGCAGACCGAAATTTTATGAGTCCGACCGGAAACATGCGCAACGTGATATAACACGAATTGGTTGCAAGGCAAAGGTTATTGTCAAGTGTAGAGAAGAATCAAGGTGGGAGATATCAGTATGTCACACTGAACATAATCACCCGTTGTGCCCACCTATAATGCAACCGTATCTTCGGTCGAGTAAAGAAGTTACTAAGGATGATGTACTTGAGGTACGGGCTTTGTAAAGTGTTGGCCTTAGAACGTCAGAAGTAATGAATTATTTCACGCAACAGTCGGGTGGTTTCCACAATGTTGGTTTCATTCGGAAATACTTGTACAACTCCCTTCAAAAAGCGACGACGGATGAATATCGTGACAGTGATGTCAATGCTCTTCTTGCTTACTTTGACTTCAAGAAAGATCAAGATACTAAATTGTACATGCAGTTCAACACTGACCAATCAGGGGGATTGCATAATATATTTTGGTCCGATTCGACATCCAGGTCCGACTACGTATGCTTCGGTGATGTCATTGCATTTGACACAACGTGCAAGGGTAACATGTATGGTCGGCCTATAATGCCTATTGTTGGTGTTAATCACCACCATCAAACCATTGTCTTCGGTGTGGCAATTTTAGCTGACGAGACTGCAGACACATTTGAGTGGGTACTTAGGGAGTTTTTGCAGGTAATGTCTAACAAAGCTCCTGTGTCATTCGTCACGGATGGTGATAGGGCCATGTATAGGGCTACCAAGACAGTGTTCCCATGTGCACAACATCGAATATGTTCGTGGCATCTTTCTCAAAATGCCCAGGCAAACGTAGGTGATCCCAAATTTACATCCACCTTTACACGGTGCATGTCCTCTTGGTGGACAATTGAGGAATTCGATCGCAAGTGGAGATCAGTTATGAAACATTTTAACGTGGAGCAGCATCCGTGGGTTGTGGAGAAGGATCACACGGTTGGTATGTGGGCACAAGCACATCTTACAGGACATTTCTTCGCCAATGTTCGCTCCACACAACGCTGCGAATCTATGAATTCCGCCCTCAACATTATCCTCAAACATAAGAAGACATATCTAGAAGTTGTCCGTGCCATTGACAAGGGTATAAATGAGATGCGCATAAAGGAGTTGAGGCAAGAATACAAAAATTCTTCCTCGAATCCTTTCCCAATGACCAAATTGCATGACCTTGAAGGGAGTGCAGCTGACATCTTCACCCGGGCATCCTTTGAAATTGTTCAGGAGGAACTGAAAAATGAGACATTGTATCGTGCTCTACATCCAACTCTTAAGATTGAAGGCGCGCGGACGTATCGTTTGACATAGTATAAGGATCCGGAAAAAATGTATGAGGTTGTGCTTGATGTCACAACAAATAACATTACATGCACTTGTCGGAAATTTGAGACAGCCGGACTTCCATGTCGCCATCAACTGCACGTTCTTAAGTTAGAAGACTTCTCCAAGCTCCCTAATTGTTTAATACTACCGCACTGGACAAAAAATGCTAAGCTTTCTGCTCCATCTTATCTTCATAGCGACGTGCCTCCCGAATTAAAACAAATGTCTCGATTTGCTTCGTTACGCTCACTTTCATCGCGGTTGTGCTACCTTGCGTCTCAAACAGACGAAAGTTTCAAAAGCACAAAAGATCAGTTACTCCGACTAACCGCTAAATTTGAGCAATCCATAACCTTGAATGAGTCCTCATCACATAGGGTAAGCCAACACAGCGTTCGAGACCCGTAAAAGAAGAAAGCAAAATGGAAGCAGAAAATAAAACCTAATGCGTCCACCAAACGAAGGAATCAATGTTCATTCTGCAAAATAGAGGGACACAATAAGAACACATGCCTGAGACTGAAGCTTCAACTTCCAACGGGTACTGTACGGACAAGTTCAACGTTCTTCGACGACGATGAAGACTTTCCTCCTGACCTAGACATGTCCCAACCTTATGCAACTGTGAGTCATTTCTACTTATGTATGTTGTATGGCAATACATGAAAAGTTAACACGGGTTTGCTATTGACTTCCACGTAGGTCGGCGCATATTGTTGGAATAACGAGTAGAATCCATGTTGATAACATATCTCCGACCACGACATCGAAGGTATTAATCAAGATTCCATCAAGTTCATTGACTTTTCCTTTATACTTTACCTACAAATTCATCGTGTTTCCAAATGATAATTTATTATTTACTGTTATGCAGATTCCAAACGTGTACACGGTAGATCCTCTTCAGACATACAAATTCACGTTTATATGCTTCAAATAACTGTAAGTACAACCAAACAATTATCTCACTCCAATATGCTTCAAATACATGTACATACAACCAAATATATCCTCTGCAGACATAAGAAATCATGTGCATATGCTAATTTTATCCACTAAAATATATCATATAATGCAAAATTTCTGTACAAGCATTCAAACACATTATGGCCCCAAAATTGCATAATATACATTCAAAATGTTTTTACTTTACTCTTACATAACCTATTTATGCTTGCACCACATTTCTACTACACATACTTCTGTACATATACATACAAACATGGTTACAACCCATAAAAAATGGGTTCCTTTACGTAATGCCACAAACAAACAGTCAAAGATCCGTTGCCATCTACTCACATGTGCCTCCCCTGACATGTTGTTCACCAAACAAAATTGAATTACATTACAATAATCAACAACACGTCCTAATGCATTCAATTACATAATAAAAAATGCATAGCTTCCTTTAATGGTTGACTTTATTCATGTTCCGATTTCTGATTCCTACTCTTATTCCTTTGCCACTAACCTTTGCAGTAGCTACTGCTCTTGTCTTGCCCTACAAGTTAACACAAACAATATCAACAACAATAATCTCATATCTTAACTTGATGAAACATTGATCAAAATAACTTATAATGCTTATACCTTTTTCTTTATTTTCGGGACAACAACGGATTCTTCATTCAACCACTCGACATTGTCGTCCATCAATGGGTCCTCGTCAATATCAAGTCCTTGGTTCGGATCAGACTCTCTGACTTCCCATTTGTCAACCACTTCTTCTTCTTCTTGAACAACAACAACAAGTTCTCCATCAGATTTCCTCAACGACTTCTGCAATTCTATCATGTTGGCATTTAAATTCTTACATTCCTCCTTCAATTCCCTTATACTCTCTTCGAATTCTTTTTCCTTCTCCACACGGGCTTGCAGACTATCTTTTATTCCACCCAACTCTAACAGTACAGTCTGCAGCATCTCCATAATCACATCATTTGTTCCATTGTTTCGATCCCCTTCTTCGCCTTCCACATTCTCATCATCATACCCAAGTACCTACAAACATCATCAGTAAATCATTTCATATAACCACAACATTCTATATAATACCAAATCATTTAACCCACTTACCTTGGGTTTTTTTGGATGCCTTTCTTCCTTGAGGCTGTTTACAATCTTCCTTACTTTCTTCTTGTTGCCCCAAGCATGTATGCGACCGCGACCATCAGCGGCAACAACTCTTCTGCTCGCGACTCCACTCTAGAAATCAAATAAACTCACCTACATTTATTATTAATCAAAACATTATAATAAAACTCAATAAACTCAATCACATGAAACAACTACTACGTTTGAACAAAACATACTTTTAAAAATATATTACCTCTAATATCGCGATGCATCCGGTCATGTATGCCAACCCACCACGAACTTTCCACTTCTTTACTTCATCAAGTAACCTCTCATATGCATATTTGTACCAATTGAGATTTCCCTTCAACCCCGCTGGTCCCAACAACCGCAAATGTTCCGAGGAAGGCATCAAGTTCGCATTTGGACTTATAAAAACACCAACAATGAAAAGAAGAACACGAGCTCTCAACTCGTCTCCCTCAAAAGCACCGCTAAGTATCTCATCTTCAAGTTCCTTCACTGTGGTATCCCTCCTTATTCTGTACTTCGATGCCATTTCTTTTGGATTAACATTTCTCGTTCCAATTTCAACATCGACTCTTTCATTCCTCAAACCCAAAACAACCTCCACATCTTCCACCAACACTGGAATTTTATGTCCATCAAATTCCATCATCGATCTCTGGACATCAAAATTCTCTACTAAAGTGCGGCATAGGTCGCGATGAATTGCTCTCGGTTTCATTTCCATTAACAGACCAAACCCTAACTCATGAACAATACCCTCAATATTCAACTTCCTCATCTCTTCAAACACATCTGACAACTTAATGAGACTACATCTTGAAGATATCCCCTACAACATTTCATACAAAACTATTTACTTGACTATTACACGAATATACATTATGTTAGGACATTTTCATCTCTTTCTCCATAAATAATTTCAAAAATTCACTTACCTTTTTGTCTTTTTCAGAAACTACAATTTCCTTCACATTGGAGGCTTTCCATTCAGCCAGAGCCTGCTTCTGCTCCTCGAACATTTGTACATAAGGCTCATTGTCATCTTCACTCATCTGCTTCCACCTCAAACCCAATGTTTTTCTTTCCTGTATCACTCTCACAATTAGTCTAATACAAATATCATGTACACTTAACAAACCATTACACAACACACTTACACTGTTGTTCATTTTCTTCTTCCCCTCCAAACGTTTACATTCTCTTTTACTGTAAAACAAAATTTCATTGTTAGCTTATGCAACTCATATTTAATAAATTAGACAATTCTATATACATTCAACTTCAACTTACTAGAAATGGAAATATGGTGTACATATCTTAGGTGCCTTAGCCTTAGCCTCCCCTTTATCGGACTTCTTCTTATGCTCCATTTGTCTGCAACGTGTACCTAAAATAATCAAAGATAGAACGTTGAATTCAAAGGATTTGTTCTATTTCACCTCTTTACATTGACATATGAAAGCTACATTTCAGTTTTAGCAAAGTATAAATACTTGCCAACTACTTATAAGAATATGTCTAAAAACCTAAACTTTCCTGCAAATACTACCTATGGTTAAATTTTCCATTCAAATGTAATGATATTTGGAGGTTTCTGTTTCGTTCTCAAGTTCGACAAATACTATCAACCAAGAAATATTGCTTTCAACCATGTGTAATAAAAACTCATTTCCCAAAATTACATACTACTTCAAATCACCTATTTGATCTTAAGAAACAATCACATCCTTCCAACACATTCAATACTAGAGCTGTAGAGCATATGCAAACCACTTTTTTAACCAAAAACAAGAACCATCTCAACCAACAATCTTAACCATTACATGGATTTCAACACAATCCTTCTTACAATCCAATCTCCTTAACAATATTTCTTTCACATTTTCATACCTTATCAACTACAATTAAAAATGGGGAAAATTGAAGGAACTAGCACTAACTAACCTAAACATTCCTTCTTCCAATCCAATCTACTTTACATTTCTAACATTTATCACTCCCAACTGAAACATCACTGAATTATTTAACCTTATTTCTTTTGTTATTCATTCAAGAAGAAAGTCAACGAGTTATTCAAGCCTCTAAACTAGTTAATAAAGGTGTTCAACACTTCTTTTAACTATTATTATCTTTGTTCCTATTTTCTATTTCAATTTAATTGCTATTACTTGTTTATTGCAGCAGAACCCTAAACTGCCAATAACCCTAAACCCTACAAATTCCTTTTTCCAATCCAATCTCCTCTTCAATATTCATTATAAAGTAAAAAGAAATTTTTATGGAAGAACATTCAAACGGTTTATACAAAAACCTTCATCATTTGCAATGTGGTTTCGCTCAAATAAAAAAAAACGAAACTAAAGGAAGCAAGAAGCAAGAACTAACCTCCAAACCGTGCTCAAACCCAATCTCCTCCACAAATTTCCTTCAGATTTTCTTCTTTGGTTGATGGAAATAACGCCTTAGATTTCCTTTTCCCGCTCCTCTTGGTATGTCAAATTATACCATCATAAAAGGGTTACCGGGTAACCATATATCCTTTTTTTGTTTTTTTAATCCAACGGCCACATTAAACCCGACTTCATCCAATGGTCTTAATTTCTTGGTTTGTATTTAGTCGGCTTTTAAGCCGTTTGTTTTTAAAAAAGCCCGCACCACCCCTTCTCTTCCGCGGCACACATTCAACATTATATACGAGAAGCGGAGAAGGACGGCAATTTTACTCCAACAATTCCATCTTAAAACTATTAAAGGAAAGGACACGTAAATACAATTATTAAAGGAAATGACATTATTATTTTGAAAAAAAATTGATACATATGTCGTGTAAAATTTAGTTTACACAAATATTTTAGTTTTATGAGTTAGAAATTTAGTTTAAGAATTTAGGTTTTAGGATTTACAATTTAAGGTTAGTGTTTAAAACTTAGAGATTAGTTTTTTAGCATTCAGAATTAGGAATTTAAAATTTAGGTTTTATAGTGTAAATATGCAGGCTTGTATAAAATTTTACACAGCTTGTGTATCAAAACTTCACCCTTATTTTTTTCCTTTACCACGTGATTAATAAATTAATGTGATTATAATGTAGTATCTATTTATAGATATTTTTAACCATTTGACAATGCACAGACATCTTGTTGACAAAGCAGTTGAACTGGGTCTCCATGGATGAATATCATCTGCTTTTCTACTATGACCACTTGTCGGGTTCAATAAGTTAGTTTTATTTTAAAATTGAAGGGTAAACTACATAAATAATATTCTGGTTGTAGAGATTGTTTTTGGTTAAGTTTTTTGACTATGAAAAGCTACAAAATATTTCCCGAAAAAGTAATAAGTTGGTCCAGTATCGTTAAAAAATTAATGCTCGATGATATAGTAGTTAACAAAGTTTGACATAATAACACATTTAGTCCTTCATATTCAAACATCCAATCAATGTAATCCTAATTCGAAAAAATTAATAAATTTAACCTCTTTATTTTAAAAATTAAATAACTTATTAAATAAAGAAGACTACATTGTTGATTTAAATAAAATTATAGCATGGTTAACGAATCAATTCACAATGCATAGAAACATATAATCCATAGAACATTGGACTGTATAACACTTCTTTTGATATATATATATATATATATATATTAGATTTTATGAGGGATCCATTTTCTGGTAGAAACAAAACAAATTATTAACTAACATGATAATGCAATTCCAGCTAGCTTAAAGCAATCTTGATTCACATTAATTAGCTACTAAATGCAAGTAACAATCAAAACTTATACATAACTGGTCATGACTAATGATAGCACCTAAAATACGTACATCAGTAGATAGAAACATGAAGCAAAAAGAAAGAAAAGGAAAACAAACCTTCAATAGCTTCACGAGGAGTCTTGAAGCCTAAACCAATGCTCTTCCTTTTCCCGGATTTTTTTAGAGCTGAAAACAATATGAACTGAATAAGAAAAACCTAAACCGGGAAAGGCAAGAAAGCTCGAGAATTTCCATGGAATTGAGCGTAATGTCACGGACTTATTTCTTCGGCTCAAATCCGTGCGGCACTAGCACTCTCGGCACGATGCTAGTAAGCCTTAATGTCGCAACGCTATGGCAAAACGAAGGAGCAAGACGGATTTACAAGGAAAGAACCTTGTATTGCACAACGGAAGCTTTACATAGGATGCTTTTCAAGAGAACTTCTTGGATGGTTTACAAATGAACTAGGCTAGCCTATTTATAGCCTCCAACCTCCCTAATGGACGGTGGAGATTTATTTGATCGGACGGCTCACATTTTGCCTCCAAAAATATCTAAGGGACCTAGACATATCTAGATAATTCCACACTTATCTACATATATCCTAAATGGTCTAAAAGCTCTACTATATTCTAAGATATTCTAGAATATTCCGGAGTCGTCCGGAGTTGTCCCGAGCCTTCCGGACTTGTCCCGAGCCCTCTTGATCTTTCTCGGGTCTTCTAGGTTCCTCCGGGTGAGCCTAGATTGATGTGGAACCTTCTGGAACCCCTCGGGTGAGTTTGGAGACGTGTGGGGCCTTCTAGGCTGATCTAGAGTCTTCTTTGGAGCACTTGTGGCCTTAAAAGGCTTGGTTTGCCTCATTTCTCCCTTGTTGCCTCGTGAGCACCTAGGTGGGGCATCTTGGGCGCGCGCAGCGCACCTAGGTGGGGCTGTTTGGGCGCGCACTGCGCACCTGGGTGGCACACCTTGGTGCTGCTCGGTGCACTTGGGCGGGTGTGCCCCTCAGTTGGCTCGGTCGCGACCAGGCGGGGCGTGACATCCTCCCCCACCCGATCTCGCGACGCCCTCGTCGCGTCTTCGTGGAGCAGGGGTGTTGCTGGAGTGCTTCCCTCGACTCCTAGCTCGCCTTGCCTTTACCCTCGGCTTGTCGGCATTGTTGGAAGGCCTCTCCCTCGAACCTTGACCCTCGGTGGTCTTAGAAGCTATGTTCTCCCCTCGAACATGCTTGGTGGCCTTCCCAGACTTGGTCACCCCTTTGCCTTGATTTGATTCCTTGGACGGCTTGGCCCTTCGGACGGCCTTGTTGAGTTGAAGTGCAGAGACCACTCTTGTCCCTGGCTTGGTGGCCCTTATGGTTGGTACCACACATGATGGTGCACCCTCGGTGATGCATAAACTATTGGCAAACGACATCGGAATTGCCTTGGCTTGCTCGAAGAACTCGAGCCCTAGAATGATCGGGTAGTCATCTAGCGGCACAATCTAGAAGTCCATACGGCCTGACCATGTCCCAATGACGGTCTTGACTCCTCGAACAAACCCATGGATGGGTTGAGCGGCAGAGTTTACGGCCTTGACGGATCCTCCCCCTTTCACAATGCTAAGACCAAGCCTCTTTGCTTCTTTTAAGGAGACAAAGTTATGCGACGCACCTGTGTCGAGCATAGCCCTCGATGCTTTTCCATTGATGGTAACGTCCACGAATAGCAATCCTTTGGCTTGGGTCTTTGGGGCGGACTGTATTCCATTCAAGAGTTGTAGCGATCCCATTTGTGCACCTTGGCCCCCTTCGGCATCACTACCTTCGTCGGCATCACTTTCCTCTTGATGCTTTGCTAGGATTGCACTAAGGGCTCGGCGTTGTGGGCACTCTCGAACCCAATGGTCGCCATCGCAGATGTAGCAACTACTAGGTGGTGATCTCTTGGCACCTTGAGAGTCTTTAGACCTACCACGGTCTTTGTCCCTCCATGAGGACGAGCCTTTGTGCTTTGGTGTGTCCTCGTCCTTGTGACTCTCCTTACGTGGGCTCCTATCTCTTCCACCATTGAAGTGGCCACTCTTCTTGTCCCTCGACTCATTGTTGGACTCCTTGGGGATGGGATAGTCAATGAGGCTCTCGGCCACGGCAATGGCATCGGCAAGGGTTTGTACTCCTCTTCGCCTTAGCTCGGCCTTGGCCCAACTTTGGAGGCCATCGGTGAAGTTGAAGAGTGAGTCCTTTTCTGAGAGATCGGGGATCTCGAGCACCAAGCTAGTGAACTCCTTGACATAGTCTTGGATGCTCCCCATTTGCTTGAGCCTTCGTAATCGTGCCCTTGCTTCATCCTCGGCGTTCTCGGGATAGAATTGCTTCTTAAGTTCTTTCTTAAAATCATTGAAGGTAGAGATGGTGCATGTACCTCGCTCGACATCGAGACGCCTTCTCCTCCACCAAAGCATGGCGGTGTCGGTGAGGTATAAGGTTGCGGTCTGGATCTTGGAGGCATCCTCCCTGATGCCAACGGCTTCTAGGTATTGCTCCAAGCCATACAAGAAGTTGTCGACTTCTTTGGCGTTGCGTGTCCCTGAGAAAGTTTGAGGCTTGGGCACCTCCACCCTTCTAGCCTCCACGGTGGTGCTTGGCCCGGCTGCCATAGCACGTTTGCACAAGGCAAGGTCGCCTTGCAATGACTCTAGTTGAGCATACACGTTGATAAGTTCATGTTGGAATGACTCACGTACCTTTGTGAGTTCTGCCACGAGTGCGTCGCGTACTTCACCCATTTCCGTGCGCAGAGACTCCTCTAGCTTGATCTTCATAGCTCTCACGGCTGTGTGGATCTCGGTGTCTTCTACCTCGAGGCCTTCAATCCGCTCTTGAAGGTCGTCCACTTGGGCACCCATGCTCGATACGCCTTCCTCAACGCGAGTCAAGTGGGACTCCAAGCTAGAGAGTAGGTCTTTGGACTTGGCACGAGGCCTTGTCTCGACAGGATCAGCCCTTACTTCTTGCACACCTTGGTCGTGCGTGACCTCGGTCTCGGACGGGCTAGCGGCTTGAGTTTTGGTGGTCTTGGCCATTCTCCCAGGCGATCGGAACTTGCTCTGATACCAACTGTCACAGACTTATTTCTTCGGCTCAAATCCGTGCGGCACTAGCACTCTCGGCACGATGCTAGTAAGCCTTAATGTCGCAACGCTATGGCAAAACGAAGGAGCAAGACGGATTTACAAGGAAAGAACCTTGTATTGCACAACGGAAGCTTTACAAAGGATGCTTTTCAAGAGAACTTCTTGGATGGTTTACAAATGAACTAGGCTAGCCTATTTATAGCCTCCAACCTCCCTAATGGACGGTGGAGATTTATTTGATCGGACGGCTCACATTTTGCCTCCAAAAATATCTAAGGGACCTAGACATATCTAGATAATTCCACACTTATCTACATATATCCTAAATGGTCTAAAAGCTCTACTATATTCTAAGATATTCTAGAATATTCCGGAGTCGTCCGAAGTTGTCCCGAGCCTTCCGGACTTGTCCCGAGCCCTCTTGATCTTTCTCGGGTCTTCTAGGTTCCTCCGGGTGAGCCTAGATTGATGTGGAACCTTCTGGAACCCCTCGGGTGAGTTTGGAGACGTGTGGGGCCTTCTAGGCTGATCTAGAGTCTTCTTTGGAGCACTTGTGGCCTTAAAAGGCTTGGTTTGCCTCATTTCTCCCTTGTTGCCTCGTGAGCACCTAGGTGGGGCGTCTTGGGCGCGCGCAGCGCACCTAGGTGGGGCTGTTCGGGCGCGCACTGCGCACCTGGGTGGCACACCTTGGTGCTGCTCGGTGCACCTGGGCGGGTGTGCCCCTCGGTTGGCTCGGTCGCGACCAGGCGGGGCGTGACAGTAAGCTTACCTTAGAAACACTTTGGGTTGCTTCATAAACGCCTTCTCGGTCTGCAAACAATTTAAAAACCAGTGAATGAGCAGTACAGGTACAGCAAAGAAAAAACAGTGAGAGAGAGAGTATGAGAGTCAGGGCCGGCCCCTCTCGGTCTGCAAACAATTTAAAAACCAGTGAAAGAGCAATACAGGTACAGCAAAGAAAAAATAGTGAGAGAGAGAGAGTATGAGAGTCAGGGCCGGCCCTGGGTAGGGGCAGCAAGGGCGCCGCCCATGGCCCATTGTTTAAGAAAATTAAATATTGTATATTTTTGAATTATATTTAAAGATTTAGTTTGTTCTAATATTATTAGGGCCTATTTTTAATATTTGTTAATAGGAGGAGTTAAGATTTTTCCAACATTTATTATTAAAGATCTACTCTTAATATTTATTTTTTTCTAATACTTGTTATTAGGGGCCTATTTTTTTATATTTGTTATTAGAGGCTGAGTATTTTTCAATATTTATTAGTAGGGGTATACTTTTAATATTCAATTTTTTTCCTAATACTTGTTATTAAGGGCCCATTTTTTAATGCTTGTTATTAGGGGCTAAGTTTTTTCTGATATTTATTATTAGGGATCTACTCTTAATATTCAATTTTTTTCTAGTACTTGTTACTAGGGCTCCGGTTTTTTCTAATATTTGTTATTATGGGCATAGTTTTAAGGTAAAATTTTGATATACATGCTGGTAAAACTAATTTTACACAAGCATGCATATTTACATTATAAAACTCAAATCCTAAATTTTAACCCTAACCCTAAAAAACTAAATCATAAACCTTAAACCATATACTCTAAATTCTCAACATTAATATTAAATTTAAAACCCTACAACATAAACCCCTACACTTTAAACCCTAAACTAAAACCCTAACCCCTAAAACTAAAAGGCACATGTAAACTAAAGTTTACACGACATGTGTATCAAAGTCTTTTTAATAGTTTTAAAATTTAATTTTTTCAATACTTGTTATTAGGGGACCAATTTTTTCAATACTTGTTACGATGGACCAACTCTTAAAATTTAATTTCTTTCATTACTTGCTATTAGGGACAAAGATTTAAATAGCGGCATGCAACCACAACAACGATCGTTATATGACGGTAGTGGCATCATCTAAAACCGCGATATATGGAACCATTATGTCCACAATAGCATATGTTACTAAAAAAAATTCATAACCGCGATACTCGCAATAAACAAAATAACATCTATTATATCTACAATCATGATAAACACAACACAACCGAAAATACGACTGTAACTATAATAACAATTTAAACCCTCAATTTAAGGCCTATTTTTTAAGTTCGCCCCGTGCTTCCAAAAACTCAAGACCAACCCTGATGAGAGTGGATCTCAGATTAGACCTGTTCCGCTAAGTCTGGGAATAGCGTGGCGCGGCTGGTTGCGGGCAAGGGGAAGTCAAAAATAAGAGAGCGATGCTTTGGAAATCATCTCATCTTTAAATAAAATTATTTAAAAAATGAATCAAATTGATTAAATGTTTAAATAAAGAAAGTTAAATTTATTGGCTTTTCGAATTAGAACTAAATTGATTGAATATTTAAATATGAATAACAAAATATATCATCAACAATTAATTTTTTAACGATAATTAACCTACTTGATATTTTTTTAAGTCAAAAAACTATTTTGTAACTTTTCTTAGTTAAAGAACTCAGCAAAAAAGAAAACGCTTTATAATTGTGTCGTGTTTCCCATTTGTTTCTCTCCTCTAAAAATCATTAACAGTTTTAGTGAATCATGATTGTGGAGGTAATGTTGAAGCACAATTCAGCCATATTCTACGTAGTGTCGACAAATGATTTTTCTTAATGGATAAGTCTACCACGTGCGACGAACACCGTTGAATATCATTAATGTTAAACACTATTAAATTGATTAATAAAAATTAAAAATTGTAAGGACTCAACATACAATTAATAATTATTAAAAAATTCAATTGAATTATTTTCCATATATATTAAATTTTTGATTTTTTAATAAGGGTAAACTACATATTTAGTACCTCACCTATTTCCATATTTCTATTTTGGTACCCAAACTACTTTGTTTAGCAAAATATTACCTAACGTTACATATTGTTTTTATTTTGGTACCCTGATTGTTAAAAATAAACAGAAATAGTGACGTTACTTCGTCAAATAACAATTTTAGTCCCTAAAACTTATACAATCTATTAATTTAGTACAAAATATTATCAATTTAAACATCAATTTTAATTTTTGGATTAAAAATGTAAATTTATTCTTTCTTCTTCTTCTTCCATTCGAAGAATGAAAAACTAGTATCGAACATCTTCTTCTTTGTCATTACAGTTTCCTACAAATTTTCATCGATTATTTTTTTAATTCCTCCAAAAATAATATCGACTTTAATAACAACAACAAAAAAGCAAACTATAACTAAAACCTACAAGAGCAAGAAACACAAAAAATGATATTCATCGTGCTGTCATAGCCGATTCCTCAATGATGTTGGGTTTCTTCAAAATTAAAATGAAATTTAATTTAATTTTTTGCTTTTTTCTGCAGTAAAGTTCATTCCTGCAGAAATGGGTCCTTTTGCCAACATGAGGTGCTTGAACTTATCATGGAACAAGCTTCAGTTGAGGATACCGCCAGAGCTCGGGTTATTTCCGAACCTGACCGTGCTCGATCTTCGGGACAATGCTTTATCCGATGATGTTTTGGGGGATATATGTGAATCTGGGAGTTTGGTTATTCTTCAATTGGATGGAAATTCATTGAGCAGGCCAATTCCGGATGAGATTGGAAATTGTTAATCATTGTACTCATTGTAACTTTCATTAATCCATTTTTTTATTATCATATGCTAAGTTAAGATTTCTTGGACTAATGTTATTCAGAACTGTATCTTTTTTGTGGGATGTTGTCTCACAACAATCTAACCGGTTCAATATCATAATCAATTTTGGAATTGACTGAGCTTAAGATTCTCAAACTTGATTTCAACGAACTAAGTAGAGAAACACTGAAAGAGCTCGGATTGTTGGAAAATATTCATGTTGTGAATGTACCATACAATCAACTTATAGGCAGGCTGCCAGTAGGAGCCATATTTCGAAGCTTGGATCAAAGTGCTTTGCAGGGAAACTTGGGGATCTACTCACCATTGTTGAAAGGACCTGTAATCACTAATTTTGTCCGGACCTTGAACCCCTTTAGTTTTTGTCAATCTGAGCTTATATCGGGCTATTATGTAAATTAAGACTAAAAAAAGGAAGAAAAAAAGAAGAAAAACAAAAAAGAGAAATATATATATGAGTGTGTCATGTCTTATTATCATCATATTATCTATTATTATTTATTAGTATTATTATTACCATTGTTCTTTTATTATTATTATGTGTTAGTATTTTTTATATTTTTATATTGTTATTATTATTTTTTTTGTTTGCTATTATTGTTTGATATTATTATACTTATTGTTTTCTATTGTTATTATTATCATTATTATTGCATGCTATTGGTATATTGTTATTTATTATTATTAGTGTTATTATCATAATGAAAATGAAAATAAAACATAGGCAAATAAAAGCCCAAATTATATTTGAATTAAATAATACACAGTCCAAATGTACAATAAGCCCAATATGAGCCCAGCTATAGTAAACCCTAATTCCCCTTTCTTTTTGATGCAGCCGCCCCTCTCCACAGCCATCAGATCTGCTGAGATCTGACGGTCCAGACTGAATATCAAGAGAAACCCTAACAGAGCACCCATTTGCCATTCGCGCCGCACGCCCAACACCATTGGATCTGGATGCAATCCAACGGTCCAAATCGCGTCCGGAAGAAACCCTAATGAGGGTGTCATCGATTCGCGCCGCACACGCCCCCACCGTTAGATCGAGGCTTGATCTAACGGACCAGGATCGCGCGTGTCACACACGAGAGGTCCGTTCGCATCCCACGCGGGCGTCAATGACGACCCAACTCCCCCACGCGCCTAAGCGTTCTGACCGATGGCCTGCCACAAGCACGCGTCTGCCTCCTGCAACCGGCACGCCTCTCCCGATCGGGCAAGTCCAGCAACATCAGAACGCAAAACAGAAAAATCAGAAACCCAAAATGCGATTAAACCAAAATCAGCCAAAATATCAGAGATCAGAATGGCAGAGAGCAAAACAAAAAACAATAAATGAAGATGCAAAGGTCATCCAGACAAGAGCTTCAGAGAGATCAAAGGAATCATTTCTAAGCATGGCTCTTGGTTATATAGGAAACCAAGAAAACGAGAGAAAGGAGGAGAGAGCATGAAGGGAGGAATTTCAGAGGAAAAAAACAGAGAGCATACATTGTAAGCAGATGGGGGATATTTTGAGAGAAAGAAGCAATGTAAACCCGGGAGAAGGGATTTTTTCAGAGAGAGTGTTGTAACCGATTCAAAGAAAATCAATACAAGAATTTTTTTAGAGAAGTATCTGGATTTTTTTACTTTCGTTTTCATTTCGAATATAAAAGAAAAAAAGCTTTTATATACCTTCTGTTTCAACCTCGCCGGCGGTTGGAGCGTATTTCCGACGATCCCAACGGTGAAGGGCTTCATCCCGGTGAGGCAAACGTCATATCAAAAGATCACGACGATCCGATGGTGGACGGCGGCTAGCCAAGGCTTCGAGACGTCGGGGCTTTCATCTTCCATTCGCAGCGTTTCGGTCATCTCCGGCGAGATCCACTTGGATCAAAAGATAGAGGAAGGTGAGGAGGTCACACCGGTGGCGTTACATGTCGGAAAAGCTCACCGGAGCGGCCGGAACGCCAGCTTAAAGGTGTCGGCGGCAATGGTTCATTTGGAAGAAAAAAAGAAGGGAAATGAAATGGGGTAAACTGAAGGGATTAAATCCCTAATCTGTTTCTTTTTCCTTTTTCTAAAACGTTTTTCCTTTTTAAATTACTACCCTTTTTTTCTTTTAAAAAATCCCTTCAATGTTTTGTTTCTTTTATTATAATCATAATTAATATTTCCCTTTTCTAAAAATGTACCGTGTATGTATATATATATGAAGGGATAATTTACATAGATAT